>OY282512.1:23368517-23968517 GCA_958296145.1 Hydrotaea cyrtoneurina
TCCGCGAATGTAAATTTAAAATGTATAACCACCGGTCTTGTACAGAGCCTTTCTTCTGTTCAATGAATGAACTTAAACAAGGTTTGGCTGCGCCTGTTTTCTCACACTGGGAATGGTAAACGTCGGTGGGCAAGGTCCTGCATTGCGTGGCCGGCCGGGTCGGCCTACCACCAAAATTAATTGTATAAATTATCGTTTTTGTATAGAACGGTGGAATTTTTCTTCTTCTTCTTTGATTACATATTTTTTGTGGATTTTTCAACGTTGCCGTCGTTGTTTGGTTAAGTGTTTTTTTTTTTTTACTTGGCACAGTCATGCTTGAATAAACCCCAAAAAGAATGCAGTGCTATAAAAATGACAGGGGTTGAAAATGAGCCCCTGTGAGTAAACGTAAATGGGAGGCAGCGTTATTACCAACACATGCCTAATTGCTTAGGCATTTTGAATAAATAATACTTAATAATAAATTACATTGGCAAATCAGCCAGCCCTCTTTTATTGGTTTTCCTAGTGGTGGCCTTTCATCAGAAAAAAAAAAAACAATTGATTATTCTAATGACTTAAATTTGAGGTGGCTTCCTAAAGCAAATCGGAAGTCATTAAATTGTTTAAGGGATAAGTTATTGGCCAACACCTTGTGGTGACAACAAATTCATAAACTAAACTTTGGCTGGTGTCAAAGACAGTTCACAGTGTGTCACATACTTTAGGGCTATCATGTTGAGTTATGATAAAAAAAAAATTCAAAAAAAAAAAACTAAGCAGTTAACAGTTTATTTTATGGCTGTCACAGGTTGACTAAACCGCCACACTGTGGAAAATCGGTCAAGCGTTACAAGGCGGAGGGGGTGGTCTTTACTAGATATATTTATATACAGAAATACGGGGTCAGAAGTGTATTATTAAAAACCATTTGATTTTTATAGATATTTTATACAAAAAAAAAAAACACCATAGAAAAAGAAAACTGCTGACAGACACGCATAACTCAAATGGGTAAATCAAAAATCACATTGATAAGCCTGAATATAGGCAATAATAGATGATGTGCCTGAAACTAGGCAATAAAATTTAATAAACCATAGCCGATCAATATTAGACTGAAATGAAGCCATGCTAGTTTTTCATAAAAACGGAAGGGGTGGGTGGTATTCATAATCAATTTACTAACAATTCGGAAGATTGAATGGAATCGTTAGCGGGACGATAATTGTTGACAGCCTAAAAGCGTGGCGCATTACGAAAAAGGTGAGACGTATTATTTGCCTGGAAAACTACTTATTTAATTATCAGCATATTTTTTTGTCGATGCCACTTCCCCAATTGGCTCTAGATCCAATTTGCATGCACAATGATGTGTGGCGGCACAAAAACACGCCAAAAAGGAAAAACTCGATTATTTACAAAATTATAAAACTTGGGTTTGTCGACAAATTTAATTTAGCACAATTTACAGATTTCAAAAATTTGCAACATTCGCCAAGTTATTGCAAACAAAAGCCAACAATAAAAACGCCCTTATTTCCAAAATTGCCGATATAGAGATTTTCGAAAATCGCCTACATTTAAAGTGGCTGATTTCCGTTTACCATAAAAGCTACATTGTAAGAATTGTGAAATACAGTGAGCACAATTTTTCTTTTTTTTTTTGGGAAAAAATGTCCAATGAAAGTTAGCAAATTTTCTCAGAACTAGAATTTTTTTCTTACAATTGCAATTTTTTGTATTTCGAAACAAAAAAATTTCGAAATTGTTGATTTTTTTTTAAATCGGAGAGAAGGTAACGTAGGAAATATTAGCCCTAGACTAAAAAAAATTTAATTTTGATTTTGTTATATGGGAAAAAATGCCCAATGAAAGTTGGCAAATTTTCTCAGAACTAGAATTATTATTTTTTTTTTATCCAAAAAAAAAAAATTCGAAATCGTCGATTTTTTTTAAAATCGGTTGCTGATAGAAGTTTTGGTTTTAGAGCCTAAAAGTGAGAGAAGGTAAAGTAGGGCAAAATGAGCCCTGTACTTCAATGGCATTTGAATATATATATATTTGAAGTTTTCGAGTTGATATAGGGATTTTCGAAAATCGCCTAAAATAAAAGTTGCTGTTTTTCGTCTGCAGAATTTAGTGAGCACAATTTTAGGAAAAAAATTTATTTTGATTTCTTTTTTTTATTTGGGAAAAAATACCCAATGAAAGTTAGCAAATTTTCTCAGAACTAGAATTTTTTTTTTTTAATTGCAATTTTTTCTTTTTCCAAAAAAAAAATTTCGAAATCGTCGATTTTTTTTTAAATCGGCTGCTGATAGATATTTTTGTGTAGAGCAAAAAAGTGAGAGACGGTAAAGTAGGAAATATTAGCCCTAGACTCCAATGCCATTTTACTGTATATTTGATGGTTTCGAGTTGATATAGGGATTTTCGAAAATCGCCTAAAATAAAAGTGGCTGTTTTTCGTCTGCAGAATTCTGTGAGCACAATTTTTGAAAAAAAAAGTAATTTTGATGTTGTTATATGGGAAAAAAATGTGCAATGAAAGTTAGCAAATTTTCACAGAACTAGAAAATTTTTTTTAATTTTTTCGTTTTCGAAAAAAAACAAAATTTTCGAAATTGTCCATTTTTTTCCAAATCTGATAGAACTTTTTTGTAAACGACATGTACTCAGCTCAGCTTTTGTTTTTTTTTTTATTTTTCAAAAGAGACGACTGTGGGATTCTGTTATCGTAATTTTTGAAAAAAAATTTTTGATTTTTTTTTATATCGGAAAAAGTACCCTATGAAAGTTAGTAATTTCCTTAGAACAAGATTTTTATTTTCGAAAATTATTCGAATTTTCTATTAAGCACAGTTTTCAGTTTTTCGAAGAAAAAAAAGAAGCGGTGAATTCTTTGAAAAAGGCTGCATAAAATCAGTTTTCGAAAAAAATATTTTTCGAAATCGTTGCAGATAATACTTTTCGAAATTTCGAAACACGGTTTGCTGCATAAGTTTCAGTACAACTTGTATTTCTTTGAACTTCGAAAGTGTCGGTGTCCATTATCTTCGACATAAGTATATACAATTTCTAGAATTTTTCGAAATTTAGTGCATATTTTTAGGCACTAAGACAAACCTACGATTACCACTCGTTTCCTACTCAAAATATGTCATCACAAGATTACCACCTACTTAATTTGCCTCCCAACTATTTCAACATATATTTCCTTAGGCGGTAACCAATTTTTTGTTCGTCGTGAAATTTACGATTTATTAAATTATCTCTCATGTTGTTAGTGCCTACTTTTGGGCTTTGCAAATCCTCAGTTAATTTTGTAACATTTTGCTAATGAGGTTGACTTCATTTCTTTGCAATTTCTCTTGTATTTAAACTTTAAATGGCGGAGTTTTCTGTTCAGTGTTTTTTTTTTTCTTAACAACATTCCTCTTGATTTCGTTCTTCTTTTAATTAATTACATTTAACTTTACAATGTTGTTGTGCCCCACCAACCCCAGCGATCCATGGCCCGGTATTTGTGGGCCACCAATGTCCCTACAAAAAAAATAAAGTCGCCTACTTTTAGCCCGGTCTTATCACCATTTTACATTTCATCGTCTGTCTGTTGCTGTGTGGTGTGGTGTGGCGTTCATTCTCTCTATCTGTCTTTTGTTGAAGTCGTTCCAGTTTTTTCCGTTTTTTTTTCTTTCCTTCTTATACGCACACATTTTCATGTTTTTCGTTTTTCCGCCAGTCTTTTTATGCTCTTGACACTCTGATAAATGTCTTTCTGCACATAATTTAGCGTTTTTCCAGTTTTGGGTGAATTACTCGGCAAAAAGAACAATGTTGAATGAAGGAGAATAAAATAATACAGAAGAAGAAGTAGAAGCAGGAAAAAAAAATGTATAAAACGCACAGAAGAAGCCTATATCGCAGACAGAGCTCTAGTGGTGGCGAAAATTGCGCAGGACGACGAACATTAGCTGTTTCCAGTGTTTATTTCTTTTCTGCCAACGCTTCGATTCGCCTCCTCCTTCTCTCCACTGTCATGAGCTTAAAGTTATAGTTAAAGTTTGAGGTAATTATTTTTCTACGCAATTAATTTCGTATTGATATTATGTGTTGTAGTCGGTTTCTTTTGAATACGCCGGGCGTCGGAGATTGAACTGCTGCTGCTGCTGCTCCGTACTTAGGCTGGGGTTAAAAGGATATAAAAATGTAAATGAGTTTGGTTTCCATGTGCCGTCGTTCTCGTTGTTGTGGCATTTTATGAATCAAAAGTTTATATGGCGGCGGCGGCGGCGTTTTATATTACAGAGCGGTAAATGTTTCTTGGGAACATTTGAACGATTAAGCGAGTCAAGCAATTAAAATATATTTATATAACAATTTCAATTTTATGGTGAAATTCCCGAGAAAACACTGCACGGGCACAGTGGGGGCACTATGACGTTTACCATACCAGCTGATGTGTTACAGCATCGAGTCTAGAAAATGGGTCCCCCGGATGTTTGTATATGTGTTGTTATACTACAAGTAAAATGTGAGGACAAAGTACAGACTGTACTCGTTGCGGTTCAACTTCACGTAATTTATATTTACTCGTATTTAATTTCAATGTGTGTGTGTGTGTGTACCTTCATTTACGTGAGCCTGCTTTTGTCATACATAAAAATTACTTACTTAATTGCACCGCATAAAAGTTTGCCGCACCTCCTTTAACAAAAAAAAAAAAATAAATAACAGACAGTAAATAGCATAAAAAAAAAACAACGGCAGACAAATTCACACAGACATTTGCAGTGGCGTAAAGAAGGCCCGCCTATGAGGCCTCATTGAAGGTTTTTTAGAAAATAAAAAAAAAAAAATAAAAATAAAAAAAAGCGCCCCGGTAGGTGAGTTGGTAGCGTGCTTGCCTATCAGCGTGGGGGTTGTGCGTTCGATTCCCACCAGAGGCTTTGGTCTGTCGCTGCATGGTCATGGTCTGTGTCACCCGGTTTACCCTTGGACCCAAAATTATAATATAAATTTACTTTGGATTGTAATTAATAAATAAATAAATAAAAAAAAAAAATTTCAGAAAATCTCGGTGCTTAGACGGCAAATGGCCAATGACCAACGTAATTTATACCAGCTACGAAACTAAAAGGTCACCAACATAAAGGAATGTGATTTTACAAAAACCTTTGCATACGTCTGTCTCTTCGATCATCATTCCATTGGAAAGCAAAGCCATACGCTCTTGCCTTCTAGTAAGCCTTCAAAACAAGATGTATTTGAGAAAGCCAACATAATTAGTTACAAATCCTTATGGGCCGCCAAACCTTTCGTTCACAAATACCATAGTCTTTGCAAAATGTCTAGGAGAAATCAAAGACTTCAGCTCCTGCCTTAATTGACAGACCTTCTAGTAATCTGAGAAAACCGTGGGAGTTCAAGAAAGCCAGTAAAATAATGTACAAATTCTTTCGTTCATAATGGGAAGGATGACTATTCAAATTAAAAAAAAAAAAAAAAAAAAAAAAAAAAACATTCCTAATGAAGGTGATCCGTAATGGGTATTAAACCTCATACTCATCACGGCCAGGCCTGCTTAGAGAAGCATTACGAGATTGTGTAAGCAAACAATGTATTTTTGTGGGTGTATTTGAATATAAGGCCTTCTTTTTATGAGGCCTCCTTGCGGTTCAGCCCACCTGCTGCGTATTTCTTTATCTACATTTAGAAACCATAGTTTCAACTTATGTCACTAACAGGACACGTGTGTGTGAGTGTATAATTTGTATTTGTATTAGTACGTGCATACGCAAGTGTGTGTGTGTGTGTAGGACATGTATATGTACATTTATGTTGGTATGTGTATAAAGTAATTGTACAATTATGTGCATTTGTGTTGTTATATGTTTATTTTCTTTATTTGTTTGTTTGCTTCATGTATTGATGTCGGTTCGTATGTATGTGTTTTCTCGCTCTCTCTCTCTCTCTCTCTCTCTCTCTCTCTGTGTGTGTGTGCCTTAATGTAAATATGGTCAACAATAAATGAGGTCATCCTCTACGGCCACCACCATCATTACAATGACTTTTGCCACTACGCAGAAAAAGAAAAAAAACTCATACACACACATGCCCTAATGATATCCCGAGCCATAATAGTACCGGACAGTACATGACACACGGCTCATGCACAGGGCCAATGGCTAGCAAACACTATATTGCTTTTAGTCGTTGGTGTCCTGTCCATGATGTTTTCGCTTGTTTTTATCTACACCGGGCGGTGATGGTCGGTCGCTATATTGATTTTTTTCTTTTTTCTGTTTTCGTAGATTTGTAACACTTTGTACCCTACCCTACTAGGGGGTCGCCTATAGCTCCAGTTTATTTTTGGCCTCATGCGTCAGTAAAATATGGAGTGTTCTCCCAGAGAAAACTGTATCCAACATCTGTAGTTCACTGGCTGAGAGGAAAAACTCTTTTTTTTTATACTGTTCCTAAAGGGTGTTTTTTATTGAGGTATAGAACTTCGAATTGAAATAAAACACAAGGAAATCGTTTTAATGTCCATCAATTTGGCTTTATTGGAAGGATAATTTTATGCCATTAATGTTTAAATATGATTTCGGGCATGTGGCCGCCGCGGCTGGCTCGAATAAAGCCAATTCTACAGGTCCAATTTTCAACCACTTGTTGGAACCACAATCCACATTCATGCCATCCAATTCGGGAACAAAATAGTCGGTTATCATGGCTCTGTACCGGTCTCCATTAACGGTAACTGACTCTCCAGCATTATTTCGGAAGAAGTATGGCCCAATGACTCCACCAGCCCATAGAGCACACCAAACAGTCAGCTTTTGTGGATGTAATGGCATAAAATGGACGGAGCTTGCGGTGAACTTCGCGAACTGAACCATTACTTTCGAAATAAATTTGCACGATTTGCAAGCGTTGTTCTTTTGTCAACCTGTTCATGATGAAATGGCAAACCAAACTAAATATTAATCACTTGACAGCTGACAAAATGGCAGCAAGTTAAAAAAGTGATGCCAACTTAAAGTTCTATACCCCAATAAAAAAACACCCTTTATATCTAAGCATTCCAAACATTATTCATTACGAAGAACACATTCGTTTCTATGATTTAATCGGATTCGGTTTTCAATAGACCTGTAGTGGCCTGAACAAATACCACTAAATACCTTCCGCTTCGTCCTGGTAACCCTGTGAAAGTACTAAGGAAAATTAATAACAAATTCATATACTTGGCATCATATCTGTGGCTTGTGATTGACCTTCAAGTTTACATCTTTTATGTGGATTTTTTTATTCATCATTGCCGGGTAATGCGAATGATCGAGATGGTTAGCACACTTGTAACTAGAAATGTGCAAATTATTCGCATAAGCGTGAACATTTGCAAAAAATATTTTTTTAATATTCACTTTCGCCAAAAAAAAACAAAAATATTTCAGTATTCGCTTTCTCATCCGAAAAAAAAATAAAACTGCATATGTTACGAATTTTCGCATAAGTGAGTTATTAGCATAATTTTGGAATATTCGCTTTCGCTACATCCCCACTGGTTATTACAGTGTCGCAGAGTCCTGGCTCTAAACCGAATAATGACAAAATTTCATTTATTTTCTTCTTCATTGAAGTTCAGTCATCCTTTTTAATTGAGTTAACCATTTACTTTAATTGAAACTAAATTTCCGTTATTTGTCGGCGGTGTGTCAAGGGCATTTAAGATTCGAAACGGCTGAACTTTTACTGCCACTATTACTGGTTTTGTTTGTACTCTGTCGGTAATTCTTTTTATTGTTTGTTTTTTCTTTTGTCTTTTTCTACATATCACATGTATCGTAGTTCATGTCCGTCTCTCACCTAGTCCACCCCACCCGCCCACACATACCTAGAGTGTATACGCGTGGCCTAAGTACGTGTCGTCATCGTGGGCGTCCCCCCTCAGACCAGTCTGTATGCGATTCCATTTATATTTAATTCATTCAATTAAATCTTTTTTGTTGTAGGGGTTTTTTTTGTTCCCTTTTATTGGAATTAATATATTTCTTTTTATATGGTGTCCTCATTTATGAGATGTTGTTATTGGCTTCTTTTCCGAATGTGCTGGCTTCCTTCCGTTCTTCAATAAGCAGAAAATTTAATTCTTTTTTTTTTTCAGTATTTATAATGGCACCAATAAATTCAATTGAGTTTAGATTATATCTTCTGCTCTATCGAAAAAGACCTTAACTATATAAAGCCTAAAAGTATGCTTTAAATTTTCAAATAATCACCTGAGTGATAAAGAAATGCATTTCTTGTTTACCGCTTCCAGGGCAAATATAGTCTTTTGTTCTACCTCATGTCTTTATTTAAGTTTACTTTACAGCTCCGGCTCTGTTAAAGACACCAAACATTTAATTCCTAAAAGTGTGCTTTAATTATGAAATACGAACGTGATATGGTAAACCTGAGAGCTGTGTTTATCTCTGCCCAAATAAGAATTCACGTTTTAAAATTTCGAATTTAGTTTCTCTGCTGCTGTTTCTCGATGAAAAGAGACTTTAAAGTCAAACAAAAAATGTTCACACATTTTTTTTATGAAAGGCTTGTAGAGCTGCTTTAAATTTGTATAAATACGGAGGTAGAACATGGGAAAAATAATTCCATCGAAGCAGAATTTATTTTCCAAAATTTTGAATTTTATTCCTCTGCTGTTTGCTCTCAAAGGAAGCCCAGAATTTAAAGGCCAAAAATATTCGTTAAGTATCTCAAACTAGTAAGTTGTAAAGCGCCTATGGCGCCCGTTGAAATATGGAAAAAAAATTTTGTTGAAAAAAAAAAAAATTTTTTGAAAAAAAAAATTTTGTTGAAAAAAAAAATTTTTGTTAAAAAAAATGTTTTTTGAAAACAAAAATTTTTCTTGAAAAAAAAAAAATTTGTTGAAAAAAAAATTTTTGTGGAAAATAAAAAATTTTGTTGAAGAAAAAAATTTTGTGGAAAAAAAAAATTTGGAAAAAAAACATTTTGGAAAAAAAATTTGGAAAAAAAAAATTTGTGGAAAACACAATTTCTGTACAAAAAAAAATATTATTTTTTTTATTATTTATTATAGAATTATAGAATGCCTATTTAAACTCCTACGTACTGCGTGACAGAGTCAGTGTATCAGTGAATCAGTGTCGAGGGTAAATATATATTAAGATAGGGTCCCTGATGAACTAACAACATAGTTCGTATGTAGGCGGCGAACCCCTAATCGGTAATGGAACTGATGAACTAATGTTCTACAATGCCACCTGAGACCACAACTTTTTCCACACAAAAGGCGAGAGAATGAAAGGGGACAGAGAGGGCAATCACAACAATATCTTTTCACATACAAATTGCCAAACCTTTCAATCTCTGTTGCCCGTTTTTGTGGGTCAACCTCTTTTCCTGCTCTTATTGTCCTGCAATATCGAGTAATCGTTGGATAAAAAAAAATAAACCAAATAATGTATGAAATTGGTAATAAATACCAAAAGGTACAAGAAGTCTTAAGCAATTACAATAAAACAAATTGTTGACAAAAAACAAACCAAACCAACCAAACGACACAGCCAACAAAGAAAACCCATTCACTCAGAGTACTGCGACTGCACTGGGCGGGGAGGCGAAGATAGAGCAACAGACGGCAGGCAGAAAACTAACAACAACAAAAAAGTCCTTCGAGGACAAGCCATTAATGGTAAATAAAACCATTAAATTGAGCACAATCAGTGATTGTAACAGCAATTGTTTGTTGTGCTGTTTGTTTATTTGTTCTTTTGTGGATGGACTTTCCTCCTTCATTCCATTTGTATGTGTCTTTTGTGATAATAAAAAGACAAATATCGCCGCACTTGAGGAATGAGAGAGGGAACGGGTAAGAGAGAGCAAAGGAATGACACACTCGTTGTGGACTAAGTGTTTACCAAAAAAAAAACCTTCCAAAGGATGGAAACGGTATTGGGTTATAGTTCAAAGTCCAAAATGTTTTGTTTTAAGGCAAGCCTAAATATAGGCAATATATTTTCATTTAATTGAGGTTCGATTTGCCACAAAGGCCAAATGACATTACATTGTATGTCCCCCAATCGATTTAAATCGAACACAAGGACTGGAAACTCTCCAAACGACGAACATTTTGTTGTATTGGAAATGAGTGCAAACAATTTTTAAAAATATTTATTTCTCTTTTTTGTGGTGAATATATTTCGCTCTCTCTCTCTCTCTCACCGACAAAACAATTTAAATTTATAAAAATTACCAACAATTTCAAAATGTCAGCTTAAGTGCGAACCGCCTGATATGACGAACAAATTCCACTTTGTATCGACTTTTAAACAGCCGATCGGAGCTTGTTGAATTTCTTACGGTTTATATACGGAACCCGTAACGTAGACAGAATATTTGGCTGTTCTTCATTAAACTAAAACCATTCAAATGTCGTCAAAGGCATTTGACTGTGGGCCTTTTGTCTGCAAGGCTTTACATCAGAAGCTTTGATGGCCATAGTAAACATTTGTCGGCAAGACATCAATTCAAAGCATACCTTTAGGGCTCACATCAGAATTTCAAGCTAGAAAATGTAGATGAAAAGATAAATGGAATATGTGTAACCCCTATAACGGCTGAGCGATAAACTTTTGTGTAGAATGGACATTAAAATTCATTTTTTTTTTTTCAAGGAAGACTATTTTGTGTTGTGACAGTAGCAGCATGGCCATTAGTTGGTAGTCTCAATTATTTCTTGCGTAATCATAGTTTTTTTACACCCTGAGTAAAAGTTAATCGGCTGCATGCAACTAAACTAGTGTTTGGGGAGATTCCCCAAACATAATGTGTTTGTCCCACAACACAATGTGTTTGGATAACTGGTTGATATAAATAATGTTTCGCGCAATCTTGAGTCGGGACCAATGCCAAATTCTGAGTAATTATAGATTTTTATGAGTATATACAATAGCTTATTTTCATGGTATTTTGACATATAGATGGCGCCACATGTAAAGCGTTTAGTCGAGTTGGTAGCGTTGGTTTACAAAAAAAAATAGTCAAGTAGTTTTTATTTTGAAAAATTACTAAAAAAAACTTTGGAAATGCTGAAATAAAATTACGCCGATGACAAATGTGAATAAATATAGTTTGATTCAAGGATAGGCGACTAGCGTGCTTGCCTAGCAGCGTGGGGGTTGTGGCTGCTATTCCCACCAGAGGTTTTGGTCTTTTGCTGCAAAAATCTAGCCAAATGGTCTAATGGATCCAAAATTAGAATATAAATTTACTTTGTATTGCAATTAAATAAAATAAAAATAAATAATATAAAATTCAAGGATAGTCTGACAAAAGTAAATTTAAAAAATTTGTTTCAACATTTAAAAAATATTTTTTTTTTTGTAAATTTTCTATATAAAATTTTCTTATCTTGAAAATTTCCAAAAAAAAAAATGTTTATTTTAAATGGTGACACAAAATTACCCCGATGACAATTATGAATCAATGGAATGTAATTCAAGGATAGTCTGTCAGTTCTGTCTCAAAAGGGTCTAATCCTTTGGCATGTGCCACTAATTAGCTTCGCCTTTACCTCAGCACTCCATGATGGACGATTTGGTGAAGTTCTCTTAAATCATTGAGCTGGCTACAATATAATTTGTATACTTTCTGAACGATACCTTTACTGCCGGCTACGAATAACTGATGTTTTTTTTTCGATATCAGTTTTATCTTCTCCGAACGTCTGATGTTTTTTCGACTTGGAAATTATTTGCGGTCACGTAAAGTCGTTGTTATTTACGAAGGAAAAACAGTTAATGAAAAATGTTTGATGTTCTTACCAGGAGGATGGCCGAGTGGTGTCATAGGAACTCACACTAACACTGATGTTACGACGACTAATGCCCACTTAGTTAATTATATTTATTAGTTATTTATTTATTATTTAGTTTTGAAAATTGCAATACCATTTGCCCAGTTGATGTTTTGGTTTGTTGTTTTTTGTTTGTAAAACAATTGCCTAGGTTAAGGGTAATTGTCTGAAGCCGGCTTTTAGGTGCTATGCGTAAATAAGTAAATCTATCATAAGATTTAAAAAAAAATAACATCCAATAAGTTTCATGTATGTAATTGAAATATCTTAGAAGGAAACTTATTACATCTTATACTGGGGATCAGCTCTCGAGAATTGTAGGATAAGTTTATCTTATAGACTGACAAATAATATTAGGATTTTTTTAATAAATAAGTAAATAATATCATGAGATTTTTTATTTTCTATTAATTACAATACAAAGTACAGTTAAATTCTAATTTTGGGTCCAAGGGTAAAACGGGTGACACAGACCATATGGCTAGATTTTTTTGTTTGCAGCAACAGACCAAAGCCTCTGGTGGGAATCGAAGCCACAACCCCCACGCTGATAGGCAAGCACGCTACCAACTCGCCTACCGGGGCGCTTTATCATAAGATTTACAAAGAATTCCATGTATGTAAATGAAATCTGTTATACGGAAAATTATTTCTTCTTATAATGAAATCTCCTCTCGAAATGTATCCATGGGGGTTTCCACAATTTTCGAAAATCAATTTTTGTTTTTAGTTCTCTTACAGTAATTCATTTATTTTTTTTCCGTAGGACTAGTGTTGCCTACCTTAAGGGTTACTTTTTAAAAGTGGTACGATGCGCATAAACTCAATTCTCCTTATAAGTTTGTATTTTGGCTTTTATTCATGGAACCTGTTGACTTTAACCAGAGCTGGTTGACTTCCTGGCATACTTTTAGGCGCTTTACACATTTGTTTCCTTTTGTGTTTGCTGTCAGCATTTCAAAGTCAACGTTGAAGCAATACCAGTAATAAAACAAACAAATTTGACATAGTTAATTCGTACCTTTTCGCCTGGTTAGGAAATTTCTCGCATTTCTTAGGCGTCGCTGACAATGACACATAAATAGTAAAGAAAACACTTTTATTAATGTGATATTTTATGCAGTATTATATATATACATATATATATGTAGAAGACCCCATACCCGAACACACCCTTTTGCGACACGCACCACGGATTCAACTTGAAACTTTTCTACGAATACTCACGGTTTGGTTATTCGGAGAAAAGCAAATGTTCCGTGTCATTTACACAACCACACATTCATAATAATCATGCATACATATTTAGAATCTACCTACATGAATGCAATAAACTTTAATAACAACAACAACGGGGAATAGTGTAAATAAGCACGCAACACGGGTTGGCGGGTTGGCTGGTTGCCGTTACACGGATTGTAGATCCTTTGCGCTGGAGAGGTGTTTTTTTGGTTTTCGCTGTCGTCGTTTTTCTAAATGACAATAAATTTGAGACAATAAACAATAACGGTTGAACATTTTATTGTCATATAAGGTAAACATTATTAAGGCTGCAAATATACAACAACAATGCAGCACAAACGGAAACTGTAACGAATTCATAATTTATAAGTAAACACATACCAAGGAGCGGTCGTTACTTGACGAACCACGAAATTTGGAGAACACCAAAAAAAAAATGAATGAAATTTCATAGAGGTCTAAATGAAGTCTCCTGCAAGACTAGGGGACCACTGGTCATAAAAGGCCAGCGGCTGTGAGGGCTCAAAATGGACAACCTCATGTTGGCGAAAACTTCGAATGTCCCGATAGAAAAAATTTTAATGAAATCTCTGAAAGGTGTAGAACAAAAGTGTGTTTTAGTTGTATTATAAAAAGTCGGACCATTAAGAGAACAGACATCAAAGTGGGCAACGTGGGATAGCCAAAGTCCTTGAATGTCCGTGGGTTTTTTATTTGTATTCTGAGTATCCAAATTTAATGAAATTATGCAGAGGTCTAGGTGAAGTCTGTTGCAGGAATTGGGGACCACTGGTCATGGACAAATGGACATATTTTTTTCTATGCCGATATCTAATACAAATTTTAATGAAATTTCTCAAAGGCCTAGAAAAATTATTATCCAGTTTTATTGTGGAAAGTCGGACCCTTAAGAGAACAGGCATCAACGTGGGCAACATTGGATAGCCAAAATTCTTGAATGTCTGTAGAATTTTCATTTGTATTCTGAGTATCCAAATTGAATGAAATTTTACAGAGAATTTTACTCTTAAAAGAACTCAAAAAGAACAACTTTGGGGGGGGGTCATAAACTTAAGGTCCATGAAATTTTCATTTACATTCCAAAAATCCCAATTGCATGATTTATTTATTTATTAATTACAATACCAAGTAAATTTATATTCTAATTTTCGGTCCAAGGGTAAACCGGGTGACACAGATCATTTGGCTAGATTTTTGCAGCGACCTAAGATTTATTATTGAGAAGCCCTAACGTGTGACTGTTTCGTGCGGTTTACGGTCCGGCGGGGTCATTGGACCTAACTTTTTCGAAAATGAGTTAGGGTGAATGGATTGAACAATCGAGAGATGATCAATAGTTTTTTATGGTCGGAGTTGGATGATATTGATCTGGACAACGTTTACTTTCAACAGGACGGCGCTACGTGCCACACAAGCTCTTTTACAGAAAAGTTTGCGGACCGTGTTATCTCTCGAAGTGGTGATCACAATTGGCCACCGAGATCTTGTGATTTAACACCTTGCGACTTCTTCCTTTGGGGAAGAGATGTTCTTTATCAAAAAAAAGGCCACAAGTTGAGTGTAGGTTTTCGGTATATGTGGGCGCCATCTGTATGTGAAACTTCTTAAGAAGAATCTCATTGTTCTATTGCCTGACCAGAGACAGTGAACACGTAAGAGTTGATCGGTATTGCTATTCTGCTGTAGGTATTTTTCTCCTCTGCCCATCTAAGCCTACTCCAGGGTTGACGAAGGTACGCTAAATATCTCTCTTAACCAAAATTGGTGCCAACAGCTGAACTCAAGTCTCGAGTGTCAGCCTGCTCAACTACCCAAAAGGCCTGTATCACAATCACTATTCGTTATTCGATGCAGCCTTAGTAATACGATTTCCCTCACTTGTCAAGCCATGAGTGACAGTGACACAATAAAACAAAATAATACAAAAGAAAGTTTTAATTTCAGGTTTTCCATTTTTAGTTTCCTTTCAAAGACATTCAATTATAGCAAAAAATGATTGACTTGACCATACATTTCAAACAAAATGGTGGGGGGGGTAGGGGGGTTAAACTACAATTACTTACATATGTGTCATGTCAAAGCAAACAGTAGCAATGTTTTATTTGTACTCTAGCTAGCTCAAAGAAATAAAAGGAAAAGTGAGTTGTAGAAAATGAAAATCCATTTCAAGTTTTCCCTGCACAGAGGCTAATGAATGTGTGAGCGTGCGTGTGTGTGTACGTGATTGAATGTTTCATGTTCGCAAATCCGACAAAGAAAGTGGAAAATTGGATTACCAGCACACTATGCTCGGCAACCAGTTAGGCCAGCAGGAGTATGCCGGCCGGCCGTCATGGAAATTGTTTAAAAAGTGGCCAAAAAAAACTCTCATACAAACGGCCAATCAAGCCACTGCTGAGTGAATGTGTTAAGCAGCAAAAATCTTAGACAGTCGGACTGGTGTCGCAGCAACATATTTTCTTTTTGTTTGTACATTTTTTCAGCTGGAAACTATTTTCATTTTTTTTGTTGATAGGCCTTGAAATGTAGGTTGACATCGGTGGAGGAGATTTTATGATGTGTAACTGTAAGGGGAACCTGCAGAGTACACATGTATGTATGCAGTCCCTGGAATGTTTTTTCCATTCAACTTGTTATGCTTTGGAGAATTTAACATTCATTTCAAAACTCCTGAGGCCATACTTGCTCCGAAGGCTTCATATAACTGCATATGCATTAATACACTGTACAACGGCAGGGGTTACAAATCACCAGTGCCAGGATATTTGAAAAGTGGTGCTGGGTATTTCTTTTGTGAACATTTTCCTAATATAAAAAAGAATATATATATATATATTTAATTGAAGTGAAGGCCACAAAAAGAGTTTAGCAATGCATGAAAACAAAACAAAACAATAACATTTAAATACCAGCACCCTTGTGTGTATGCTGAATAAATGAAATCATTGAGGCACATAGGTTGGCAACTATAACCAGTAGGGTGGAGTGAAATTCAAAAAAAAAAAGTTAACCTCGGAAAGAGATGTATTCTGGGGTCCTAATGAGAGGAAAAATACAGAAAAAAATTTTAAAAAAATTTTAGGGGTCGCGCCACTCCCTCGAAATTTGGAAATTATCGCTATTTTGGCGTTGATTTTAGAAAAATCCTAAAAAGTTTTATGTCAATAAATGTTTGCAATAGCGTAAACAATGAAATAAGGGCATGAAAAAAATTAAAAAAAATTTTCTCATTGTTCAAAAATTTCAAAAAGTAAAATAATTCAAATCCTCCCTTCTTCAGAAAATTGACTGAACAATGAAATCGCCACCAAAGCTACAAATATTAGTCGATTATCCTCATATTTGCCTCAAATACTTTTGTTTGGGCACTGAACAAGCTCAAACAAGCTTTTAAATTTCGAATAAGTTAAGTCGTTAATTTTTAAGATTTTTCTAAAATCAACGCCAAAATAGCGATAATTTCCAAATTTCGAGGGAGTGGCGCGACCCCTAAAAATTTTTTAAAATTTGTTTCTTTATTTTTCCCCTCATTATGACCCCAGACCTCATCTCTTTCCGAGGTTAACTTTTTCAAATTAAAAAAAAAGGATGTTTTCACTCCACCCTAATAACCAGCCAACGATCCCTGCGGAAAGTATATGAATAGTGGACAGAAATACAAGTTTTTCCGGAGTTGAAGTCGAGCAATTTTGGCAAATACAGGGTTTGCCAACAAGAGGTGTTATTTTGGTATTCAAAGAAAAATGTAATTTTTTGAGATAAATCAGTTAAGTCGGATGTTTTTTTTTCATAGTAAAGAGGAAGTTATGCCGTTAGTAACACTGTCCAACAGCATTTTTGGAACAGAATAGCGACCCTATAATTCTGAAAGGGTATGTTGAGTAGATAATTGTTGTAGAACAAACTTATGGTCCAGCATGTCTGAGTTTTTTTTTACAGTGGGTCAAGGTTTTAATTTTTTGGTCGAAGGGAGCATTATACTAAAGGGTGTTTTTTATTGGGGTATAGAACTTTAAGTTGGCATCACTTTTTTAACTGGCGGCCATTTTGTCAGCTGTCAAGTGATTAATATTTAGTTTGGATTGCCATTTCATCATGAACAGGTTGACAAAAGAACAACGCTTGCAGATCGTGCAAATTTATTTCGAAAGTAATGGTTCAGTTCGCGAAGTTCACCGCAAGCTCCGTCCATTTTATGCCATTACATCCACAAAAGCTGACTGTTTGGTGTGCTCTATGTCATTGGGCCATACTTCTTCCGAAATAATGCTGGAGAGTCAGTTACCGTTAATGGAGACCGGTATAGAGCCATGATAACCGACTATTTTGTTCCCGAATTGGATGGCATGAATGTGGATGAGTTGTGGTTCCAACAAGTGGTTGAAAATTGGACCTGTAGAATTGGCTTTATTCGAGCCAGCCGCGGCGGCCACATGCCCGAAATCATATTTAAACATTAATGGCATAAAATTATCCTTCCAATAAAGCCAAATTGATGGACATTGAAACGATTTTCTTGTGTTTTATTTCAATTCGAAGTTCTATACCTCAATAAAAAACACCCTTTATATGAAAAAAATGCTGTAAGTTAATGTCTGAGAGAATTCTTATGGTCAGAGTTGTATTGTGGAATTGTATGAGGATTATTTTTGTGGAAGATCTTAACCCTCTAACTGGTCTCTTTATGGGTTAATTTGACCCTTTTTTCGAGAAAATTAAACAATATCCTTTAAAATATACCTAAGGTGGCCAATTGTGATCCACCTTCTTCGAGAGATAACACGGTCCGGAAACCGTTCCCATAAAAGAGCAATGGTTTCGTTGCTTGTGTGGCACGTCGTCTTGTTGAAACGTTGTCCAGATCAATATCATCCAATTCCGGCCATAAAAAAAACATTAATCATCTTTCGATAGCGCAATCCAACCTCATTTTCGAATAAGTAAGATCCAATGACCCCGCCGGACCATAAACCGCACCAAACAGTCACACATTGAGGATGGAGAGGATTCTCAACAATAAATCCTGGGTTTTCCGAACGCTAGATACGACAATTTCGCTTGTTGACGTAGCCACCAAGGTGGAAATGGGCCTCTCATCAGCCGAGATGATTTTTCGATGGAATTCCGGTGAAATCATTTTCATTTCAAGAACCCAATCAGCAAAGACACGACGTTGTTGATGATTGGCCGGCTTGAGTTCTTGTGTTACCTGACCCAAGTCAAAATACGGTGTAATGGCGCTTGTGAAATGCCCCAAAATCCAACGAAACAACGAGGAATGGACAAACCTGGGTTTTCTTCAACACTTTGGGCTACAGCCGAAATATTCTCAGTTGTTGTTAAGGTTTTATTCTTCACATCACTAACTTGTTCCTTCTTTAGTAATGGCGTAGTTTCTACTTGTCAAATGTCAAAAAAAATGACAGCTACCGAAATACCAGGTGATTCCAAATAACACCTCTTGTTGGAGCCTCTTCTCACCAGATCTAAGATCTTCCCCAAAATATTTAATTGGTGACTTCTACAATTGACTTATTTATTATCTTCTTTCTTTTAACTCTTTCAAATTAGTGGCATGTAGCATCTGTTGCTGTTGGTTTAACCTACCGCCCAGTGGTAGTTAAAGCAACTCGTTTCGAAGACACAGCAATACTTGTGTGGTTTTGTCAAGTTTCATTAAAGTTTTTCCTTTCGCCTATATGGGCCACAGAACATTGCGATTTTTTGTTTGTTTACAATTTCATTCCGCCTCAACATATCGTACTTTTTTAATATGCTCCCCCAGCGTATGCAATGATTTTTGCATTATTTCCCCCCCCCCCCCCCCCCCTCTAATGCTCTTCAACTTCCCTAACACGCCTTAGAGTCGGCAATGTTTCATAAGTTTTCGCTGTTTTTCAGGTTTTTGTTCAGTTGCTTTTTAGTTGTTCTTTCTTTCTGCGGCTCGGTTTGCCTTGCCTCCCGTGTAGTTAAATATTCAATTACTTGTGCCAAGCGTCTTAATAAATTATTATGCTAGCGAGTGAGACGAGTGTGGCGTTTTGCTGGGGCTTAGCTGCAAATGAAATACGCCACTTTGGCTTTTTTTGCGCTTCTATCGTCTATGGCGGTGTGTAACCATTATTTCCATGCCCTGTTTCATGGCTCAACGAGAGTAGATTGTCGTCGTTGCCGTTTGTTGGCCCTGGCAGCGTCGTCTTGGAAATGCGCGTACCCTCGGAGATCATATAATAACAACAATTTGTATAACGAATTGTAAATGTGATTGTATAATTCTACACACACACACAAACACACATGGACACATACATTTACATATTTCTCAACTAAAATGGAAACGTACATATCGTAAATGTACGCGTGCATACCAAAGCCATAATCTTACCCTCGAGATTTGTTTAATGGTATTTTAACACATTTCAGCCAAGAAGTAGGCAATGCGTTTTATTGTTTTTCTTTCGGCTCTTTGTTCATTCAGCTGCCTTGGGTGTATGGGTGAATGTTTGCCACATTTCACTCGCGGTTAGTTGATTTTATTACAATCCTGTATTTCGTCTGTGGTGCGAGGGACGTATGGTAGGTTCGGGTAAAAGAATAGTAAACATTCGCCGATGTACTCTAAAAAAAACAGAGTTGAGACCTGGTCCACTGTTTTGGCATGACTTTGTTTCTTTTTTCTCTTAATGTATGGGGGGGAGAGTATGGAAAATCTGTTTGTTGATGGCCCTGTTAGACGACTTCCAAAGCACCATGTGGCCCCAGTTATTTGATATGCACCTCGTCAACAATTGTTTAGTTATTTATTAATGCATAAAAATATGGCAAGACTGAAAGGAAATAAATGATTATTGAGCAGCACAAATATCTTATTTCACCACCCACCCCAGTTCAACTCCTCCACAGTAGCTTGCCGTTGCTGCTACAGATTTGTCTTTGCAACTGCTCCTAAAAGTATGCTTTGGCAAACATGAGTTTTCACTTACATTTCGTGTAACAATTCTATTGGTGACGCTGGCAATGAGGAGGACGATGATGATGATGACGGTGTTTGCCGCCATGCTCTGTTACATACGAAAATAATGTTATTATTTTTCGTTTTTCCATTTTTTTTTTTGGTGTGTGTGTTATTCTTTCATTTGATTCTCATGTTTCGTCGTTTTGCTGTTTGTGTGTAGCATACTTTCAGGCTAGGAAGCGAGTTGGTTGCTGCTAATTTTATACAATCATCAAAATCAGAGTTTTTTATGTTGTATTCTTAACAAAAAAAAAAAAAAAAACACATGTTGATATGATTTCATTTCACAGCTGAAATCATTTTGAGTATTTCCTCTCCTTCATCCTTCCTTCGGGTGTGGTTTTTATTCTTCTTCTTCGTAGCATACTTTCGGGGGTATCTGCAAGTGGAATATTTTTGTTTCCATGTTTTTTTTCGTTCCCTTAGCATTTTTTTCCCCCGTTTAAGCTTTACAACAAAATTAATTTTTAATGTTTATCGATTTTTTTCTCTTTTTTTTTTGGTATTTGTTTTGTTATGTTATCCTTTGTTATTTTTGTTTTTCTCTTTCACGTTCACGTCTTCTCATTAATAATTCACTTTTGTTTTGTTTCAATTTGGTAAAAAGGAATTTTTATTAGAATTGTTTTGTGTGTGTGTGAAGTTGAACGCTGGGTGCCGGCAGGGGTGTTCTGGGAAATAACTGTTATTTAATGATAAACAATTTCGTTGCATACTTTGGGGAGCTTGCATCCATACAAAAACATGCAGACTTGAAATACAATTTCATACTAATATGATTTGATGGTTGTAAAGCAAAAAAAAACAAAAAAAAAC
The DNA here is from genome assembly GCA_958296145.1 of Hydrotaea cyrtoneurina. Taxonomy (NCBI): domain Eukaryota; kingdom Metazoa; phylum Arthropoda; class Insecta; order Diptera; family Muscidae; genus Hydrotaea; species Hydrotaea cyrtoneurina. The sequence goes on from OY282512.1 coordinate 23,389,481, forward strand.
AATCAGTTTATAAACGGCAACATGATTTGGTGAGGAACAAATCGAAACAACAATCATATTTTTAATAGAAACCCTAAATGTAGTAACATCTCCGATGGTCACATCCTTCTGTAGCGGTAGCATATTTTAAGGAGCTTTACACGGTAAATATACTTTGATTTGCATATTTAATATTTGCAACAGCTGTGAAAGCAAATCAACCATAACCGTGATGAAAATTAAAGACATTAGTTAGAAGTCCATCTATTGCCAGGTACTATGATTTTATAGATTTTTAGACGAACATGGAAATGTGGTGCTTGTGGTATGATTTTTGAATAACGCAATTAGCTTCATGTTCTCATTACATTCATGCTTACAAAAAATGTTGATTGCTTACAACTTTCTGTAAGCATAGATCAATTTTTAATTTTGAATATCAACTGCTTTCAAAATCAATGCTTACATGTTTTAAAAAGAATTCATTTTGTAAGCAATGGGTTTTTGGAATTCGTTGTTATATAAACTTTGTCGTAAAATGCGTGCTTACAGAAATTGCTTAGTGCTGACAACTTTTTATGGAGGAAAATTGTAAGCATTGGCCGGTTTGTCATTAAGAATATTCGATTATTCAAAAAATCCGAGTGCTTACAAAATTAAATATTTCCTTACAAGATTTAAAGACATTGACATTTAAAAGCAATGTATTTCTTGAGCTGTTTTTTATGTAAGTGTTCTCATTACATTCATGCTTACAAAAAATATTGATTGCTTACAACTTTTTGTAAGCATAGATCAATTTTTAATTTAGCATATCATACGATTTAAAAACAACAACTGCTTACAAAATCAAACCGATGTTTACAAGTTTTAAAAAGAATTAATTTTGTAAGCAATGGGTTTTTGGAATTCGTTGCTATATAAACTTTCTCATAAAACGTGTGCTTACAAAAATTATTAAGTGCTTACAAGTTTTTATGGAGGAAAATTGTGGGTATTGTCCGGTTTGTCATTAAGAATATTCTAGGATCCTAAAACCACAAGTGCTTACAAAACTTAAATCGTCCCTTTCAAGATTGAAAGACATTTAAATTTGTATGCAATATATTTGTTCATTTACAATATCACAGGAACCAAAAAATGAAAATGCTTACAATATAAAACCAATGTTTACAAGTTTTAATAAGAATTCATTTTGTAAGAAATATATTTTTTTAATAAGTTTTCATATCAACATTCTCATATTAAGCGTGCTTACACAAATTAGTAAGTGCTTACAACTTTTTATGGAGGAAAATTGTAAGCATTGTCGGGTTTGTCATTAAGAATATTCGATCTCATCTGGATAACTCTAAGATTGCAGGATCCTGACCACCCCACATATCGCTCATTTACTTGAATAGTGGCATAATTCAAAATTCACTTTATATATTTTTGGTCTTGGAAAAGCTGTAAATCTCTAATTTAAATTGGCTTTTGTTCTACTGAGTATTATGGATTCATATGTTCTTTTTCTATATTTGGAAAGTACGACGAAATTGACAATTTTAAACGGCTCTCCGGAAAAAATCCTATTTTGAGTTATGACACTATTCAAGTAAATGAGCGATATGTAAATGTAAAACAAAATATTTAACAAGGGTTCCAAAAACTAAAAAAAAAAATTACCATACACAATAGCGCCAAAAGGAAACTGAGTTACTAAAATATTTTGTTATTAGTTTATATTTTTGTAAAAAAAAAATAAACTATGTCAAACATGCATAATATCCACAATATAAATGTATATGTCGACTTCAGCTGTTTTGTGGAGGCCGCAAACAAAGCTAAGCACTTTTGCTGTAAAAGTGTCAGTATCTATCAGAGCACATAACTAATCTTTAAATTTACGAGTCCGACTTGTTTCCTACACCACTCACCGTTCTACAAATACCATTCCTTCGAACAATAGTTGTTAGGACTTTCTTTGTTCGCCATGTCGTCCTCCAATCCATGTTCTAGTCATGCATACAAGATTGTTGCCCAAGATGAATGCGGCCAGATACACGATAAGGCAAGTGTACACACACATACACAAATGTGTACTCCTCCTATCTTCCCAAGGGAGATGCCAGTGTATCTACAACAAACTGTTCTTAGTAATAAAAATAGACAATAATGCTAAATGTTTAAATGGAAAATTGGCAAAGACTTGACCAAGTTATTGCACGAAATGACTTTACATTTTATGGAATAAATTATGTGCTTCGAATTATCAGGCTTTACATTATTATTTAACATTTAAATTTTTCATAAACTAGTGTCGCAATACGTTTTAGACACACAAAAGCTTATCAAATTGCATAATTCTCTAACAATAATTTACCAATGATACAATTATTATTTCGAAAAAATATTTGTGTAATAGCTTGCAAAAAATCATAGTGCTCAGAAAATCCAATCAATGCTTACAAGTTTCAAAATCAATTAATTTTGTAAGCGATATATTCTTTTAATAAGTTTTCATATCAACATTCTCATATTAAGCGTGCTTACAAAAATTATTAAGTGCTTACAACTTTGTATGCAGGACAATTTTAAGCATTATCCGGTTTGTCATTAAGAATATTCGATTATTCAAAAAATCCGAGTGCTTACAAAATTAAACCTTTCCTTACAAGATTTAAAGACATTTGCATTTGAAAGCAACGTATTTCTTGGGCTCTTTTTTATGTAAGTGTTATCATTAAAATCGAGCTTACAAAAAAAATTGGTTGCTTACAACTTTTTGTAAGCATAGATACATTTTTAACTTAGAATATCAGACAATTAAAATCAACAACTGCTTAGAAAATCAAACTGATGCTTACAAGTTTTAAGAAGAATTTTTTTTGTAAGCAATGAGTTTTTGGAATTCGTTGTTATATAAACTTTCTCGTAAGCATTATCCGGTTTGTCATTAAGAATACTCGAGGATTCAAATAGTCCAAGTGTTTTAAAAATTACACAGTTCCTTACAAGATTTAAAGACATCTGAATTTGAAAGCAATGTATTTCTTGACCTCTTCTTTCTGTAACCGTTCTATTTACATTCGAGCTTACAAAAAATATTGATTTGTGTGTAAAAAAAACTGATCAGTTTTTAATTTAGAATATTAGAAATTTCGAAAAATCCAGGTGCTTTCAAAATCCGATCGACCGATTACAGGACTTAAAATCAATTAATTGTGCAAGCACTATACTTTGTGAGCACCTTTTTATGCATGGCAAACACTATCGATCGCTGACAATTTTTCTTTTTCCCGGAAAATTATAAGCATTGGTCGGTTTTTAATTTAGATTATTAGAGATTTCGAAAAATCCAAGTGCTTACAAAATCCAATCGATGCTTACAATATTTTGTTTTTAATTCCCACCTTTTTTACAAAAGTTATAGACAGCTTACAACTTTTTAAGGCATAAAAGCACTGATTGCGTTTCAATTTCAAATAGAATGGGGTTGAAGAAATCTAAGTGTTTTTCTGATCTAGAAGTGCTGGCAAGAAATGTCTACTCCTACAGGAGTAAATTTATGTAAGATTCGACAAAGACTTCGACTTCAATTATTTTTGGTTACATACTTATCTTAAAATATCGACATTTGTCACACAATTTTTTTTTTTATTAAATAATGCATTTATTTGTCAATGCTTAGAATAAGACAGACCTGTTTTTTTATATTCACATCCTCTTTTTTCTGTTAGACTTAACACTAACTTTTACTTTTACTTTTTTTTTTGAATTTGCAGCAACTTTTCCGCTCACAGAATCCCGGTCTTGCTGCCGCTACAAATGCTGCTGCTGCTGCAGCAGCCGCAGCGGCTGCCACCTCGGCTGCCCAGCCGGGCGCACCCAATGGCACAATGCAGCCGCAGCAAATGCAAATGGCTGCTGCCTCCCAGCAATTTTTGGCTGCCCAACAAAATGCTGCCTATGCTGCCCAGCAAGCGGCACCGTATGTCATCAATCCGGGACAAGATGCAGCTCCCTATATGGGTTTGATAGCCGCACAGATGCCTCAATACTATGGCGTGGCACCATGGGGCATGTATCCCGGAAATCTGATACCGCAACAGGGCACACAGCCAAGGCGACCGCTGACGCCATCACAGCAGGGCGCTGAAAATCAATCGTATCAGGTAGGTGTCCGCCACAGCAGATTCAAAAACAAAATGTACATTTTGTAAAGTTGCTCAATGCAAAACAAAAAATGTCAAATATTGTAAAATTCACAATATTTTGTATACACATAATCTTAATCATATCGTATAACCTAAACGAAATATATATTCTCTTTTTCTCTCTCTCTCTCTTCTCTTTTGTATTTTGTATCAACTCAAACTAACTTTGTACAAAAATCTGAAAATCCATGCAACCCTCCAAAAAAACCATCTAACAATGTTTTTGTTGTTGTAAAATATGAAAACCTTTCTTTGCGTTCTGGCACAACCTAAATAATCGATCGAACGTATCAGGTTATACCGGCATTTTTTGATCAAAGCGGTTCGCTTGTCATGGGACCACGTACGGGCACGCCAATGCGCCTTGTTAGCCCCGCACCGGTACTAGTGCCCCCGGGCGCCGCACGTGCCGGTCCACCACAACAGGGCCCGCCCCAACTGTATCCACCACAGCCGCAGGCAGCACAACAGAATTTGTATTCACAACAGAATGGTTCAAGTGTTGGAGGTAAGATTATTTACAATATATACGCTTTTTTCTTTTTTTGTTGTATTTGTATAATTTATATTGTATGGTATTCTATCGGCTTTTATTGTTTATATAGTACATACGTACATATGTACAATTTTGTAAATCTCTTGTAACCTTAACAAAATTCATTAACAATTGGATAAATGCAATTTACAGACGGACAGGTGTAGACGTGTTTAAGTCATTTGCAATTTAATATAAACACCGCAAATTAACATATCGAACTTAACAAATATCCACAAGACAATAAACTCTCAAAATAATGATACAATGAACTCTCCGAATCAGCGTCTAACCCCAGCCCCCACACCCAAGACAACCCCGTTGTCCAGAACATGGTAATCGTTGTTTCTGCGAAAATTGGCTCATGTCATTTTCTATTCGTTTGTTATAAATCGTAATGCATTCCGCTCTGGTTTTTCTCATATACATTAGACAAAAAAAAAACACGACACGCTTGGCGAGAACAATGAACTCGTCACCTTAGTATTAAAATACAATTTGAATGTCCAGTTCATATTAATTTTTGACGATTCGTGGCTAAAAAATGAATTTTCTGTCAGTCCTTCTTTTAAAGTAAATAATTAAATGGTCAACTGTCACAAACCCATTTAGCCAACAGATATTGCATCACTTGCAAAAACACATCACATTGCTGCTCTCTTTGATGCCAACCACTGCGGTAGATTTAGGCCGGTTGCCACTTGGCTGTAAAAATCTAAATTAAATGTGTTGCTCGCTTTGTGACTCACATTGGTGGTCATTGAGAATCTAAATTATATCAACTACTCTCCTTTTTGCTGATTGCTGCTTTTAATGCAACTCTGTAGCCTTAGCGATAGTAATAGAATTATATCGGCTATTCTCTTTGTGACGACCACTGCTTTAAACGCACATCAGAGGCTACTCTCATTTTCCTAATGAGAATTTGGCAGTAAAAATTTTTATTGAGTTGGTTGTTCTCTGTGTGCCGACCACTGCTTTTTGTCCATTGAGCATCTAAATGGGCACTTTTTTCAATGAAATTCTGCGCAATTTAGCGATCAAAGCTTTAAACTCACCAGTGCTTTAAACTCACCAGTGCTTTAAACTCACATCAGTGGCAATTAAAGAGGTTACTCTCATTTTCCTGACGACTCCTTTATATCCAATTCTGGAGAGTTTGGCAGTAAAAATGTTTCTTGAGTTGGTTGTTCTCTGTGTGCCGACCACTGCTTTAGTGTCACATTGGGGTACATTGAGCATCTAAATGGGCACTTTTTTCAATGAAATTCTGGGCAATTTAGCGATCAAAGCTTTAAACTCACCACTGCTTTAAACTCACATCAGTGGCAATCATTTTCCTGATGACTTCTTTATATTCAATTCTGGAGAATTTGGCAGTACAAATGTTTATTGAGTTGGTTGTTCTCTGTGTGCCGACCACAGCTTTAGTGTCCATTGAGCATTTAAATGGGCACTTTTTTCAATGAAATTCTGGCAAAATTTAGTGATCAAAGCTTTTATTTAAAAGTCGTCTGCTCTCCATGTGGGGACCACTAATTTAAATCCAAGTCTTTGACCATTTGGCAAATGTAACAAAATCTATATTAAATTGAAATTTATGACGTTAGCTCAGTTTAGTTCAGTGGCAGTTTTTGCTTATAATGTGTATTATTTAATTATTTAATAATTTGGTAGAACATATAGGACCTCTGGCTTCTGTCGACAAAATAGAGACAGCACTTGGGTCACCTTCCATTTAGATTATCTGTGTGATCTCCTACATTTGATAGTCATACCAAAAAAAAATCCCCTTGCCAGCCAAGAACTTGTACAACTTGGACGGACTCATTTCGCTTTTGCCACACTCCCTAATAAGTCCAACTGGCAAAAACAAACGTGATAAAGTAATTGCCTTGATGTGAACGTTAATAAATTTGTGAATATAATTTTTAAGTAAACGCTGTCATTAAAATGTAAAAATTATCGCTTAACTTCTACCCTTGACAAGTACTTAGTTGTTGTATGACGGTGTATTTTTTTTGTGGTACACCTTGAAAATGATCGACATTCATTATGGGCCTGCGAAAATCAAATTTACATAAATTAACCGGAATTTAATTTATTTGTCATTTTATCAAAAGATATTGCAAATTAATGACTTTACATTGAAATACGGATCGTCATGGAATATTCACTTGCAAACACTCGTCTGATCTGTTAGTCGGAATGTTTTATTAAGATGGTGTCGACAGTAACTGATTAACCTTTTGCCGCCATCGTTGACCATTTGGATTTCATTCGACCATTAACAGGTTCTATACAACATTGGTCCCCCATGTAGATTGTATTGATTTCGATTTCTAATTTTATTACTTTTAGATAAAATTTCTAAATCACGCAAATATTTCATTGACAGTCTGGATATTCTTTTTTTTTGTGATAAAAATAAAACACACACTTTTTCAACCCAGCAAACATTGTTGCTAACAAAGTGATGAAGTGAGAACTTCTCGCCTACACAGAATATTTATAGGATAGTCCAAATGCAAGTCTATTTCCAAAAAATCAACAAAATCCTTTTGTTCGGTATTGTTTTTTTTTGTTGCAATTATTTCCCCGTATTTTGGGAAACACGATTTTAATCAGCTTTGCAGTAGTTTATCATCCCAATCTTTCCACATTTCGACGGGTTCGTGCTTTATCTTGCTTTGTCTTGCCCTATATTCGCCTTAACCCCATTCGTGCCAGGCAAGTGACTTCGGCTCACTACTGAAATTAATACTCGTCCCATATGTCTAAATTTAGTTTAGACAACGAGTAGTTTACTTTACAAAAAAATATCCATTAGAATTTTTTTTTTGATTTTAGTTGTTATAAATCATTTTGCGTTTTACTATCGTTACTTAATGTTACAAATTTAGCTTGGTACGCATATGCTTAAGGGCGTGAGTCGTTAATCAAATGTTCGTATAACATGGCGACCTTCGGTAGTTCAAATTGTAAATCATTTATTGAGGCCAAGATTAGGAGTCAACTAAAATCGCCCATATTTTTATTCTGATGCGATAATCGCTAAGAACACTGACCTTTCAACGCGTTTCAAAAATATAGTAGAACTGTGTGGATCGACCCTATTTTTTATTCGCAGTAAGATTTTCGCTGACAAAAATATCGGTGACTATTCTTACAGGTCTAGGATACACCAAAAATGTGTAGATTAAAAAAATATTGCAATTTTAGAATGGCTCAAGAAATTAATTGGAATAAATAAGAAAATTATTTTCTCGCCTACAACTTAACTACAGTTCTGCAAGTTGTATTGCAGCAAGTGATTAAATCATAACCTAATTTCTCTTCAGTATGTTGTATTTGCAGAAAGAGATTACAAACATTTCTATTATATGAAGTTTTTCCAAGGTCTAAGCAATAGGAAAATCTCTCAGGTTGAAATTCGGAAATTTCTCTGCAGCCATTCAATCTCTAAAACTTGTAGTTTTTAAAAATCTTTTTTTTATCTCAAAATCCGGATCCATAAGCCTACAAATAAAGGCTCGCACATGTGTGAACTTGAATCATCTCTTATCACACACCCTTTTCTTCATTTGGATGCGTTCAGTGCGCTCTGCATGTGACCTTTTCTCCTTATCGATGTTTGCTTGTGTCCATGCACGTACATTTCTTATCGGTGAGCGTGTACCCACTTCGAAATTTAGATACTACAGCAGCGCAATGCAACCACACCATCTTTGTTCATCTTTGATTACATCCAATCATATATATGTTTGGGGGGGCCAGCTCCAAACATATATATGTTGCCTGCAAAATATGTTACAGAGGCCGTTTTTTTCCTCCGTGTATGTACGTCATATCCAATTCATGGTTTTGCCGGCCCCAATGTTTTCTTTTACCTTATTTTTTTCAATATTTTGCTTTAAAAAATATAAATAAACAACATTAAATTTGACTTCAATGCAAACCGGTTGTAACATGCCAACACTTAGACATCACGTGCTAACATACTGCAAGTACGGAGGTTTTCGTTAGTTCGCCTGAATGGATGGTTCAACTGACAATTACCTGTCGTGACATATTCAATGGAGTGTTTACAGAGAAAATCGATTTTCAGAATAACAGAAACAACACACAAAACAAATGACGTCCAAAAACTCGAACAGGCAAATTGAAAGCATACTTTACGGCTGAAGTTTCTGTAGGCAAAAGTGTTAAGACTGTTGGTGCACCCTTTCGCAAGTAACAAAGTCAGACCGGCACACGGACGCAAGTAGGTCCCCAAGGATTTGAATAACAAAACTCATATCAATTCCATTCGCATTCCCGAATGCATGAATAAGTAAAATTGGCCCTAAACATTAACTGGTAGCTTTTGCGTTGCCCTCTCCTCGCCAGCGTCAATTTGCCGCAAAATATGTCCACACTTTGATGAAACTTTTCAGTAAACTAAATAATAAAAGGTTATCCATTTTGCTTTTTAAAAGTAAACGTAAATAAAAAACATATAACATATTTTTGTTCATAATATTTATTTTTTATTATAACGTTTGAACGTTGACATTATATGTGAAACACTACATCATTTAAATGACCACCACGCGAAGTGTTGCAAGCCTCTGTTGAGGTAATTTTGGATCACTTTTTGCCACATATTGGGCGGTATCTCAGCCATAACATGACGAATGTTGGTTCTTAAGTGCTCAAGAGTTAAAGGTTTATCTGCAGAAACAGGGTCCTTCGTTGGTCTAATGGTGTCAAATCGTATGATGCTTGGTGGCCAGTTGATGTCACCACGACGAGAAATTACGCGGCCAGGAAATGTCTCTTGCAATAAAGCCATATTCACTCGAGTTGTGTGGCATGTGGCGCCGTCTTGTGGAAACCACATATTCTCCATGTCGTATTCTTCAATAGTCGAAAAAAAAGTCGGTTATCATACGACCATAACTTTCCGAATTGACGGTCACAGTCGTTCTCTCGTCGTTTTCGAAGAAGTAAAGACCAATCACATCTTCGGACCAAAGAGCGCACCAAACAGTGACAGTGGATGTAATGGCCTCTCTTCAATTACTTGAGGATTCTCAGAACCCCAAATACGACAATTTCGTTTATTAATATCACCCACCGAGTGAGAAATGTCCTTCATAACCATAAACCATAATCTCCTCTTAAAGCATGATATGTGGCTGTGCCAGAATCACCATTTTTGCAGTAGGTTTTAATAATTTTCATTTTTCATTTTCGTCAATGTCAGACTTTCAACTGAAAAGAAAAAAAAATTGGTTTAACAACTTAGTTTGACAGATGTCGAATTCCAACCCTATACCCTATAGTTTTCAATGGCATTTAGTGTTGTGACGAATTATTGTATCGACATAATGGTCCGTCGCCCGGACAGAAGAACAGACATCCTGTAATGTCCTTTTTTTTTTTTTTTGTTTTGTTTTGTTTTGTTTGATAATAAACCGTTTAAATAACATTAACATAAAACAAATTGCATCAAGTAATGGCGATTAATTAATTTGACTGCATTATATTGTTATTTTCTGCATTTAATTATCTGTTCGAATAATAATGACAACATACGCATACATTGTGCATTATTATTAATTAGTTCGACAAATTTGTGGATGACTTCAGGCCGCTTTCACAGCCATTATGCGTGTAGCATACTTTTTGGCATAATTTAGTACATAAATCATATTTTGACGTGGTTCTTCAGACTTAATGGACTAGTTGACTTAATGAGTTAGTTGGAATATATCTGTAACTAGTTAATTGAAGTGTACAACATTAATAAGTTACATATCAGCGTGGGGAGACGTTGTTCTGTCGCTGCAAGAATCTAGCCAAATGGTATGTGTCACCCGGTTTACCCTTGGACCCAAAATTAGAATATAAATGTACATTGTATTGTAATTAATAATAATAATATGGAGAAGAAGAAAAAAGGACCCGTGTCTCCCAGTTTTGGCCAAAGTCATGCAATTGTTTTTTTATGGGATCTCATTGTTATTTTTGCAAAAAGTCATAATTATCTCAGGCTCATATCTTGCAAACCTTTTGCAAGATTTTTATTAACTTTCTCCTCTTATGGAAGAAGACAATAAAGTTTTTCCTTTTCAATAGTAATTCGTTTACATGGTTCGAGCTACTAAGGAAAAAAACTCAATTTAATTAACCACCTGTACGTATAACTGCTAGGCTTTCAAATTAATATTACTCATACGCTGCAAAAATTGGCTAATGCTATTCTAGAAACCAAAGGTTAATTGATACACATAAAAAGCTCATATTTTCTAAATTGTTGTGGTTGATTGTTTCCTTGAATTTTGAATGGTTTGCTGCCTATGGACCTGAAAAGGAGTTAACAAGTAAAATAAAATAGATTTTTTAAAAGTTGTTTGCGATTTTTTTGTTCTTTCAACTCAGAAAGTAAATCAAAATTCCAAAATTATCACTTTTCTGCAAAAATGACAAAGAGGCCCAAAACAAAAAAAAAAGTACATGACTTTGGTCAAAACTGGCGGTCACGGGTCTTTTTGCATTGGTCTTTTATCACGTAGTGTTGTCCGTATACGGTTATATTTTTTCGTGTTGCACTGTGTAATCTGCTGTAGTTTTGGCAAATCGCCAAACAGAAACGGGGGGGAGAACGGGGGGGGGGGAAGTCTATGGGTATGAGGCTAAGTGCAAAAGACGTCCTCTGCAAAGACTGAAACATCCGCGAGTTTTCTACAATGAGACCGTAGGAAGGAACCTGGGCGGCCGATGTGTATGGCAAACAGGACAGGAATTCGATTGGGAGGTACAGAAAAATCCAATCATGAATGAATGAAACAAAGGCGGTAAAGCACAACACTTGTCCAGCTATCTGTTGAAACTAATAGACATGCAATTTTGTGCAACTGTGTGTTTCGTTCGAAACGAAAATATTCACTTGCCGCAGTGTGCAGTTACACTGATCCTGTTTGTGTAATCATGACCAAACATAGAACATTTCCGAATTTTACGATCGACAATCGTACTTACTTACTTCGGTGGGCTCTACAACCTGCTGCTGGTCTTGCCCTATTAAATAAGTCAAGCTTATTCATGTGTTGTTCAACTTGGCCCGACGCCTTTCTGGCCGGACTGGCTCTGACGGTTTTGAACAACTCCTTGAGCATTCGATCATTTCGTCAGATATGTATTTCTGTTTGGCCCTTTGTTTCTAACGCAATAGTAATTTGGATGTCAATTATTATTTCTCAGATAAAAACGAAAAAAAAAAAAAAACGTTTGTATTATTCCAGACAACACTTTCAAAAGAGATTTAAAAGACAATTCTAATGCTAATTCTAATGATATATTTTATTGTTGATTTCTTCGACGTCTTATCATCATTTTGACATATTTCAATGAAGCTTTGTACTCGGTAATACCAAGCCAGTTGATTCCTTTGCCAAAGTTGGTATTGCCATATTGACCATTCAAATTGCTTAAAAGAAAATGTCTCTCAATTGATCTGTTACACAGCTAGACATTGCCGTATTGCTTACCTATCATGACAACTTTCATACCACCATCCACCCAAACGATCGGTGGCACACTTGCCCTCATTGTCCTGATCCTTTGTGAAAAACTTCTTGCCCATGTGTCTTCTCAACGAATCCTCGACATCGCCAGAAAATCGACCCAAACTTTTCAGTTTGTATTTCTCCGATTCACTGCCGATTATGAAGGTGTCATATCTGACTTTTGCTTTGTAAGAATTGGTAGCATTTTCCATTAGGATTAACATTTCTTGGGGGCCATCGAAATTGGTGAGCGCATACAGTTTGTCCAGACCAATGAAATATTCACTGTTAATATTGCCAAATCCCAGCTTGTAGTCGGACCATGTTCGAAAGAAATCCTCGGAACCGTCGTGACGTCGTTGTATAACAGTCCAATCGCCGCCTTCCGTGCGATCATCGCACTCAACCACAAACGAATCATTGCTGAACTCATCGATCCGTATGCGATAATATCCACTGCGTCCGGTACAGGCAGTGGCCTCGCCACAATTTCTGGCACTTCGCGGCATTTGACTGACATAAAAAAAAACCAAATTCATTTTCCAAAACATTCAATTATTCGAAATCACTTACCAGATTTCGGGCAGAGTCTCGTAACGTTCATCAAACATGGGCAAATCTACATTTGGGGAAACAAATATGTTTATTGCAAATATAGAAAAGAAAATATTCCCTTACACTTGTCTTCAGTTGGCGGTATTGTTTGTCTGAAAGGAAAAATTATTAAAATTGAATAATTGTTTCTTAAATCTCAAAGTGTGTTTTTTTTTGTTTAGCCCATAGAAAAGTACGAAGTCCTAGAGAGAGGCCATTATGTATTTGTAGAGAAAAAGTTGTAGGTCTCACATTTTGTGATGGAAAACTTAGAAGTCTCGTGGAAACCATCCACTTTCCTGTATCTTTTGGCGTTGGAGAACACTTTTCTTTTTACCAAAACACAAGCGAAACATGTCTTACCTTAAATTCCACTTATTAAGGATGTTTTTCATTTCCTGCAAATCTTGTAAAACATTCTTCGAGCCATACAAATTCTATATTATCATAAAAATAATTATTTTGTTTTTTTTTATTAATTAACAAAAATTCTATTTGAAACTAACTTTGTCACCATAGTCGTCTTCCGAACGTATTCCCCGCAACAGTTCCAAGCAATTGGTTGCGATTAAGAAACCGAAAATGAAATTTCGTTTTAACATTTTAACCGTCACTGTATTCGAATGAACTGAGAACAAATTAGTAGTATTTTTCCTTTTTATACGGATTTCAATGCATTTTTTCATTGGTATTTTGCTTCGCCTATGTGCGACATTATTTATTTTATTTTTTTTTTTTTTTTTTTTGTTATGTAAGATTCACATATCGGCAAATTTGAACCGCAAAGTAAAATTATAGTTCTAATGCTGCTGGAATGCTACGAGAAACTGCAACATAAATACTGATAATGTGCACAACTCCAGAATTGCGAAACATTCATTTGGCGCAGTTTTTTTTTTTTCAGCTACCACAAACAACATCTCGCAAGTTCCACAAATAGTAGCAGCGGATTTATTTGTATTTGACTGTGATTTGTGTAGAAAGAAAAATTATCGCTTAGGCTAAGAAAAAACCCACAAATAATCAAGCTAAAAAATGTAACATGCAAACAAAAAACACAAAACCACTATACAATTCCGATGTAGTGCGGTCGCCTGAGTAAAATGGTCAACATAACTAGGAAATGACCTTGCCGATTTGGTTGAAATAAATTTTAAAAAATTGTTTACTCAATTACTTTTAATCTTGCCTTGTGTTTCATCTCAATGGCAGACTCAGATTTATAAACAAATTGAAGTCGATTTTTTTTAATGGCAGATTCAACAAATTTAAGTCGATTTTTTTTTTAGTTTCTTTTCATCTGAATGACAGATTCATATAGTACACACATTAAAGTGTTTTTTCCTAAACTTTTTGTTGAAATTAATTAAAACAACTCTCCTTTATGTGAAGATTATCACAGAGCCACATATCTTCCAATTAAAATGAGCTATAGATCATTAAAATCGATGAAGGATTTTCGATTTTATTCGGAATTTAGTGGAGGAACCTTCGGGAATCTCCCGATTTATTAAAAAAAAGATGCATGTTTGAATGTTAATTGTGTAGAACGAAAATACTTTTTGAGAACATTCATACTTTCATCGTACTTTCTCTAGTTCGTGTTCCCAAGAATTTCCATGTCTTCCTGCACTGGCTCCTTCTACCGGACAGAGTGTCAGTCATCCCTTTCTGCGCCTTCCGTGGTACAGGCGGCTCTGTTCGTAAATCGTGTACTTGGCCCGCAGTTACATTGATTTCCCCGCACGATGCGTTGCTTTATTTTTGATGCTGACACCATTCATTCTGTTGATGGCGGAGCCGAGTTCTCAAAAATACGACGAGAATGTTGCCTGTGCCGATTTTATTATCCTCTGAGGGGTTAGAAGATATGATTGAGTAGTTGAAGCAACAGCGATCGGGCTGAATCAGTTCATCGTGTTTAGACTTTAATCTTTTGCACAATCAGTATGTAAACTTTTTAGGAGACTGAGGTTCTCCTCATCAGACATGCTATCATTCTGCCAGTATTTCAGTCATTGTCAAATATAAATTTAAAAAAAAAAAATTGTGTTTTTTTTTAATAATTTTTTTAATAATTCTTATGGATATTTCCCAGAATTCAGAGGGGTTAGAAGATTTGATTGAGTAGTTGATTTGTACGGCGTGAAGCAACAGCGATCGGGCTGAAACAGTTCATCGTGTTTGCACAATCAGTATGTAAACTTTTTAGGAGACTGAGGTTCTCCTCATCAGACATGCTATCATTCGGCCAGTATTTCAGTCATTGTCAAATATAAATTTAAAAAAAAAATTGTGTTTTTTTTAATAATTTTTTTAATAATTCTTATGGATATTTCACAGAACTCGGAGGGGATAGAAGATTTGATTGAGTAGCTGATTTGTACGGCCTGAAGCAACAGCGATCGGGCTGAATCAGTTCATCGTGTTTAGACTTTAATCTTTTGCACAATCAGTATGTAAACTTTTTAGGAGACTGTGGTTCTCCTCATCAGACATGCTATCATTCTGCCAGTATTTCAGTCATTGTCAAATATAAATTTAAAATTTTTTTTTTTTTTTTTAATCATTTTTCCCCTTTGTTTAGTTTGTATTTCGGTCATTTGTCAAATTACAAATACGTTCGCATTGCTGTTTTACGCAAACTATCAAAAATCCCATTATCGAAAACTCTCTTGTCCGTTCGTCTAATTAATACTTCGGAATGTTTCCCATGTTTCGCGTCCTTGTACAGTAAACGTTGATTGATTTCCTAACTACGAGCGCCAACTGCGCCATCATTTCTATGCCTTCTTTTTTTTTTTTTTTGTGTGGTTATTGTGTTGTGTTTTTGTTGCCATTCTTGTACTTAGTTTTAATTACATGTTCAACTGACATTTTCTAATCAATTTTCTCAACATTTTTATAAATGTTTGCCATATGTACACGCTTAGTTACGGGCATACTAAAGATATCCCTCCGAATGTGAGTGTGTGTGTGTGTGTTTTTGTTAAAATGACAATGACAGTTAAAGTGTTTCCTGTCTCGACCCCAGGTGATACTGATTCTCACCCCCCGAAACCGCCTTCTTTACATGGGATATGCATATGTGTGTGCTCTGCATTCTGGCTATCATATGTCCAGGTGTAAAACTATCACTATAATACAATAACAACAACAACAGCTACAATATCTTCTCATAATGAATGCCAAAAGCATTGTTTTCTCAGAGAGTGTTTATGAAGCAATTTTCCTGGAATCGCAAAGCTAACACAGGGCATAGGTAGTACAAGTTGGATGTCCTCTATGGCCTTTATGACATGAACTGACCGAACATTGGGAAAGGCAATAATTACATTTGAGTGTGGGCATTTTCATAGACTGGCAAATACTAAATAACATTTGCATACGTTTGGGATTCATTAGCAAAATTAAATAGAAATGACCATTTAAAAAAAATTGCATACTTTGTGGCTAACTTAAATTAGAGCATACTCCAAGGTTCATTCAAAGACTGAATCTGGAAAAAGTACTTCTGAAGACTTTGGTTTGTTAACAGAAATGGGTTTTGCAAAAGTGAAACATTACCGTATTTCGAAAATGTTTAATAGAACACTTTGTTAAAAAAATTGCATACTTTGTGGCCAACTGAAATTAGAGCATACTCCAAGGATCATTCAAAGACTGAATCTGGAAAAGTACTTCTGAAGACTTTGGTTTGTTAACAGAAATGGGTTTTGCAAAAGTGAACTTTTGTGAAGCAGTTACCTGATTAATCTGTGTATTGCCCTCCTTCGGTTCGGATGGCGAACGAGGACAATACACAGCTTATGCTGGAAACATATAATGATTGTGTGCAAACATAATATGTGTACATACAACCATATATATGATTGTGTCCGTCCCCCAAAACATATATATGATTGCATGCAATCATATTTGTTTCTCCGTGCACCAGTTAGATCTCTTCGAATCATTCTGACCACCATTAGGACGGAGAATGTGGCCTTTGGTGTCCACAGTGATTGTTGTATTAAATTCAGATTTTTCCCATATGTTCTCCATCAGTGAAATGACAAAGTTGTACGAGAAGCTGTGACCCTGCCGGAGACCTCTTGTAGTGGCGAATGATTCGGAGAAGTCGCCTCCTATTTTCCCTGTGGATCTGGCGGTTTTACTTATCAGAGTGTCAAAGGCGATTTCTCGCCTGGATATTTTCCAGCATATGTCACGTTAGATATATTTGCCAGATACAGTCCGATGCCACTCTGATATCACACAGCCATCAGCTTCCTATCGTTGGCTGCACATTAAACATGTAATCTTTTTAATTAGAGTTATCCCCTGCTCAAGTCTTTAAACGTAATGGAGCATATCGTTATCGTCTCGTAAATTATGATTTATCCATAAGTATTGCCAGCTAGGACTCTGGTTCCTTGGACCAACCATATCATTTACATTTTAAACGCACTAGTACATGGACTGTGGTGACTGGGTGTGCGTGGGTGTATGTGCGATAAAGTGTTTACACTGTGTAGAGAGTGTTTCCGTCCATCCAACTCGTATGGTACGGTATGCGTTCATTTCATTTCAAGTGTGTGTGTGTGTGTGTGTGTAAGAGTATTTGAACATAATTATATCCTGTCATTTGTTGTAGTAACACATGTACGGAGGACAATACTCATACTGGTTCATAGTCAAACCTGTCCATGTCCACATTCGAAAGAACCATTGTAGATGAATATAAATGGCAAAATGTTGTCGCAATGCTGATTGAGTGAGTGAGAGTGCGTTCGTGTGTGTGTGGGTGTGTGTGTGTGTCCTTTTGCGTGTTGGCCATATATCAAAAGGACTCTGTGCATTTTCTATTAGATTGTGAGAAAATGTTTACTTTATTACCCCTGTATGTCCTTGCACAAATGACTGGCTGTGCGAATGCCTTTCGTTTTAACATTCCCATATTGCTGCTGCTGTGCCATGCCCTGCCCTGCCCTGCCGTGCAACAGGACATACATTTACAAATGTTGCCAAATTTACAATATTGTAGTTTATCAAATACAAACAGATCTCGTTGACCTTATTGTCCCAATTATATCCTTATACGCACTTACTTGACCAAGTGCACATTGCCTTTATGGCAGATTTACAATCGTTACAAATGGCCTGCACGAGCCGGACAAATTAAGTGTTCGAGCATTAATGATATGTAATAGGATGCGTGTTGTTGGCACATGCCCGACTCTCAGGCAGATCTCCAATGAAGGCATTAAGGGCGAAATGTATTTGGTTGAATTGTATTTAAAATATTTATAACGTCTAAAGTACAAATTGGAAAATGTATTCAAGATATTCCACAGGCCAAACAATTAGGAATTCCTTATACAGGGTGGCGCCAAAGTAATGTCATATGGAATTTATTTTAATTTTTTTTCATTTCATTTCGAAACAAATCGATAGACAATTCTGGGTATGGCATTACTTTTGCCCCCCAACCTCTACATATTTGGGAAGTTTATGCAAAAATGTTGCATACATTTAGGATTATTTGAAACTAGTAAGTTGTATTGCGCCTATGGCGCCCGTTGAAATATGGGAAAAAAGAATTTTGTTAAAAAAAAATTTTGCTGAAAAAAAAAAACTTTGTTGAAAAAAAAAATTTTGTGGAAAAAAAAATTTGTTGAAAAAAAAAATTTTTGTTGAAAAAAAAAATTTGGAGAAAAAAAAAATTTTTTGTTGAAAAAAAAATTTTGATAAAAAAAATTTTTGTAACACAAAAAATTTTGGTAAAAAAAAAATTTGGGGAAAACACAATTTCTGTACAAAAAAAAAAATATTATTTTTTTTTATTATTATTATTTATAGAAAATTATAGAATGCCTATTTAAATTCCTACGTACTGCGTGACAGAGTCAGTGAATCACTGTCGAGGGTAAATATATATTAAGATTAAGTATTTTCATAGATTAGATGGCATCTTAAAATAGTAGAAAATTAAACTTTTATCCACGTTGAGTGTATTTTAATGTGATGTTTAAGGTTTTGCCAAAAAGATTTTCAAATATTTTAATACTCAGCAACTGAAATGATGAAACTCTGCTGGACATGATTGTCATATAAGCTTACACAAGCTAAGTAAAATCTCCACTTGCGATTAGTTAACAGTTGGCAAACTTTTCTGCAGAGCTTCGATGGCGCACGGGGTAAAACGCACGGGCGCCCTCATTGACATTTCAGTTCTGAAATCCGGTTCCAATTGCATCAATGACTTGACTAGTTTAGTCAGCCCATCAAACCGCATCACTCGTTTACCAAGCCGCTCAAAAGAGGACACTGGACACTACTTTTTCTTTGCTGGCTTATAGCACACATTTTCTGCACACTCATTCGGCATTGCATACTTTTAGGATGTACATTAAATAATACGCAGTAAATTGAATTTGCTATCAAATGAAAAACTTTTCTCACCGTTGTATTTGACAACAACAATAATTGTAGCACGAACTAAAATAGCCATTCATGCCACTACACATAGAGGCGGCGACAGACGGACAGAGCCACCCAAAGCCACTGTTGCTTCAGCTGCTCGTGTACATTTCTGTACTAACAGACACAAAAAAAACACCCTTTCAGCTATGCAATACTCTATTTGCTCTAAAAGGTAAAGTTAGCAGCAGCAGGTGGATTTTTTTCTCGGTTCTATTCTTTTTGTAAGACAAACAAAAACTTGAATTGTATAAACAAAACACATACATATGTGTGTGTGTGTGTGTGTTAGAGTATACGCTTTGTGTTTATAAATGCCAAAAGGGATTCGGAGACTAGACGTCTCTCCGACCAACCACCGGCCCATACTACATTGCAAAGCGGTAGAGAAATACTAGAGCTTCGAAGGAGAAGACTGAGATTTTTTTTGTGTGTTGACTGAGGTTGGGTGGGGTAATATAAAAACAAAATTGAAGCTAAACATGATGCAGACATAAACAACAACAGCAACAAAGGCGACCTGGACGAGGACTAGGACGAGAATGACGATGCCTGTATCAAATTCCACATATTTACAGGCCAGACAGACCCCCCATCCACCACACAGGCATGGCAAAAACGCTTAAAATGTGAAGCGCACCGCATGGTTGGTTTTTGTGCAACAGTGGTAGACGATTGGTGGCATCCCAGTCGAGTTATACCCTCGTGAAATGCCAGGCAATAAAGGAGCTATAATATCGTTACTCCGCACCACACCGCACCGCACCACCCTTCCATCACATACAGGTGCAAAAGATGCTGCTGCTTTTGCTGTTGTCTATTGGCGTGTTTGTTTGTTTGCATTTTACCATGTGATGTACAATGGTGTGTGTGTGTTTAAAGACAATGCACGAATACAATTGCAATTGTGCACGACACTTAAACACTGCAAGCAACATGCTAGACACAGGAGTTAGATGGTCTACGACCAAGTATTTGAGTGAGGGAAGAGCGGTCGACTCAAGGAAATAAGGACTGTGCCAGGATTGTGCTATAATAGAAATTTGGCAAGACGGAATATTTTGAGTGCAACTGTCGCACAGCAAATTGGTCCCCTCAATATAATAACAGTGTAGAATACACTTATTGAGAGGACGAAATGCAGTTGCCTGATTCAGTCCTTTCCGACTCATAAGTAAATACCAACGACTCTACGCGTAGAATGACAATTTCGAAGCCATCAAAACTTTAGCCTTTTGAAACCGCCTTGAAAATCAGTAGGTCCCTTCGTCGGCTTGACACACCTCATCGACTTAACCCATTCATAGCCAGCGATGTCATATGGCACAGAGAAAGGGATTTCCTCAAGTTCCGTTTTTTTTTATAAAATATATAACTTTTTTTTAAAAAAATCGACTTAACCCATTCATAGCCAGCGATGTCATATGGCACAGAGAAAGGGATTTCCTCAAGTTCCGTTTTTTTTTATAAAATATATAACTTTTTTTTTAAAAAATGTCATGAATCGGTTAAGGGGAGATGGCGTTTAATATTCAAAATCTAAGACATGCTCAGTTATTGCTAAAACAAACCGCTAAAAAAAATACCCGTTTTTTTTTGCCAAAAACTGTAAAAGGTGGAGTTTTCGGTGAATTATGAAAAATAAATGCTACATTTGTTAAAAATTTCTAAACATTGACAACTTTCACAATGTAACTTCAATTTGATAAAGAAAAATAACGCTATTATTTCCGAAATTATGAAACTTTTCGTTTTTCGATGTCTGACGGAAACTGTGAGATGGGCCACAACCCCTTGTTCAATGGAGTTATTGCGAAAAAAACGATAACATTTAAAAAACGCGTTTTTTTAAAAAAAAAGTTTGCATTTTTCAAAGTACAAGAGGTGTTATTTTGTTATTCAAAGAAAAATGACATTTTTTGAGATAAATGATCGGATGTTTATTTCCTAATAAAGAGGAAGGTATGCCGTTAATAATAAAAAAAAACATCAGCACAATGGCCACCACGACCACGCTTACAGGACCATATCCTTTAAATGAAATTGTCCATAACCAAATCGCAAAGTGGCTGTCCTCGTTAGCCTCACGAATTCTATCTTTGAGGTCTTGAATTGACGCTGGGCTGTTGGCGTAGACCTTGTCAAAGGCCCAAAGGAAGCAGTCGCAAGCTGTTAAATCACAAGATCTCGGTGGCCAATTGTGATCCACCTTCTTCGAGAGATAACACGGTGCGTAAACTTTTCCCATAAAAGATCAATGGTTTCGTTGCTTGTGTGGCACGTAGCGCCATCTTGTTGAAAGTAAACGTTGTTCAGATCAAGCGTAAAAATCATTAATCATCTCTAGATAGCGCAGTCCATTCACCGTAACTATTGATCCAACCTCATTTTCGAAAAATAAACTTCGAAACCATAAACTGCACCAAACACTCACACGTTGAGGATGGAGAGGCTTCTCAACAATAACTCTTGGGTTTTCCGAGCTCCAGATGCGTCAATTTTGCTTGTTGGGCCTCATCAGTCAAGATGATTTTTCGATGGAATTCCGGATCATTTTCATATTTCATGGATCGGCCGGCTTGAGTTCTTGTGTTAACTGAACTTTATAAGCCTTAAGACCCCAAGTCTTTATGCAAAATGCGGTGTAATGACGTTTGTGGAATGGCCAATTCCAAAGAACGACATGGAATGGACCGACCTGGGTTTTCTTCAACACCTTGGGCTACAGCAGTTGTTCTGCAAGATTTTCACAATTTTTATAATGAATTTTAATAATTTCCATCCGTTGTGGAAGCGTGTATCGTTCCATTTTTAGTAATGACGTAGTTTCTACTTGTCAAATGTCAAAGAATTAAAGCTTCAAAAGTGACAGCTACCGAAATACAGGGTGATTCCGAAAAACACCTCTTGTTGGAAACCCCTTAATCTAGGAACACATTTTGTTAAAAGAAAATTTTCATATTTTCAGTCAAGATTTCGAAAAACTTGTTCCCTCGACCAAATAAATAAATTAAATCTTGTACAATTTCCGCTCAACTTCAATTTTTTTTTTTTTAATTTCAAAAATAACGGTTCTATCATGACGTTACCATATGTTTTCACAAGATGTTACTGTAGTTTTTAAAATAAAAAAAAAAATTAAACTGCATATTTCTCTAAATCCAGCCCGACTATGCCACCAGACATATAAACACAACATGACCTAAGGTAATATTTTACACTGCTGTGTTCCCTAACCCCCCCCCCCGAACTCTTATCCCGTTTGCTATCATTTCAACCGGTGCCGCAATGCCGATAATCCCCACCGAAGCAAATCCTTTAGAACAACACAAAGAACCTATTAATTGTTATGCTGTATTCAAGCACAACATATGTCCGTCCATCGTACTCGTACTATTGTCTATAAAATAATGATAGTGCACAACAACAACAACAAACAAAAACTTTAACAACAAAAACAAATGCCGCATTTCTTTTGTTTGGCATCAAATAAAACCAAATTCACACCAAACAAACAAGAACTGCATGCCACCCTTCAGAGACATAAATAATGCAGCAGCGGAATATGCTGCATACTTTTGAGCGTTCCTCTTTTTGCAAACTCTTTTGAACACAAAGATACAATCTGAATAGGCAAACAGCAGAGATGGATAGTTGATGGTTTCAGGTCAAAGCAGCCACACTACTTAGAATAGGTTTTATGTATTTAGAATACAAGCCTATATCCGAAAGACACAAGTATTGTAAGAATGTCACTGTGTCACCACGGCGACGATTGCTTGAAAAAGTTTGTTCTTTACACCTAGTTTGTGTTAAAGGCAATTGTTTTACTTTTTTTTTTGTCGTTGCAGTGAAACTTTGTGCCGTGGATTTTAGTTAAATAGTTTTTAATTAACAATAAACACTCATATCATCGATTTTTTTTTGTTGTTAAATAACTGGCAAAGGCATTTGCCATGTCAATTAACA
Source organism: Hydrotaea cyrtoneurina (assembly GCA_958296145.1). NCBI lineage: Eukaryota > Metazoa > Arthropoda > Insecta > Diptera > Muscidae > Hydrotaea > Hydrotaea cyrtoneurina. The sequence continues at coordinate 23,412,772 of OY282512.1, forward strand.
AATTATTAATAACCGGATACAATGGTATTGTTTATTTTGTAATTAGTTTATAATTTTTATTTACTGTAAATTAGAAAGAGGGCCGTGCATTTAGGTTTGGTATAGACCTTAGAAACTATAATGAATGGTAGTCTATAACTAAATGATTTTTTTTTTGTTTGTTATATCTCGATCTCGTGTTATATACGAGTACACTCGTCAGTATGAGTATAAGTTATACCCCGTAATATCAGACGTAGTTCCCTTAAAAAAAAAGGAAAGCATGACAATTTGTTTACTCAATGTCCCGGATCTATTGTATAAATACCGCTCATGGTTTACTACAGATTCATTTAATAGGATTTTGGAGACTTAGCTTTTAGTGGTTATGGTAAAAACAAATGTGTGGTTCTCCTATTTAAACCTAATTATGTCTAGGCTACATATCACGATTCCATAGCTAAAATCACCTCTAATAACTGGCCCATGTACATAACCGGATTTGAACGTAGGTATGTTTCTTGTTCGAGAGACCCCTACATTAGCTTTCAGACCACAGCCAAATGGATACGTTTATACTTATCCAAATCCTTCTGTCGGCCCATATACATATAATTTAGCTAATCAATTATTGGTAATAACAAAAGTCTGTCCTTTGACCAGTTTGATGGAAATATAAGGTGCTCCGATTACTTTAGAAAACAAATGTATATATCAAATGCAAATATGTAATTTTTACCAGACTTATCTAACAACCCTCGGTTTTATTTCGTATTAATTAGCATTTATTTACAACAGGATGTACAGAATTTGTTCATATTTTAATTGGTATATAATTTACAATTACTATGAAAGGTTTGCTAGTGAAACTAAAGCATACTTTTTGGAGTTTTACAATTAAACAAAACAATGTGGATTGTTAGGGTTTTTTTTTTAAATTTTCCCAAACAATTACATGCTAGTGTTGACCTACAGTCTGGTCTATCGAAGTGTTTAAAATGTATATAATGTTAAACTAACTAACTAATTTTGCATACTTTTAGGCAATTCGTATGAATATTTCTTCTGCAATGGACCATTTTCATAAAATTAGTATTGGAAAATTCCTTCTGCAGTGGAGAATTTTAATAAAATTTGCAATTTTAATAAAATTAGCAGTTTTAAAAAAAATAAAAATTTTAATAAAAATTATCAATTTTAATAAAATTAGCAATTTTAATAAAAATTACCAATTTTAATAAAATGATCATTTAAATAAAATTAGCAATTTTAATAAAATTAGCAATTTTAATAAAAATTATCAATTTTATTAAAAATTAGCGATTTTAGTAAAATTAGCAATTTTAATAAAAATTATCAATTTTATTAAAAATTAGCAATTTTAATAAAATTAGCAATTTTAATAAAATTAGCAATTTTAATAAAATTAGCAATTTTAATAAAATTAGCAATTTTAATAAAAATTGAAAATTTTAATAAAATTAGCAGTTTTAATAAAATTAGCAGTTTTAATAAAATTAGCCATTTTAATAAAATTAGCAATTTTAATAAAATTAGCAATTTTAATAAAATTAGCAGTTTTAATAAAATTAAGAATTTTTAATAAAATTAAGAATTTTTAATAAAATTAAGAATTTTTAATAAAATTAGCAGTTTTAAAAAAATAAAAATTACCAATTTTATAAAATTAGCTATTTTAATAAAATTAGCAATTTTATAAAATTAACTATTTTAATAAAATTAGCAATTTTATAAAATTAGCAGTTTTAAAAAAATAAAAAATTAGCAATTTTATAAAATTAGCTATTCTAATAAAATTAACAATTTTAATAAAAATTTGCAGTTTTAATAAAATTAGCAATTTTATAAAATTAGCAGTTTTAAAAAAATAAAAATTAGCAATTTTATAAAATTAGCTATTTTAATAAAATTAACAATTTTAATAAAAAGTAGTAAAATTAGCAATTTTAATAAAAATTATCAATTTTATTAAAAATTAGCAATTTTAATAAAATTAGCAATTTTATTAAAATTAGCAATTTTAATAAAATTAGCAATTTTAATAAAATTAGCAATTTTAATAAAATTAGCAATTTTAATAAAAATTGAAAATTTTAATAAAATTAGCAGTTTTAATAAAATTAGCAGTTTTAATAAAATTAGCCATTTTAATAAAATTAGCAATTTTAATAAAATTAGCAATTTTAATAAAATTAGCAGTTTTAATAAAATTAAGAATTTTTAATAAAATTAAGAATTTTTAATAAAATTAAGAATTTTTAATAAAATTAGCAGTTTTAAAAAAATAAAAATTACCAATTTTATAAAATTAGCTATTTTAATAAAATTAGCAATTTTATAAAATTAACTATTTTAATAAAATTAGCAATTTTATAAAATTAGCAGTTTTAAAAAAATAAAAAATTAGCAATTTTATAAAATTAGCTATTCTAATAAAATTAACAATTTTAATAAAAATTTGCAGTTTTAATAAAATTAGCAATTTTATAAAATTAGCAGTTTTAAAAAAATAAAAATTAGCAATTTTATAAAATTAGCTATTTTAATAAAATTAACAATTTTAATAAAAATTAGCAATTTTATTTAGCAATTTTATTAAAAATAAATTAATAAAAATTAGCAATTTTAATAAAAATTAGCAATTTTAATAAAAATTAGCAATTTTATAAAATTAGCAATTTTAAAAACATTTGCAATTTCAATAAAATAAGCAATTTTTGTAAAATTAGCAATTTTAGTAAAATTAGCAATTTTAATAATTTTTATTAAATTAGCGATTTCAATAAAATTAGCAATTTTAATAAAAAAAAAATAGCAAAAAAAAACCTACTCTCTCTGGCTCCTACACCGGAAATCCACCTAAGTCTGCTTTTTGGCGCCTAAATCTGAAACTTAGTAAAGCCTACGTTTAGTGGTTTAAATGGGAAAACAATAAATTCTATTTTGGGGCGTTTAAATCGAAATAAACCAATAAAGCCTTCTTGTTGGCGCTGAAAGCGGAGACACAATAGAGTCTACTTTTCGGCGCTTAAATCGAAAACACAATAAAGTCTACTTTTCGGTGCTTACAGCGGAAATATAATAGATCCTACTTTTTGGCTCACAAAAGGGAACACAATAAAACCTACTTTTTGACCCCAAAAACGGAAATGTAATTTATCGCTTAAATGGAAACATTTAAGCGGTAGGCAATTAAGCCTACTTTTTTGGTGAGTTTCTTCTCGCAGTCCCCTATTAAAATATTCCCATTAAGAGCAAATGTTCCATTTAAACCCCATTCAATAGCCGTTGAGTTTAGCAGTTGCTCATCTGCAAACAAAAATTGCATATATTAATTTAACAATTAAAATTTAAATGCAATACATTTTTTTGGTGTTGGTGTTGCATTTTTGCTTTTCGACAATCCAAAGGAAAATAATTTCCAATTGAGTATTTGCCAAACTGCCGAATAAATGTATGTCTATAAAACGTGATTTTGTTTTTTTTTTTTTGTTTGCCCGACTTGCACACGACTAGAGCAGGCTGGCGACAGTGGGTCCCCAATATAATAAACTGTCTACTTTTTTTTTTTGGAAAACCCCATTCATAAACATAAAACAGCTAATTAGTCGTTGCAATTAAACAGTCGACATGTTACCAAGGAGCCCTCATATTATAGTCGTGTTCCACTGTATGAATGTGAGTAACGTGAAAACACCTCCATCATCGTTCATCGCCTGTAAACGATGATATTTATGTGACTACATAAGTGTGCCTTTTCATAACAAGGAATATATGTGCATGTGTTTGCCACGTTTTTAGAGCGCGGCGAATAGCATTAAAATAACCGCACAATGAACGTGAATGCATTACGTTTTTATGCTGCTGCTGTGAGTGTTGGGGGCGTTCGTTCACCGCCAGTCACGTTGCGTGTTCACTATGTAAAGTACACGGCACACACTCAGTCACACGTGTGCCGATGTGTTGTACAGGCATGAATATATCGCAAAAATAAAATTATAATACATACAAAAAAAAAAAAAACAGTTGTTATTAAAAATAACTTTGGCTGCAAAGTTGTATAAAATAATATTCACGTGTTTGCCCACTACCCTACCGCCACCCCCTACCCCCCTTTTACCGGGGGATTCTCATAATGTAAAGAGGAAATTTTCATTTAAAATGTTATAAATTTCATTACAACTTTATATGTTTTTTTCCTCTTCTGCAGAGCATGTGAATATTGCCAAGGTTCGGTTGTTTGTTTTTTTTTTTTTCGTTTTGTTTTTATTATTTTGCTCTTGTTGCGCTTCGCATCAGTAATTGTTAACAAATATAATTGTTTTGTTTATGCATATGTTTCGTCGGTTTGTGTTTGTTTGTTTTTTTTCCCCCCCTTTCGTTTGGTCCTACAACATAGAAATATGTACTATAAATAGTAATTGTTTTGAAATTGTTAAATATTGTTTTTTTTTTTTTTTTTTATAACATAAAAAATTGTGTGTGTGTGTGTGTCTGTTTTGAAATGGAAGCTTATTTTTAGGCGCTTATGGTGATGGTGAGGCGTTGACCGTTATTACAAATTGTATAGTCTACATTATGGGAGAATATACAGGGTGGCGCAAAAGTAATCCTCCTATCAGAAAATGCTATAAATTTTGCGATTGGCTCCTAATGTCAGTGGCAACTCTGGCGGCGGCCATTTACATGACATCATAATATTCTCGACTTGATGTAAAAAAAAATTAAAAGACCAAATAAAAATAATCCACAAGAAGAATCAAAGTTTTTCATTTGTTTTAATTACAGCCAAAAAACATCGGAAGTTTACTTTTGCGCCACCTGTTATATATAAATAAAACTCCGTCCAGAAGGGGTTAATATTTCTGTAACCCCTAAAATAGTTGCTTCCACCAATATTTTGGTGATTATGAATTTGTACGAAGAAGAAATATTATTATAGAAGTGTCGGACAGTATGCGACAAGTTTTAATAGAGCAGTTTCAGTTAGCTCTACCATTTTTTTACTATGGAAAATTAAAAAAGATTTTGTAGTAAAACTCCATGGACAAATAATTTAGGCTTAAGATATTTCATTGAAATAAAGCACGCTGTACTTTCTCAGTTGCCTCTATCATTTTCTACCATATAAAAATAAAAAAAATGGTGTGGTAAAACTTCAGGGACAAATTTTTGGGGCTTAAGACATTTCATTAAAATAATGTATGCAGTATTTTTTCAGTTGCCTCTACCATTTTTTTTACCATATAAAAATAAAAAAAAATAATTCTGTAGTAAAACTCCATGGACAAATAATTGTGGCTTAAGATATTTCATTAAAATAATGTATGCAGTACTTTTTCAGTTGCCTCTACCATTTTTTTTTACAATACAAAAATTAAAAAAAAAAAATTCTGTAATAAAACTCCATGGACAAATAATTGTGGCTTAAGACACTTCATTAAAATAAAGCACGCTGTACTTTCTCAGTTGCCTCTACCATTTTCTATGTTTTACCGTAGAAAAATTAAAAAAAAACAATTTCTGTAGTAAAACTTCAGGAACAAATTCTTGTGGCTTAAGATATTTCATTCATTAAGCACGCTGTACTTTTTCAGTTGCCTCTACCATTTTTTTTACCATATAAAAATTACAAAAAATAATTCTGTAGTAAAACTCCTTGGACAAATAATTGTGGCTTAAGACATTTCATTAAAATAATGTATGCAGTATTTTTTCAGTTGCCTCTACCATATTTTTTACCATATAAAAATTACAAAAAATATTTCTGTAGTAAAACTCCATGGACAAATAATTGTGGCTTAAGACATTTCATTAAAATAATGTATGCAGTACTTTTTCAGTTGCCTCTACCATTTTTTTTTTACCATATAAAAATTACAAAACAAAATTCTGTAGTAAAACTCCTTGGACAAATAATTGTGGCTTAAGATATTTCACGCCTTTTAAAACGTCTTTTTAAAACTCCATGGACAAATAGTTGTGTGATATTTCATGAACATAATGTATGCAGTATTTTTACGATTTTCTACAGAGACTGTCCTGAGTTGTCCATGAATAGAACCGTACTGGCCGGCACTATGTTCTGCCATCCCAATCAAGTAAATGCTGTGCGCCTGACAGCCAATTCGAGAATTCGCTTTTTAGGCTAATCCTCCCTCTTAGTCTGGGAGTGGGTTGAGGCCTACTTTGCGCCTCTGCCACTCTCGATGCCACTGTAAGCCTAGGACTTATATCCTAAGGGCTCCTGACCTCCTGCCCTACCAGATTTCAAACTCCGGGCTCTGAGCCCAGCACACGCTGACTGGTGGCACAAATATGATTTGTCTACGCCATCTACAGCACCACAGAGCATTTAACCCTATTCGTACCAGGCAGTGACTGGATAAATATTTAAATTAATACTTCGATGTGCATTTTATTTTACATTAGTCATTATCGTCCCATACGTTTAAGTTTCTTCCTTAAAATTGTTAACTTTAAGCAAATGTCCATTAGAATTTTGTAATTTTTGTTTTTATGAACCATTTTGCGTTACTTTACATTACAAATTAAGCTTGATACGAAATGGTTTAATATCGCTTCATACATATGTATGTATTTCATTTAATCTAGCGGAGGTCTATATTTGTTCACCTCTGAGTTCTTGCACAATAACGGGTTATGACCATTTAGAACTATCTGGGCCACACAATCATCTTGGGTAGGTGTCAAGTTCTATCGAACAGCTCTGCTTGTCTATGGGTCGTAGCACCAGTTTGCTAGGCAATGGCACACTGAGACGAAACTCTTCCCGCGATTTGGTTATAAACCACAGCCACCAAAATACTCCCCGACCACGTAACCAAAAGTCTTAGTCCCAATTTACATGATGACTTTTTCGATGGCTTTGTGTGCCGGTTTATTCTTCTTTTGTCTAACAACCAACAATAAAATATAATTTGTTCAATATAAAAAGTTTTCATTTCGTGACCCCCTCTGGGTCCTCTAGCGCATACCCTGGATGAAAATCATCGTATAAATGGGGTCCGTGTTAATCCCCATTCAAATTTTTGGTCCACACACCATGGAACTGGCTATTAAAAGTCTTATAGTAATTTTTTCTGGTCCAAGTCTTTTCGCGATGAACAAAAATAAAAATTCTCTCCGAATTCATAGCAACTCGTTGTTATTCCTTCGCCATTTCAAATCTCTTTTATGTCAAGGTGTTTAAGTTAATAATTAAATAATTTTGTGTAATTATGGTTGGAATGTAGCTCTCATGTTATTAGTCCCTCACCCGCCTGAAAGTAGGCTTTGATTTATTATTTTGATAGAATTGCCAACGAACGCACACAAATTGAATATTTTATTTGTTGTGGATATAAAAACACATACATACACAGGCCTGGCAAAATAAATTGTATCATCTTCAGTTCTATTCCCTCTTGATTTTCGCACATTCATGTCAATAAATCTTGGAATAATGCATAGAGAGACAAAGTGCCAGTTTGCAGGGGGAAAAAAATGAAATACCAACTAAAGGGAACATACCACTAAAGACAAAATAAAAAAAATAAAACTTTTTAAATTGCATTTGGTGTCTTTTGGGATTTTAGCACACACTCAGTCAGTCATTTATTCGCTCATACAATCCGCCCTGGTACAGACAGAGTAGATGTGTGTGTTAACGGATACGGATATATACCATAGCACCACAACCTAGCGAGAGAGACTGAGAGAGAGAGAGAGGGACAGCAATCCACTGCACCTGTGAACGGTCACGTTTGTGCAATGTTGTTGTTTTTTGCTCTGTTTTTTTGTTGTTGTCGGTTTACCACCCTAAGAACTGACGAGATTTTTGCACAGTCAGAAAGATGCACAGATCTAGAAACTGCCAGACACACGGAAACACTTTTAGTTTCCGATGGTAACCGCTAGCATGCTTGTACGTGTATTTTTGAGATTGAAATAACACAGATTTTAATGCAGTCCTAATGTTTGGTTGGTTCGTCGGTGGCTGGGAATGTGGATGGGTTTGGTGGGTGGGAGTCTTCGTTATAAAGGTGGCCTACAGAACAAAGTTTATTTAAGTAGTATTAGCGTACAATTTGTTTCACAACCACGTACACATATCAAAGACGATGAATAAAGAAGTTTACAGCACTTTATTTGTTGCCCTCTGTTTTTTTTTTTTTGCTCGTTTCTTAATTTCCCTCCATTATTGTGGCCTGTTGTCTGGTGCGGTAACAATAGAAAACCAGGAAATGTTTTCCAAGCGTTTTTTTTTTTTGCTGGGGGGTTTCTAGTCGTTCTCTTTGTCCTCCGCCCTGGCGTAATGAACTAATGGCGGTTTAATATTGCATGGACCAAACGGAGGAGATGAGCCACTTAAATGACTTGAGGCTAAATAAGTTTGCCAACGGCAGGGACTGAGAGTACACACACTCACTCGCACACGGGCCAATGCGAATTAATTGAATTAATTGTGATGAAAATTTAATTAAAACCAGCAAATTATAGCCAGGGGGACCGAGCGGCAACTTAAAGTATTCCAAATAGTTTTTTTCGCTTGAAATGGTGATTTGTAAATCATTTGAAAATGGGTCAATAATTTTAGGACTCGGATTTTACCACAATGAAAAGTGACCATAATCTGAAACTTGTTTGAACAAATCAGTAAACTACAGGGTTCTCCAACAAGAGGTGTTATTTTGGTATTCAAAGAAAATTGGCATTTTTTGAGATAAAGAGATAAAAGAGGAAGGTATGCCGTTAATAATGAAAAACTATATCAGCCAAATGGACCACGCTAACAGGGCCATATCCTTGTCATGAGAATGAAAAAGAGGTCTGAGTCGATGCATGCTATGTCCGTCCATACTGCTCTCCACCTATATGTATATACTAGTAAGTTGTAATGCGCCTATGGCGCCCGTTGAAATATGGAAAAAAAAATTTTGTGGAAAAAAAAAATTTTGTGGAAAAAAAAAATTTTGTTGAAAAAAAAAATTTCCTGAAAAAAAAAATTTTGTTCAAAAAAAAAATTGTTTGTTAAAAAAAAAAAATGTTGTTGAAAAAAAAATTTTTGGGGGAAAAAAAAATTTGTTGAAAAATAAAATTTTGTGGAAAAAAAAAATTTTGTTGAAAAAAAAAATTTGGAAAAAAAAATTTGGTAAAAAAAAAATTTTTGTAAAAAAAAATTTGGAAAAAAAAATTTGGGGAAAACCCAATTTCTGTACAAAAACAAAATATTATTTTTTTTATTATTTATTATAGAATTATAGAATGCCTATTTCAATTCCTACGTACTGCGTGACAGAGTCAGTGAATCAGTGAATCAGTGTCGAGGGTAAATATATATTAAGATTCCTGACATTGCGTCGCTCACAAATTGTGGCTTTTTCACCTAGACAGGAGACTTCGAAAAATGCCCAAAGAACATTGTCGGGGCCGGTCGAATTGGGCCATTGTACGTGCTTTTTAACTATTGCTTTTTTGAATGTTTTATTGGTTGTAATTTTATGAGATATCACCGAATATTTGTGTTATAAAAATGTAACCTCTTTAAACTTCCACCAACCTTAAACTACCACCGGCTCATTAACCATCAATATCATAATTATTCGTTAGGGAAATGTATTATGTATTGTATTAAATGATTATATACATGTATCGCATAAATTGTTTTCTGTAACACTTCCATTAATCTCTGGCATTTGTTGTGTCTCCCCTCTCTACTGCAGGTCTGGCATTGAACACATCCTCATTGACCGGTCGTCGGGATTCCTTTGATCGTACCACTTCTGCCTTCAGCCCCTCTGCCATGGATTATACCAATAGTAATGCGGCCGCTGCCAATGCTGTCTCCACAACCGTGGCTCAGGCTGCAGCCGCTGCTGCTGCCGCCGCTGCAGCTCGTGGCAAATGGCCGGGTGCCGTTACCAATACATATGGTGCTTTGGGGGCAACGGCTTCAGCAAGTCCTATTGGAGCTGCCATAACACCACCTCCGCCACCACAATCGTGCCTAATGAATAATCGTGCTCCCGGAGCTGAATCGAAATATCGCCAACAGATGGCTGTCGGTCTACCGCAGGCTGCCGCTGCCGCTCAGGCTGCCGCTGTGGCCGCTGCCGCCAATAATATGTTCGGCTCGAACAGCTCATTGTTCTCCAAACATTTGGCAATACCGGGCAATACACAAGCGGCTGCGGCTGCTGCTGCCGCCGCTGCTGCGGCAGCTGCTACACGCCAGGCGGCCGGTGTTGGTGGTGTGGGAGCAGCTGCTGCTGCTGCCGCCGCCGCCGCTGCTGCAGCAGCCGGTGCTGGTGCTCCGCAGCCGGGACGTTCGCGTCTCCTGGAGGACTTCCGCAATCAACGTTATCCGAATCTGCAATTGCGCGATTTGGCCAATCACATTGTGGAATTTTCACAGGACCAACATGGCTCACGTTTCATACAGCAGAAATTGGAAAGGGCCACAGCCGCCGAGAAACAAATGGTTTTCAATGAGATCCTCGGTGCCGCCTACAGTCTGATGACCGATGTCTTCGGCAATTATGTCATTCAGAAATTCTTTGAGTTCGGCACACCCGAACAGAAGAACACCTTGGGCATGCAGGTGAAGGGTCATGTACTCCAGTTAGCCCTGCAGATGTACGGCTGCCGTGTCATCCAGAAGGCCTTGGAAAGCATCTCCGCCGAACAGCAACAGGAAATCGTACGCGAATTGGATGGCAACGTGTTGAAATGTGTCAAGGATCAAAATGGCAATCATGTTGTACAGAAATGCATCGAGTGCGTCGATCCAACGGCACTGCAGTTCATCATCAATGCCTTCAAGGCTCAAGTGTATTCGTTGAGCACCCATCCCTATGGCTGTCGCGTGATACAGCGCATCTTGGAACACTGCACCGCTGAACAGACCCAACCGATATTGGATGAATTGCATGAGCACACGGAACAATTGATACAGGACCAATATGGCAACTATGTTATACAGCATGTATTGGGTAGGTTTGGTGCGAGGCGAGATGTTCTGGAATAGGTTTTCTAATTTGTTTTCCATTTTATAATTCTAGAACATGGCAAACCGGAGGACAAATCTATTTTGATCAACAGCGTTCGGGGCAAAGTTTTGGTTTTGTCACAGCACAAATTCGCTTCCAATGTTGTGGAGAAATGTGTCACCCACGCTACACGGGCCGAACGTACAGCCTTGATCGATGAAGTGTGCACATTCAATGACAAGTAAGTGACCCACGGACTACTGTAACAGGAAAAAAAGAGGCGGGAAATTCTTAAGTGACGGCTGTCTGTCATGTATATGAAAATGGAAATCAGAAGTTTCTAAACGAACAAGAACACTTCAAGGCGATTATGTAAATCGGAACAAGTGTATAATGGAAAATGTGCAGCACCCTTTACGGTAGCATTAAATCCAATTCCTAGAGACTTTGTAGTGAAACTCTAATTTATCTATTAAGAAGTCGATCGAAACATTTCCGAGAATCTGATTGTTTTAAAACGTACAACTTTCTGGTAATATTTCAATTTCTTCTTTGCATGGTCGTCTTTATTCCGTATTACCAAAGTCCAGTTGCCCAGTAATACACATAATAATCCATAATAATAAACCATTCGCCATAACCTGTCCAGGGTTGGCAAACCACGTTTGCCTTCTTAGTGGTCTTTGGTCTCAATAATGTTTCGGTGTAACCTTATTTCTTTAACGGCTATGAGTCGACATACAAACACTATTTTGTATTCGTTTGAAACCTTGCTTGAAAGTGGTTTCAATTGTTTGTCTATAGACGCGGTACCCATCATCCGGAAAGCTTTTTCATATACCAGTATTGATGTTGCTTTTTTGCGATGTCATGCTATATTGGGATATCACGGATTTCCATCATTTCAGAAGTTGTCGCTATTCTATTGGTCGACCTCTGAATGGTGTTCAACAATTGTGCTCGATGGAACCACTCAGCCATAGTATTTAACTTTCGTGGCCTTTTCCGTGGACAAGCATTCCATCATGCACAGATCTCTTTAATCAGTGCATAGTCACTAGCCGCGATCTACGGTTTAAAGGCTTAAAGTCGTCTGCATTCACGCGATTGTCCTGCACATCATAATAGACATACTAGACAATTACATACCAATTTACTTGACTCTCCATTCTACGGCTGAGATTCGCCCATGTCGGACTTTGGTCTGTGCTTACTTAATATTTTAATTTGCTATACTTTCATGGATTACTAATACTGAAATGTTCTCTTCTTTCCCCGCCCCCCCTCAGTGCCTTACACGTTATGATGAAGGATCAGTATGCCAACTATGTGGTCCAGAAAATGATCGATGTCTCGGAGCCGACACAACTCAAGAAGCTGATGAACAAAATACGACCACACATGGCGGCTCTACGCAAATACACCTACGGCAAGCACATCAATGCCAAATTGGAGAAATACTTCATGAAGACATCAAATCCCATAACCTCAACCACAGCGGCCACAACAGTGGCGGGCGTGGTGGGAGCAACAGCAGCAGTATCATCGGCATGCCCCACAACTGGTATGCCAGTATCCGCCGGCATGAGTGTCACAACAACAGCGGCTATAGCAGCAGCTGCCTCGTCAAGTCCCATGTCGAATACCAACACCGCATCAGTAGTCACCGCCAACAATGCCATGCAGGCCTTGGAGAATGGTCAGCTAATGGTCAGTTCATCGGTCGGTCAAGCGATGGTCGGCATCAATTCATCGGTGGCCACCAGCAGCAGTACCACCATGACATCGGTGGTGGCGGCCAGTAATTTGGGACCCATCGGTCCACCCACCACCAATGGCGTTTTGTAAAGTGTTCGAAATGCGGATTTCTTAGGAAATTGAAACTAAGTTTTACTAGAGTAATAAGATTGAGAAGACGTTGATTGATAGCCGGAGTTCTTTCTTAGATTATAAGCATGCTAAACATCTAAACAAATTATTGATTGATTGATAACGTAAGAAGCAAAAAACAGAAGAAGAAAAAAACAACAACCAAACAAAAAATGCCCGAAAACGGAAGTAAAAGAAACAGGAAATTTCGTTTAAAATACCATAAAGCGTTCGCTTTGTGACGCAAGGAAGGACGGAAGGCAACTGCACTGGAAGGCGATTTTAAATTCGAGAGAACATAAAATGACATTTTAAAAGAAACACGAAAGATTTCATTTCAAAAGTAATTGATGAAAATTGTATAAAGCAACAAACCAACCAACATACAACAACAAAAAAAACTGGATTTTTTTCAAAAGAGAAACACACAAGAAGGAAAATATTGTCAACAAAAAGCAACCATTTTAACATACTTTGAGAGAACACACACACAAATGTTTAAGTTAGTTTGTAATTGTAATTTTTTGCTCTCCCCCCCGCACCCCAGTTCCTTCCTCGTACTATCTACATCTCAAATGAAACACTACTATTTCGAAATTAGGACTACAATTTTCGGGAAAAGCAAGAAATGATTTAATATATTTTGTTTTAAGTTTTTTTTTTTACAAAGATGAGATTTTGAGATTTTTTTTTTTTTTTTGGTCGCGGTTTGGTTTCTACACGAGAATTTTCCAAATTGTTAATTAAGATTTTTAATACTCGCATACGACCCGAAAGTTCGTGTTATTATATTTCTAAAAATTCTTTTAAATACAACACCAGCGAAAGTCAAAAGCAAAACATATGCAGTTGTGTCTTTGCACTTCAAATAATTTTAACTGAAAATGCACATTTCCAATAACCAGAAGATTGATTTTTACTTCAGTGTAAAAAAATGATTTGGTCATTGCCGCCGATCTATATCAAGCTTAGACTTCGTTCACTGCTAGCAATTAATTTTCATTGCATTCTACATTCGGGCCCTGGTGGTGTGACGCCCTTTTTTATTTTTGTCTTACCGAACCAGCTTCAAATTAGATTTTTTGTCACTCCTTTAAATAAGCATGAAGTATATTTTCAGGCCCTGGAGCGTTGTAGCCTAAATTTAGGTAATCTTTTGATTATTTCCATCATATCCACTGCCTGAATATCGGGGACTTCAAACAATCTCGCTAATGTTTTTGATCTAAGACAATACATTCAAAGAGAGACACAAAAAGTGCTGATTTTTGTTAACGAAATGTATGTACTTTCCATTATCAGTTCAAAATACAGTTCAGGGAGACTGAGGTCCCATCTGTTCAATATTCATATGTATGTAGCCTATAGGCAGGCGTTCGCATTGAAAGTCTTCTTTTAGGCGTTCCATTTAATTAACCGCGAAGAGTTCCCCTCTTACTGGGGTGGGGGCGCATGCATGACACACAAAGCTAAATTGTAAATACAAAATTCTCGAATTTCCTACAAACAACAATACAATCTCGTAACCATTAACAAAAAATAAAAGAAAAAGAAAACTTCCTAAACCAAAAAAAAAAGAAAAAGAAAAAGAAAATTCTGTGAATTGAAAAAATCTCAAAATTATTCGGAAAATCCCCTTCCTTATTTTAATTTTTTTTTTAAATATATATATATTGAGTAAATAATTTGTATGTAATAATTCTCCTAGATTTAGTGAAAACAAAAAAGAGAAAAAAGAAACAGAAACAAATTCCTAAAAACAAAAACACGATAAATTTTAGAGTGAGAGAAAAGTTTTTGGAAAAACAATTCCCCCTTCTTTAAGCGTGTGTGAAAACTGAAAGTTTTTTTTTTTTTTTTTAAACTCTACTTCTTTATGTATAATTTGTAATTGTATTTCTGTTTGTCCTATGTACTATGTAAGTGTAAAAGTGTAGATTTCGTTTTTTGAAAATAACAAAACCCTTTTAAATTTAAGTCTTACTTAACATTAAACAAAACAAAACAAAAACAACAACCAACCAAAACTATATATATATATATTGAAAACAAACAAAAAAATATTGTGTTGAATGTATAAAAACCAACCAAATGTGTAATGTTCAGAAAAAGAAAAACAAACAAACAACTTAACAACTTATGTAAACTTTTGTGTAAAAAAAACCCTAACAACAATTATAAGATTTAAAACTAAAGGTCAAAACCGAAACAAGAATATGAGAGTCAAACTTTTGTTTTTTACGGAAATCAGATTTCTAATCGATATGTAAAAACGTTTGTTCGTATGTCGGTGCCTGCTTCCCCCTCTTAAACATTGGCGGTGGCAGAGCCTCAAATGATAATTCAAACAACATCCAACTTAATAACTAACACACACACACACACTCATTGCGTATACAGTTCTTGGGATTCTGTTCGAGGGAGGTTTGGACATTGAAATAAATGTTCAGAGGATGTGAAACATCAAATGTAATTCCCCATCAAAGATAGCTCCCAAATTACTTTGAAAATGTTTGAGGTGTTTTCATTGCAAGATAAGTGAAGTTCAGGGCCCCACAATATATATAGAGACCCGTTAGACTAGAAACATTCAAGTCGTTCTCTTTTTGTAATACAACAACATTTCCTCGTAACAGAAGTCTGCTTCACAATAAATACTGTGAAAGTGGAGCTGTTGTAATCGGCCCATAGGTTTTAAATTGAAAATTCCCTAAAACGAATTCCTTTATTCGCTAACAATCGTGAAACCTCAAAGCACCATAAAAAGAATTATTCTCAGTAATGCTAGTTCATTATTTTCGGCTTGTGTTCAATATGTCGTTCGGTCTAAAAACCAGAATTAAATGAATTCCAAAACTCCTTTTTAAACGCTTTCAATTTTGACGATTTATTACGATCGACAAGAGTTCGTTCTATGGAAACCAGCAGTAATATCACTAGAGGGCCAAATGTTCCTTAGAAATCTAGGAGAAAGTCTTTTACAGTGGACAGATGGGGAGGGCACATTTCTTCAGAAACCTCCCTGAAACCAACTAAAATGTCTCTGATTTAGTTTAATATTTCCTCCTTCTCGCATCTGTTAGCTTTCAGTCATGGCAGATGGAATTTTAAAGATTTATTGTTCCGATAGGATCAATTAACTAACAATCAACACCACAAAATTGTATCTTGGTGACTATACAGTGAGTGACACGATTGTATATGAAAAATGTATAGTATACTTTTTCATCTATTCTTTTAGGCTCTCTATCACCCATTTACAACCGTTGCCATTTAGGATAGACGCCATACTTTTGGCCGGTTCAAATGTCGAGTAAATAATTCAACTGCTAAACAAATTAACGGCTTCGAAAGATTTCAGGCATTTCGAAACAAACCACAGGCCGGTTTTCCATTACTATGCAACACTTTAAAGTTTCGTATGAATGAGTCCAATGAGCAAAGGTTTTCGCTCTCAAATGAGATCACCAAGTGTTAACAACTATAACTGCTTAACAAATTAACGGCTTCGAAAGATTTCAGGCATTTCGAAACAAACCACAGGCCGGTTTTCCGTTACTATGCGAACTGGCCAATCAACACTTTAAAGTTTCGTATGAATGAGTCCAATGAGCAAAGGTTTTCACTCTTAAATGAGATCGCCAACTATATCACTTAACAACTATAAATAGGCAAATAGTTTTACTCTATGCAATTCTATTTGTCAGTACTGGCTCTGGGCTTGGGGGAAATTTTAAAAATTTAGAACTCACCACTCTTGATTAATACAAAAAAATCGTTGCCTAGAGAGATGTTGGCCAACCGTTTTCTTAATCTTTGTGAATGACTATTTATTGTTAAAGGCTTAGAATGAAATACACTTTTTGCCCCTCGGAACACAACCAAGAACTGCTTGAAATCGTGAAAAATCACACCAATGCATATATTTTTTATAAAAATTCTCATTAAGAAACCAAACATTTTGCAATGGATATAATGAAAATAAACTCACACACACATGCATCAACACATTGATAAATACAAAAAAAAGAAAATTTCATACAACATTGATTGATATATCATCATAAATATATAAATATTATAAAATATAATCTCTTATAAATATTCTCTACTATATAAATTAAATTAATAATTAGTGAAAGAAATCGTCTACAACAAAACAACATGAAAAAACAAAGAAACCACTTTAACAGTAGCATTAGATTTTTAACAATTTAAACGCTCGCACACGCACACACACTCACACTATGGCAAAATGGATATTGCAAAATAACAAGAAAACAAAACGAAATGAAACTCAATCGCATGCAAAGTGAAATCCTTTAATTATTTTCTTTGTAGGGTTTTTTGTTTTCTTGCTGAAAATCCATTTTGTCTACGATGGCGTGTGTGTATGTGTGTGAGTTCAACTTAGTTTTATAAGAAATGCAAATAAATTCAAATTAAAATTGAACAACACCCAACCAAACTTTTGATAAGAAAATCCAAAAACAACAAAACAAACAACATAAATACATAAGAACTTAAAAATTTGATATTGAAATTAACACACACCACAATTCTAGAATTAAACTTGACTTTTTAATTTTTATTTTCTCTTAAAACGTCACCATCTCGTCATGCACCCTTTAAACCATTTTCCAACAAATGAATGCCCCAGCTTTTTGACAATACCTCGAAAACAAATTGTACATTTTCTGTTTTTTTTTTATAAATTATAAATTTTGAATATAAAAAAAAAACACTGTATATCTCTGTAATTAAAACAACAACACAAGAAACTCCCAATTCCCAATCATCAGCCCCCCACATTTGTTAATAATAATTTCTGTAATTTTTTGTAAAAATATGCATATCCCCACTCCGCCTCATCCATTCTCCCTACCACACACATTCTGTTAAGTTGAAAGAGTGTTAGCACACATGATAAAAATGTCTCTGTTTTGTAAAATTTGTCTATTTTGTTCAACTTTTCTTTGGCCCGAGCGCCACCAAATCCTTTTCTCTAATGTTGAACTATTATTGTTTTATATACAAAAGAAGAACACACACAGACACACATATTTCATCAAAGAAATCCTCGCTTTTAAACAAATGAAATGACAACCTTTATGAGTCACTATGAATTTTGTTTAATTTACTATTACAAATGTTTCTTTTTACACTAACTTTCTCTCTTTATGTTTATTTTTAACAAACTCATTTAATTTTTAACTAGAATTTATAATTTTTTTTATTTTGTTTGTTTGTTAGAATTTTAAGTTTTTCAATTGTATTTTTGTGTTTGTTTTAAGAACGCGTTACACTGACGCACCCCGCCCTCACCCAGAGAGAAAGAATTGATGAAAAGTTTTGCGCTTTGTTTATAATAATTGTATAACTCTTATTGTATTAATCATAACAACACAAACAAACAAATATATATATATATACATATTATTTACTCTATATAATGATAAATTTTGTCTATTTTGTAAATCGTCATCGCTTTTTTTTTTGTATTTTATTTAGAGAAAAACAAAAACTAATTAATAATGAAAATATGTTTGTAAATTCTATATGAAAAACTGGTTATATATTAAAATGAGAAATTACACATTAATTTTAATGAAAATCATCAGCAACAAAAGAAATATATGCAAAAATAAATACGTTTTGGCTTTCTTTTTTTTTTCAAAATTTCGTTTCGTTTCTTGTTTGGCAGTACGTTCGGAATTTCTTTGCGCTTAGGATATTTGAAAATCGTTCAACAGCTTTATAGTGAACAAATTGTCCTACAATTCACGACTATAGTACATTTGGAAAATGATTTCAAGAATTTCGGATTTCGTTTTATGGAAAAAAAAAACTGCCGTCTATTTTTTTCCTATTATCCTGGTATCTTCAAGTTGTTGTTGCTAATGAACAGCTGTTTTGCTGCATAATATGAAGTTTTCGATTGTTGTCTGTTCAAAGAGAAATGAAATCATTCTTTGATTTATTCTAACATAATCGATGTATGGTCTTGAGAGGAGTGATTAGAGTTTTAAAGAACAAAATATTTTCAGACTTTTAAGTGATTTCCATAGAAACTAGATTGGAATACAGTAGGTAACTGAAATCCACGGTCCGTCTAATCTAATGGCGCTTTTGGTTCTGCCTTAAAACGCAGACACTTTTTATTGGCTCTGTCCTAAATGTGAACGATTTTTCGGAAATATATTGTTCCGTCTTTCATAGTCGACCTTAATCTGAACAAGACTACTGTTTTTTACATTGAACAAATAGTTTGTTAGAAATTGGGCATATTTCCAGAAATTGGAATTTCCAAAGATCCCTGAAAGTTGTTGGCCATTTTTTTTGGCAACGGCTTTAAGGTATCGAAACGAGTGTGGTATGAAATTAAAGCTACGCTTTGGGACTATTACTAACCCACACAGAGTTGCATGCTACGATCATTTCAACAGGATTTATTTTAAATCGAATGGTGCACTCTGGAAATGTATTTTTGGTCCATATATCTGTAACGGCTAATGTTATATAAACATTATGTGATTACAATTACTTGATTTCGAAAGCAGAATACATAGAAGAGAAAAATATTTGGAATTTGGAAAAAAAAAATTTTTGACCAAAAAAAAAACAAAGGGGTTAACCCATTAAAATTTGAGATTTTTTTGAAAAAATAGATTTCGTTGAAATTTTGCACATTCATAGCAGACCTTAATCTGAACATGGTGATGTTTTCGTTTTTTTAATTGAACAAAGAATTTGGGAGAAATTGGCATTCGAAAATGAGTTTTCTCAAAATTAGCAATTCGAAATTCCATTGAAATAATTTTTCCAATTTTTTAACAACGAAGTAAGGTATCGCCACATGAGAAGCGCCAACGTAAAGCTGGACTTTAGGACTATTATTAACCCATTCAGAGTTGTATGATACGATAATTTGCACAGGACTTATTGTGTATCCGATAGTGCACATTCAAAATGTATTTTTGACCATTAGTCTGTAACGGCTAATGCTATATAAACTATATGTGGTTATAATTACACCATTTTGATGGCAGATTACATATAAGAGCAAGATATTTAAGAAATCCAAAAAAAAATTTTTGACCAAAAAAAAAACAAAGGGGTTAACCCATTAAAATTTGAGATTTTTTTGAAAAAATAGATTTCGTTGAAATTTTGCACATTCATAGCAGACCTTAATCTGATCATGATGATGGTTTCGTTTTTTTAATTGAACAAATAGTTTCCGAGAAATTGTCTGTCGACAATGGGTTCTCTCAAAATTAACGATTCGAAAGTCCATTGCAAAATCAAAATTATGGTCGACCGGGTTTTCCGGAAGACCTTAGACAGGAACAAAAACACGTTAAATCTTCTTTTGTCCCTAACCTCAGATTATTGTGGATAAATGTCATGTACACCTCCCCGCTAACAAGTAAAGTGTATTGCAACGAGTTTGCCGCCCCTACGCTGGGAACGATGCTCATGACATAAATAAACCTAGGCAATATGGGAAAACTTTTCACACATCTTTAATTGAACTACAGTGTACTCTCTCCAGCCCTCTTGTGGTCTTCTCTCATAAGCTGACACCTCTCATTAGTGGACCAAATTCTCAGTCCCTTAGGTGTCCGCTTATGAGAGTGTACACTGTTTTTGTATTTCGATGTTTGTAAATGGTCGTGTTGAATGTGACTTTCCACCCACATCGAGCAGGCAAGACGTTCGACAATTGTTGGCAAAAGTGTTAGAGAAGCAAGAGAAGTAGTAAAACGGTAATGAAATGGAAATTGGGGAACATTTTCGTATAAATATTTTACATTTTCCAAATTAACTTTTGCAAAGTGTTTTTATAAGAAAGAAAACACCTTAGAATATCCCCAAGGTCATTCATACACTTTAAATTGAATTGTCTCTGTCTTCGTAAAAGACTTCTTGGGAACACCACACACCAATCTTTAGTTGGAATTAAAAAAAACTTAACACATTTAACGGAAGTTATGTGGGGGTCAAATTCCATGGGCCCCAAGGCAACATTAGCAATAGTCTCATCATCGGAAAGCACCTTAAGCCTTAAATGCGCGGTGTATCCTATAGGATACAACCAAATTTTGACTTTGTCGAACTATACAGCCTACCGGGTCAACTTTTATGATAGGGAATCGTACAGTCTTGTGCCAAAGTAACTCATAACTTATTAATTTGTCTAAAAAATCAGGAAATAATGAAGACTTTTGTGCTTGAAACTCATAGTATACTTCGCGCATTTAAGGGTTAAAGGAGAGAGTGTGAGAGATAAGTCAGACAAAAAGAATCAGTTATTTAAATCAATTAAAATATAAATTTATTTAATTAATAAATTTATTGGCTGGAAATTAATTGCTTGAATTAACTAAATGCCATTCATGTTTAACTTAAAATAATCCATTTTTAAATTGAAAGTAATCGATTTTTAATTAAATTTATAATAAACTATTTAAATTTTAAAATTCAAACCTATTTGCCACAAATTATTGGGCACATTAATTTTTTCCCCCCAACTTTTTTACTGCAGCGACATTTCTCCCTCACGTTCTAAACATTTTGCAGACTTTTTTGTGTGATATCCAAGAAACCATCTTCCAAAGTAAAGAAAACTATTGAAGTGATTTGTCTAGGATGCCCCTGAACAATGGAAAACTTTTGAAGAAATTTTCACCGCAAATAATTTTAAATTTCCGTTATTCGATTTCATAAATAAATTCGAATGCATATATTCCTTATTGTGCGTTTACACTCATATTTTCGTTTAAGTCAATTTTCTAGCCCACCTCTTAATTTACATAAATATTATTCGTAGAACTTTAATTGTCTTTAAGAACTTTAACAAATAATTTTAATTTAATTAAACTACTTTATTTTATTTAGTTTTTTTCTTGTAAAATTCAACATGAAAAAATTGTTGCATTTCCACCAAACCGCCAAAGAAACAAAACAATGCCGCTTTTGAAATTTCAAGCAGAAACTGAACATTTGTAAAAAAAAAAAAGGAAAACAAAAAATCCAAATTCTGTAAAATTCGTTTGTATAATTTCTGTAAAAATAAAAAAAAAGAAAGAAAATAATAAGACTTCAACTAAATAGACCAAAAAAAAAACGTAACGAGATTGATTTTCGTTTTTTCTTTTTTTTTTAGAAAATTTCCATAATTAAAATATGATTTTAAAGAAATTTTCCGAAATTAAAACCATTGTAAAAAAAAGTAAATATTTGTATAGAAAAAGGACGAGAACATACATACACACTCAGACATACCCTCACACATACATCCATATGAAAAGTGAAAATGAAATGCTTTTTTGTAAAATATGCTGACCAACCCATACACACATACAAACATAACCGCAACATTTTGTACAAAACAAAGGAGATTTTTTGTGTACATTTTTCAGAACGATTTTAAGCAGATTTTTTGTAAAATTTTTGTACACTGTTTTTATACTTCTCTTGTAAACTAAATGTACTATTTACAACAACAAACAAAAAGCTAAAACTGGAAAAGAAAAACTATTTATGTGTCGTGAGAATTAAACTAATTATTTGTGTGTTTTTTTTTTTTTTTCCTTCTTATTATTATTTATTATAAATGGACATTTTGTATTTATTATGAACAATTACTAACCAACTGTAACTATTATTAGAGCTATTATAATTTGTAAGTATAAATTTGGCCTTAAAACAAGAAAAAAAACTCATTAAAATTTTTTTTTCTTTTGTAAAATTTGTCCACTCACTTAACCATTGTGTGGTAATATGTTTTTTTTTTTAGCAAATTGTAAATTGTATAAATTATTTCGTTTTTTTTGTAAAATTTCTTGAGTTTCAAAGGAGGTTATGGAACTTTCAGTTTTAGCGGTTCTTTTTACTGATGGAAATGCAACAAACTTGTAGAGGTTTTTTAAGGTATTTAAATTTTTTTAAAATCTAATGTTTTTTTTTTCTTATAAAAGCTGTTTATTTTTAAAACGCTTAATGAACTGATAATTTTAATGATTTAAATTTGGTATTAATTTTTATCATTGTAACAACTAACATTGCTAAAGGAAGAAAGAGGTGGCGTTTGTTGTCAAGCATCTAATGGGTGTTCCACCTAGGGTAAACTTTTACTTTGTATTCGCATAACAAAAAAATACGAAACAGAAAGAGGGGAATGTTTTTGTAAAGCCAAAAAAAAAAAGAATTTTTAAGCTTACGTTCACAAATATTAGAAAAAAAATACTTTTATTGAAAAAAATTATAACCGCCATTAAAGAGTCTGTAATTAAAACCAAAAATATAGCAAAGCAATTGTCTCCGTTGAGTTTCAACAAAACTGATGGAATATCAATTATATTCTTAGTAGTGAATTAAAATTAAAAAAAAATGGTATTTTAGAACATTCGAGTAGAGTTCCAATGGCCAATAATGGTAATGAAGGTTGACAAACAAAAATGTGTAAACAATTTGACATAGTTTGGAAGGTTCACCGCAACTTCTATTGACTTAAACCCGAAAGTCGGATTTGTTAGGTGCTGAACACAATTTTAAAATCGATAGGTTGCCATTTTCGGTATAATCGTGACTGTAAATGACAAAAACACTCGATTGGTCTAAGACAACATGGATTTAGGAAACGACAGTTGTTTGGACAATCCACTTTTGAAGAATTCAAATAACTTTTGCAAAGAACATACAAAGTGTTGGGTATTTGCTCTGAAAATGGTCAGAGCATCGGTATTTTTTCTTGGAGTCAATGACACTGTTTTATTGTTGCAATGAAACTATTTCATTGTACCAATGGAACTTTTTCGTTTTGCCAATGAAACTATTTCATTGTGCCAGCCGAAACTATTTCATTGCGTCAATCAAATAATTTCATTGTGTCAATCAAACTATTTCCTTAAAACAATGCAACTATTTCATTACAACAATGAAACTATTTCATTACAACAATGAAACTATTTCATTGTACCAATGAAACTATATCATTAAAACAATTAAACTATTTCATTGTGCCAATGAAACCATTTCCTTAAAATAATGAAACTATTTCATTAAGACAATGAAACTATTTCATTAAGACAATGAAACTATTTCATTAAAACAATGAAACTATTTCGTGGCAACAATTTCATTAAAACAGTGAGACTTTTTCATTACAACAGTGAAACTATTTCATTACAACAATGAAACTATTTCATTACAACAATGAAACTATTTCATTATTCACAATTAAGGTATTTTATTAAAAGAATGAAATAATTTTTCCAATGAAACTATTTATTGTACCCATGAAAATATTACATTGTGTCAACAATGAAACTATTTCATTGTGCGAATGAAACTATTTCATTGTGCCAATGAAAATATTTCATTGTAGCAATGAAACTATTTCATTGTTGCAATGAAACTATTTCATTGAAACAATGAAACTATTTCATTACAACATTGACCAATGAAAATATTTCATTAAAACAATGAAACTTTTTCATTAAAACAATGAAACTATTTCATTAAAGCAATGAAACTATTTCATTACAACAGTGAAACTTGTTCATTACAACAGTGAAACTATATCATTACAACAATGATACCATTTCATTATTCGCAATTAAAGAATTTTATTAAAAGAATGAAATCATTGTGCCAATAAAACTATTTCATTGTGCCAATAAAACTTGTTCATTACACCAATGAAACTATTTCATTACATCAATGAAACTATTTCATTACATCAATGAAACTATTTCATTACACCAATGAAACTAATTCATTACAACAAGGAAACTATTTCATTGTGCCAATGAAACTATTTCATTGTACCAATGAAACTATTTCACTGCGTCAATTTAATTGTGTAAAAGAAACTATTTCATTGTGTCACTGAAACTTGTCATTTAGTCATTAAAATAATGAAACCTTTTCATTAAGACAATTCACCCCGAATAATTAGATTTATTTCTAGTATGCAACTGTTTCATTGAATTACAGACAGACTCTTTAACAGGCATTTTTAAATCTCCTCATTACCCTCATTTTTAAAAATATTTTTGTTTTTGTTGTTGGCTTTCCCCAGTTTAGGTGGCACCAATCCCTCGTTAAACGAATAGAATCCAAAGTACGACTTGGATTGCTGAATAGACCGACAACAAGGGGTGTACAATTTTTGAAAATTATCAATAATAACAAATAGTGTGTACTAATAAATACTAGCACACACACACACACATACATTTATTTATAAATATTACTTGTATTAAATGTAGTATACATACATATATGACTAATTAAACTAACACACACACACACACTAAACATATACAAAACGTATAAATATATATAAAAAAAAGAAAAGTTTTTTAAAAGCGAAAATACAATATATACAATTTTTTAAGAGCATTATATAAATGGCTTCAAAATAAAAATAATAAAAAAAAAAACAAAACAAACAATGACAAAAAGTACTCAATAAACAAAACAAAAGTTTACACAAGCGACCGAATAAAATTATATGAAATTCAGAACATTTTGAAAAAAAAAAACAAAAAAAAACTTAATAAAACAGAAAAGCAAAATAAAAATAACATACAAAACTAGATGAAAATAAAACAACTTGTTTGCAGCAAACATACATATTTATTTAAAGCGAAAAGTAATAATTAAGCACAACATTATTTGTATTTGCAAAAGAAACAGAAAAACAGGAGATCGGAGAGAATAATCTCAGAAACTCCAGTAATAATTTTAGTAGATTGTTTTTTTGAATTTGTAAACCTCCTCGGAAAACAGAGAATCGATTCATTTGAAGATTCAAATTCCTCCCTCTCAATCAGGTTTTAGATAGAACAGGAATACACTTTGGTTTTGAATACTTGGAAAACTCCTCCCCCCAGTAAACAAAAATTTCGGCTTGATTATTAAACCAAAAAAAAAAAAAACAAATTTAAATTTAAATAAACACATTTTGTAGAGATCATTTTAAAGAAGAAAAAAAAACACGAAACGTACGTACATTTATTAAAGAAAACCACAAAGCGAATAGTTTTGCTTGTAATCATTAAAACATAACTTAAAAAATATCAAACCGATGAAAAAAATCCAAGGAATCCAAAATAAATTTTGAATGAAAATCAACACATACACGCCCTCCCTTTCTCCCCGCCCCCAAAAACAAAAAACCCAAACTGTACATTTTCATTTTTTTAATATGAGGCCGAATAAATTATATACTAAAAAATAAAACAATTATGTAAAAAAAAAGAAAACAAACAGACACACAAAAATCAAACAATTTATAAATATTCATAACATAAGTAATGGAAAATGGATAAATTAGACGAAAATAAAAAAAAATCCCGTATGTAATTTTTTGTAAAAACTCATATGAAATGAAACAAAAGAAAACACACACACATTTTTTAACAACAATTGAAGGAAGAGAAGAAAAAACAAAAGGAGATTTACACACAATTTGCTAAAGAACAAACAAACCTAAAAGGAAAAACCAAAAACATTAAACTAACAGATAACAATTTCAAATTCTAACACAATTTCTTTCCAATGTCCCTACAAAAGAAAAAAAAAATAATACACCCACCACCACACATTTTTACTAAAGAAAAACTCAATCGATCCGATCTGATGACGTTTTCCCTACCACTCAAACTATCCAAAACAACACGAGTTAATTAGAAATTATTTACATTTTATTCTTTTGAATGTGTTTTCATTAAGAAAAATAATATTTCTCAACATCTGTTGCATGTGCTTATGTCGCTTATAGCAAACTCTTAACAGTCGTCTGTTAATCGTAGCTTTTGTTAACACTTGACTGTAAACTAAACGCAGTTAGATTTGTAGACCGATACTGGCCCCTACTGAATGCAAATGAAACAAAATCAACGGGATTGGTTTCCAACATTATCGCAACTGTTTTGAATTTCACTATAGATGACATTCACCGACTGGGGTTTTGGGAGCCAAATTATAGTTTTAACCATTTGGTTATTTTCTCAATATGGGAAATTGGATTCTGTAAAGAAGCTCTGCCGCCCAAGAAAATAAACACAACTTGAAGTGAAGTCACAGTCGTTGAATGTCAAAACGCTACCGCGAGTCGTTGATTAACGTCATCGCAATTTTTCCAAATTTTCCAATTATTTTTCGTTTTGTCGCATAATACGTTAAGGTTTCATGGAAACCCTTGTAATAACGATGGTCAACTTGTATTTTTGTATAATTAATTTTTAGGGTTCTTTTTGGTTTTCTAATGGAACTTAGGTTTTATGATTGTCGTATAAATGTATACATACATTGATATATATGACTATACATATATATATATATAAATAAATAGTTTAACTTTTTATCATTTACATTTTTGGTTTCATTGTGAAATCTTATATACACACACACACACACACCCCCCTCCCCCACTCTATAAATATATATAAAATTATTATTATTATTATTATGTTTCTCATTACAATTATAATTATAACGATTAATTATTATTATTATTATGAATACAACAGAAACAAAACAAAAACAAACAAAAACAATGCATTAAAAATGATGAAATAAAGAAACAAAAAACAAATTTATTATGTAGCAAAAAAAAAATCAATGGTTTCATTTAAGGGAGTGGGGAGGGACTCTGAAATTTGCACTCAGCACCTTAGCTGGTGGCAATTTTTGACAGTATCTCAAGACTGGCGCTTACTTGAAATAGTTTTTTGTTACAATGTTGCTCAGACATAGCGGACCTGATTGATTATTAGATTGAACAAATAGTTTGGGAGAATATGGTTTTCGAAAACGGATCTAGCCAAAATTACCGATTTCAAAAGATCCTTCAAAAGTATTTGTCCAATTTTTTTTAGCAACGTCTTAAGTTATCGAATCAAGTGTGGCATCAAATGAAAGCTCGGCTTGTTGTCTATTATTAACACACCGCATGTTGCATGCTACGATCATTTTCACAGGATTATTTTGAATCGCATGGTTCACTCTAAATATGTATTTTTTGGCCATATATCTGTAACGGCTAATGTTATATAAACACTATGTGGTTACAATTACTTGATTTCGAAGGCAGAATACATAGAAGAGAAAAATATATGGAATTTCAAAAAAACAATTTTTGACCAAAAAAAAAACAAAGGGGTTAACCCATTAAAATTTGAGATTTTTTTGAAAAAATAGATTTCGTTGAAATTTTGCACATTCATAGCAGACCTTAATCTGAACATGATGATGTTTTCGTTTTTTGGATTGAACAAATGGTTTGAGAGAAATTGGGCGAAAAAAATGGGTTTTTCTCAAAATTAAAAATTCGAAAGTTCCAATTTTTCAGAAACATCTTCATCTACATCTACATCTACATCTATAACTACAATACTAATACTAATACTAATACTAATACTAATACTAATACTAATACTAATACTAATACTAATACTAATACTAATACTAATACTAATACTAATACTAATACTAATACTAATACTAATACTAATACTAATACTAATACTAATACTAATACTAATACTAATACTAATACTAATACTAATACTAATACTAATACTAATACTAATACTAATACTAATACTAATACTAATACTAATACTAATACTAATACTAATACTAATACTAATACTAATACTAATACTAATACTAATACTAATACTAATACTAATACTAATACTAATACTAATACTAATACTAATACTAATACTAATACTAATACTAATACTAATACTAATACTAATACTAATACTAATACTAATACTAATACTAATACTAATACTAATACTAATACTAATACTAATACTAATACTAATACTAATACTAATACTAATACTAATACTAATACTAATACTAATACTAATACTAATACTAATACTAATACTAATACTAATACTAATACTAATACTAATACTAATACTAATACTAATACTAATACTAATACTAATACTAATACTAATAAAAATACTAATACTAATACTAATACTAATACTAATACTAATACTAATACTAATACTAATACTAATACTAATACTAATACTAATACTAATACTAATACTAATACTAATACTAATACTAATACTAATACTAATACTAATACTAATACTAATACTAATACTAATACTAATACTAATACTAATACTAATACTAATACTAATACTAATACTAATAATTAGGTTACAAAAATGGGGTTTTCTCAAAATTATAGGTTCGAAATTCCCTTGAAATAATTTTCCCAATTTTTTAGCAACGAAGTAAGGTATCGCTACATGAGAAGCGCCAACTTAAAGCTGGACTTTATGTCTATTATTAACCCATTCAGAGTTGTATGATACGATAATTTGTACAGTATTTATTGTCTATCCGATAGTGCACTTTCATGTATGTATGTATTTTTGACCATTAGTCTGTAACGGCTAATGTTATATCAACAATATGTGATTACAATTACTTGATTTCGAAGGCAGAATACATAGAAGAGAAAAATATTTGGAATTTCGAAAAAAAAAATGTTGTCCAAAAAAAAAACAAAGGGGTTAAAAAAAAAAATTAAAAATTTAGATTTTTTTGAAAAAATAGATTTCGTTGAAGTTTTGCACATTCATAGCAGACCTGAATCTGAACATGATGATGTTTTCGTTTTTTGGATTTAAAAAATGGTTTGAGAGAAATTGGCATTCGAAAATGAGTTTTCTTAAAATTAGTGATTCGAAATTCCCTTGAAATAATTTCCCAATTTTTTAGCAACGACATGAGAAGCGCCAACGTAAAGCTGGACTTTAGGACTATTATTAACCCATTCAGAGTTGTATGATACGATAATTTGCACAGGATTTATTGTCTATCCGATAGTGCACTCCCAAAATGTATTTTTGACCATTAGTCTGTAACGGCTAAAGTTATATAAACACTATGTGGTTACAATTACTTGATTTCGAAGGCAGAATACATAGAGGAGAAAAATATTTGGAATTTCGAAAAAAAAAATTTTGTCCAAAAAAAAACTAAGGGGTTAACCCATCAAAATTTGAGATTTTTTTGAAAAAATAGATTTTGTTGAAATTTTGCACATTTATAGCAGACCTTAATCTGAACATGATGATGTTTTCGTTTTTTGGATTGAACAAATGGTTTGAGAGAAATTGGCATTCGAAAATGAGTTTTCTCAAAATTAGTGATTCGAAATTCCCTTGAAATAATTTCCCAATTTTTTAGCAACGTAGTAAAGTGTCGCCACATGAGAAGCGCCAGCGTAAAGCTAGACTTTAGGACTATTATTAACCCATTCAGAGTTGTATGATACGATAATTTGCACAGGATTTATTGTCTATCCGATAGTGCACTTTCATGTATGTATGTATTTTTGACCATTAGTCTGTAACGGCTAATGTTATATAAACTATATGTGGTTATAATTACACCATTTTGAAGGCAGATTACATATAAGAGCAAGATATTTAAGAAATCCAAAAAAAAAATTTTGGCCAAAAAAAAAACAAAGGGGTTAACCCATTAAAATTTGAGATTTTTTTGAAAAAAATAGATTGCGTTGAAATTTTGCACATTCATAGCAGACCTTAATCTGAACAAGACGATGTTTTCGTTTTTTTAATTGAACAAATAGTTTCGGAGAAATTGTTCCAATGTTCCTTGAAGCTATTTGTCCAACGTCCATATTTAAACTTCACTGTCGCCATCTGGCGGTAAGTAGTACAATATTTCGCACAATGGTCACCCCTTTATACTGAATGAATGTGGTGGATGGCGGAGCTAGATTGTATTATTGTGAATTGTCATTTATAGAACACAAATTAATATAGAAAAAACAATCTGGCTCAATTTTTGTTCAATCTGGATAAATAACACATGAAATAATTGTCATGTTTTATTTAAAGAAATACAAATGTCGACAACGAACAATAATGACAACGTGTGATTTAGGGTTGTTTGTCTAAAGCGCTAAATATATTTCTAACCATATTCACAATTTTGCGGATTAAATACCCGAGTACTATCGATAACTATGTTTTGACAGCCGATAATGTCAAACAGTGGTACGTTACCGTTCAGTAAGGTTTGTCAAGTTTTCGTGAATCGTTTAGCGCCAGAACGACGCTTCCTAACTTTGGAAATTTACTTTGATAAAATAATAAATCTCTTCGCGAAGTTCATAGAACACTTTGCGGTCAACATAATTGATATAATATCGTAAGTGGAGTAGCTTTGTTGTTTTGTTCCAGAAGGCCGTTTTGGCTAACAATTTTGTGGGAATTTTTGTAAATAAATAACCTAAAACAAACGGCTCAGGAAGTATGGCGCTTTAAATGCCACCTAAATGGCCATTTCTATTATTCCATGGGCTGCCGAGGCTCAAACAATAACGAGTCATAGCGAGTCCCGAAGAAACGCCTAAAATAAATCTAAACATACATATTTACATAGATTTGGAAGTCTTTATTATACATTTATGTGTTGCCGATCAAGAGCAATGGGTGTTTTGGTTCGATTATTACAATGAATATTAAATTATATAATGTTTTTTTTTCTATATACATATGGATATTTATGGCAATCGTCACACAAGATCCATTCTAAAAACTACGGGATATTATGAGAATATTCAAGTAGAAATATGTACATACTAGACAAGAACGAAAGTTAATTTAAGGCTTTACAGTGCAACAATCACTTAGAGGTAGAACCAATCTCTGGGAACATGTTTCAACAGCTGATTGGCCAGTTTACCGAATTCGGTGGCCAACTTCTTTTGCAATTGCGGCTGCATAGCTTCCAACACAATGCGAGCGTTTTCGCGCAAAAACAAATTGGTGGCTTCAACTGTGGAAAGACAGAATTAAGAATAAAAGGCGGCTGCAGGATATTATAAAAAAAAAAAAAACAATGAAACTTACGCAAAATACGATTATTATTGAAAGCATTGGAAATCTTCATAGTGGCTTTCTCTACATCGATAACAATACTTAAGGCATCCAAATGTAAATAGGTGACGCCCTTCTTATCAACGATCGACACTTTGCCCGTCAAGTCGACCTTGCAGCCCTCTATAGAAAAGAAATTGCATATTTAGTCGCAAATGTCATACAGTCGCAGAGTGTGCAAAAAAAAAAATGCTTACCGAACACAGAATGGAAATCACCACCACCCGATGCAGGTATAATCAGCAATACACCGGAACTGGTGTATTTTGAATCGATTTTCAATTTTGGCATGAAAATTTGTGCCGTAAAGGGTTCTCCATTTTCGCTCAAGGTGAAGTTTTTCACCTGGAAATTACTGGCGCCATATACTTCCATATTCATCAGGGTAATTTTGTAACCCTGTGGTCCATCGGTCAACTGCAGGGCCAACTGATCCATTTTGAAGGGTTCCACCGAGGGCAACTGAAATGGCGAAAAGCAATGAGCATACATTTTTTTCAAAAACGTGCCTGTCTCTATTGAAGGTTTCTTAAATTATTGTTTTTGGTTTTTTTTTCTATTCTTTCAACAAATTGGTGTTAATGGCCATTTGACGCCAATCGGCTTATGTTGCATGTGCTGCCACCACATGCAATTGTTGCCTTATAATTGCACCAACAATTGCTGTCATAATCGTAGTTTTATTATTCACATTGTCTGGCTATGACTATGGAAATTTTACATCGCCCCAAGAGATCTTTTGAACTTTGTAACCAAATTATGGTCTTGTAAATGTTGGGTACACAGCGAAATCTTAATTACACCATAGTCAAATCTTTTAATTATGAAGAATATGTTAAAATTAAAAAAAAAAAAAAATTATAATAATAAACTGAGAATGAATTGTTGTTCAAATTGTTGTATTGCCGAAATTAATTAGAATCTATGTTTCGTTCCCCTCTCACCACCTTATTCCATTTGAGTTACAGTCACTCGTATAAATTACCTAGCTAAAGCTGAGGAAGCGTGACAGTTACACCCCATCCCATTTGTAGTACATTAGTATGAGTTTAAGGTATAATTTTGAATTGTTTTTCTTTGTTCATCTACCAAGCTGAAGTTGTTCCAAAATATTTAAATAATCGATTGGGAGAATTAATACGATATGATGATGACCCCAACTAGCTTACTTAGTTAATTTTTGTTATACCCGAGTATTCTCTTTGTTTTATTGTAATCGAGGTTTCCCCAGGAATTCCTTTGTGGTTCTTCCCACCTGTTCCTCTAGCCACCTTAAGGCATGGGTCGTCTTCATCCATTCCCTCAACTCCTTTTTTGTCTCTAGAAAAGGTTTAGACAGTTGCAGAGTATTTTGGTCGGATTCCCTTCCTATGTTAGCCGGTTCGTCAGCCCTGACATTGTCTGGAAACCTTTGGTGGCCTGGTATCCAGTTTATAAATATGTCGTTATTTCTCGATACGTCATTTATTGTTTCCGTACAGTACATGAGTGTCCTTGATTTGACATTATCATCTCTGAGGGATCTAATTGCGTTTTGACTGTATGTGAAAATACAAATAGTTTTTCTTGTGATTCTGTTCCGCAGCCATTCTAGGCATTATGTGATGACCTTGATCTCTGCTTATAGAACTGGTATACCAATTCAGTCCTCGGATTGTGGATGTAGATCCCTATGCCTACTCCTAACTCGGATTTGGATGCGTCTGTGTAGCACTCCACTATTCCCCACATCTTGGGTGTATATGTCGTGTTCTTGTCCGCGTCTATCTTATATTCTTGTCGTGCAGTTCGCAACCACGTGTGTTTCTGAGATGCGATCTGTCTGACAGTTTGTTGTCAGGAACCCTCCTAGGTGTTCCAATATTCTCTGATGTTGTGTTTGAGGTGCATCCTCAATCCACTCATTCAATGCCCTTAGTCTCCTTTCTGAGATCGCTGCCTCAGATTTGATTTGGATATCTATTGGGTGGATGTATAGCAAAATTTCGAGGGCGCTCGTCGGCGCATATTCCTACGCAGCAAATATTAGTTTATTCACGTTACATTTCTTTGTCATTGCCGTCCACCATACTATTGACGAATAAGTTATAATCGGCCTTATTACGCTTTTGTAAAGCCAGTGCGCCATGCTTGGGCGGATGCCCCATGTGGAGCCAATTGCTCTACGGCATATTGACCAGCATCTGAGGGCTTTTTCGGCTCTGCTGTTGGTGTGATCTTTCCAGTTTAGTTTCGTGTCCGGAATTACTCACAGATATTTGACGTTCGTGTTTATTTCTATGCTCTTGTTCCTGAAGCAAGGTTTGACGTATTGCGCAATTTTTGTCTTCCTTGTGAACAGACATAGTTCTGTTTTGTCGTTATTATTAAAACCTACTACAAAAATGGTGATTCTGGCACAGCCACATATCGTGCTTTAAGAGGAGATTATGGTTTATGGTTATCAAGGACATTTCTCACTCGGTGGGTGATGTTAATAAACAAAATTGGAGGAAGGATAAAAGGGAGTAGTGTTTGTTGACGTTGGCCTTGCATTTGAGAATGTCATAGCAGACAGGAAAAACACTTGCCGAAAGATTATTCCACATACGAACTGTCCGGCTAAAGAACGAATTTTCTCTAGAGTCCGTCGCCCAGTAAAGCGGCCATTTGACAATGACCGGATGAGACTCCGTGAATAGCCGGGTATTCCGTTTAAATGTCCTAACGTCAGTGACCAGACGACGGATATCTGACGAACAGCTAACGTCAAAATATCTAACCACATTCAGGCTAACGCTGACTTATAATCTGTAGACTTCGAACCAACTCCATACACTTGAACTTCTATTCCACAGTCGAATTTTCTCACTTCATTCAATATTCCCATAGTCACACTCGTTTATCAGGAGTATTCTTTTTTCTGAAAAATCGATATGTAATCAATCACAAAATATGTTGCAAACTGTATGAGTTCAACCGGTTTTCCACTACAACGTAGTCATGTTTTCAACGTAACTGAGTTACTGAGTCATTGAGTTAGTGTTGCAGCAACAATGAAAATTGCCGACAGACTAAATTTGATGTTCAAAAGGAAGCAACAAACATTGTGGAAGTGAAGTGAACGAAACGCTGGAGAGCAGTGGTAAGTGGTATAGTTGTTTATAACGCCTGGCTAATGGGGGGGAAGACATGTAAGCAAATCGTATGGTGAAGATAGCGGTGGTGAGGAGTTGGGAATTTGGGAATAGTGGCTATGGCCAACAGGTGAAGACTCTTAAGAGATTACATAACTTTTCCTTGTGTGGAGTGAAGGAAAAAATTAAAATAATTTAAAAATTAGCATGGAAATGAAATAAATAAATGAGACGTTAGATTATTGAATTTAACACAAATCTTACGTGGCACAAACAAAAACCTGATGTGTCAACGTCAGACTTTAGGAAGTAAGTGAGAACTGCCTAAGCAATATGAAGAATAAACCAAGGGCACGTCGCTCAAGATCAACTGAGAATATTGCTGATGTAGGCGAAAATGTTGAAGAAAACCCAGGTTTGTCCATTCCATGTCGTTCTTTGGAAGTGGACGTCATTACACCGTATTTTGCATTAAGACTTCGGTCTTAAGGCTTATAAAGTTTAGTGAACACAAGAACTGGAGCCGGCCGATCATCAATAACGTCGTGTCTTTGCTGATTGGGTCCTTGAAATGCATGAAAATGATCCGGAATTCCATCGAAAAATCATGGGAAATCAATGGGACCGATAAGGCCCATTTTCACCTCGGTGGCTACGACAACAAGCAAAATTGTCACATCTGGGGCTCGGAAAATCCAAGAGTTGTTGTTGAGAAGCCTCACCATCCTCAACGTGTGAGGTTGGATCAACAGTTATGGTGAATGGATTGCGCTATCGAGAGATGATTAATGATTTTGTATGGTCGGAGTTGGATGATATTGATCTGGACAACGTTTAGTTTCAACAAGACGGAGCTTCGTGCCACACAAGCAACGAAACCATTGCTCTTTTACGGGAAAAGTTTATCTCTCGAAGAAGGTGGACCACAATAGGCCACCGAGATCTTGTGACATCTGCCTTTGGGGCCACGTGAAAGATAAGGTCAACAGCCCAGCGTCGATTCAAGACCTCAAAGATCGAATTTGTGAGGCTATCGAGGACATAGGGCAGCCACTTTGCGATTTTGTTATGGAAAATTTAATGAAAACCTTCCTCTTTTATTATGAAATAAACATCCGATCATTTATCTCAAAAATTTTTTCTTTCGAACCCTGTATAAGCAAAATTAATATTCGATTAATTCAATGACAATGTGTTATACTAAATCTGTTTGGTTGGGCCTGACTAGATAATTCATTCAGAAAAGTATTACTATTATAAAACTACTATATCTTCATTGGTATTATGTTAAACAGTTTACCGTAAAAGCGGATTTTTTTTTTCTTTCAAATCGATAAAAAAAAACAACAGCGATATTAACCGCAATGCGACCTTTGGGGGGGCCACGATTTTTGCATTAATGAGTGAAGTGAAGAGAGAAAAATCATAACCGGTCTGGTCAACCAAACTGTTTAGCTAATGTGAAATCAATACTGATGTGCGATTGAGATCGTAATCAGAAAAAGACTGGCTATATCATGTGGCCGATAGAAAAACGTTTGTGAATGCACGTGACTTTGAGTTCATGCGATCGATGTGTTTGACCTTGATGAATGCGGCAAACAAATTCATTATTTATGGGTTCACGGCTGAATAGGCTGATTGCTTAAAATCTCTTCAGCTGAAATGTGTTCGTAAGCTTTAGTTCTCAAAGCTGTTGTATAAACTGAATCCAATACAGGGCCTTTCAAGTTCTAGTTTCGTTTTCAGTGGGTTTCTATTTGGTAAGACAGATTTTCGTTTAGTTTATTCTCAAGTAGAAAGCGTACAATTTACTAAAGCGAGTTTAATTTTATCCGTGAACCGTAGACAAATTATTTGAATCTAATAGGAAAATGGAAACAAATTTCTCAAGTTAAAAACGCCCCAAAATTGATCTCATTACCGTTAGCATTGCCCGATAATGACATCTCATTTCCCTCAGCATGAATTCTAACTACTAAATACCAGTGTTCGCTGACAAGCACATAAAATGTCATGGTAAAATAATCCAAATTCGTATTTCATTATTTTCCAAAAAGGATCTCACTCCTTTCATGCGAAATGTTGTGAAAAGGCTCATGCCATAAATGTAGTGTATGTAAATTACCTCAATTTCTGGTATGCCCTTGGCCAGATATGGTCTCACATGTTCCAATGAACCCATATAGCATTTAAACAGCTCAGGATCATCTCGTCGGCAGGGCTTAATGTATTCAGCTAAAATCACAGAAACAAAAACAAAACAAAATAATAAATAAACAACATGCAAATCCAAATTAAAAAATTAAGGTTGGGAGTCGCCTGGCTCCTTTGTATTGAACGCAAAGGTTTAATTTGCGGTCGAGTTTATTCCTTCCTTTCAGCTTGGTTATTTCCAATTAAAAACGTAAGAGTTCAATACCGTTCTATTCGGTTGCCAATTATATTATATTTTATTTTTATTCCAATACAATGACTTCAACTTTTTCTATCCCCAGAATACTTTATGTTTCTAAAGTGTCACAAATAAACTGAGTTGATATGGGTATGGGTGATAGGAATGATAAGTTGGGCAATGTGTTAACTGCCCCCCCTCTAAATATCTGCGTCCCGCAGATCAACATAAGTTGTTGGGAGACTTTTTAAGGTTACTTTGACTTGGCCTTGGTCTGCTATTGTATGGATCTTCGGTAGCTGGATATCTGCGCTTATTTTCCGCCCTTGAGCAGGCGGGCCATGCAACCATCCCCCAGGAATATTCCAATAGAGGACATCTCACAAATTGTTGCATTATTGATAGAGTTGCAATTGCCTATTAGTCCTTAAGTTTCAGCTTTTGCTGAAGTGGCCATCGATAATTCAACCGCTGCCTTGTTGAATGGTTACGATTGGTGCATCGTACTTAAAGACGTCCAGTGCGTTGGTTGATATCGTCAGCAATATTCCGCTCCAAAATTTGCGCCTTGTTTTCCATGTGATTTCTGTGGGCTCTTTTGTGTTCCTCCTCGATTATATCCGTTTTCTTCATAAGTGGTCGGCTCTTGTGGATTTGCTTTAATGTTCGACTCCATGGTGTACAGTTTCTGGTGCCTTGAATATCCCTCGTTAATTGATCCTGCTTCTCTCTTGAATGGATTGTTTGACCCTGATTGGTTGTAATAGTTAGTTCGTCTCGACTGCGCCGACCTATCCACTTCCATCTTAACTACTGGAGTCGGGTCTTCCGTCACATTTGGTAGTGGAACGTTTGATCTTTGATTTGATGATGAAAAAGGGGTTATTTTTAGATTTTTTTGTCTTAATATTTTGCAACGTGCATCTAAGGATGAATCACGTGCATTTCTATGTGTAGTGCATCTAAGGATGAATCACGTATTTGGTCGAGGAAGGGCCGTGTTATCCCGTTTGTTTGCCAACAATCAGATTGAAGGCATCCTACTAGGGCAGGGCTTGCTTCACAACGGTATTTTGGACCTATTGCAATCTCCAGCGTGTTCCCATGTGAACGTTGGAATGTTGCTGCCGCGACCAAGGAATAGCTGCCGTGTTCCCATGTGAACGACAACATGCACCCTTTAGGGCGTACCTTGAACCATATATGGTAGCTATTGCAGGATCACAAAATCGTTAACCATTAGAGTCCCGGCGGGAGTAGTTGACCTAAGTATTTAGGTACACAACTTGCTCCAACCAGTAACCAGCGAGAGTAGTTGACCCAAGTGTCTTAGGTACACAACTTACTCCAACCAGTTCAAGTGTGACGACGGCCACTGGTGATGCTTACGGAGGATCGTTTTGCACTTGTCTTCCAAATTTCGTTTAGTTCAATTTACAGTTGTTTTGGTTTGAGTTCGGAAAAAACTCCTTGATTTTGGTGTCCCCCAACTAGCTTCTTTGATTAGCAGGATAATGACTATATTAAGATAAAAGAATTATTGCCAGGAGGGTCCCCCCGAAGGTGGTGAATCGCTGTGCAACTTATTCTCATTTAAACTCTTTTTTCATCTCGTGCCAATTTTCGACACCACACCAAGCCACTTGGAAGGATTCACTGTCAAGGTTCTTTTCACTTTAATTTTAATTACCAATTAACCTTTTCTATTCACTTCCTATTAACACTGCAAACGTTTTCCTACAAGCACAACACTGTTTATCCGTTTCACTTTCACCGATGGCCCCGTCGCACTTGGTCTCCAAGGATATTACATCCTAGAGAGTATTTTCTTCAAAGACCTCCATTTTTTCAGGAGGTCCCTGCTCGGGCGCCAATTAAAAAATTAAGGTTGGGAGTCGCCTGGCTCCTTTGTATTGAACGCAAAGGTTTAATTTGCGGTCGAGTTTATTCCTTCCTTTCAGCTTGGTTATTTCCAATTAAAAACGTAAGAGTTCAATACCGTTCTATTCGGTTGCCAATTATATTATATTTTATTTTTATTCCAATACAATGACTTCAACTTTTTCTATCCCCAGAATACTTTATGTTTCTAAAGTGTCACAAATAAACTGAGTTGATATGGGTATGGGTGATAGGAATGATAAGTTGGGCAATGTGTTAACTTCCATATAAACAGTTAGTAAATCATGGACAGTTGGAATTATTTAACACATCATAAAAAAACTAATTTACATATTTTAAACACCAACAACAAAACAAAATCCTCAATCATTGATTCGGTCGTTTATCACTTCATTATCAGAAATTAAGTCATAATGGATGAGTTGTGTTTTAATTTCAATGGTGTCGATGAAAGAAAGTAGATGAAAGTAATTTTGTTTTTGCCAATGGCGCTCGATAACGATACAGGTGGCGCAAAACTAATCCTCCTATCAGAAAATGCTATACATTTTGCGATTGGCCCCTAATGTGACAATAAACTGTTGCGGCGGCCATTTAAATAACAGCATATTCTCGACTTGATGTAAAAAAAATTAAAAGACCAAATAACCAGTGGAAAAGTTGCAGTCGGGTAAACCGACTTATATATACCCTCACCCTCAGTAAAAACATACAAGTCTCATACTCATAAGTATCGGAAAGTCAAAAGTGACCGTAGCTACCATCATTTGATGTAACATCTGATGAAAAGTCAGAATAGCAACCTAAAATACCGAATGCTATAGAAAAATATTGGATGGTACATTTGTATGGGAGGTACCAGAAGGGGAGTTGCCAGACTTCCAAGTTTTTGTCCAAAACTTTGTCTAGCTATAGATTTACTAAATACAGAATTTGGGCAAGATCGCGTTGGTCATATTGGTGTTACTACACGATTTCTAAGGTAGGCGGGATGGTACATTTGTATGGGAGGTACCAGAAGGGGAGTTGCCAGACTTCCAAGTTTTTGTACAAAACTTTGTCTAGCTATAGATTTACTAAATACAGAATTTGGGCAAGATCGCGTTGGTCATATTGGTGTTACTACACGATTTCTAAGGTAGGCGGGACGGTACATTTGTATGGGAGGTACCAGAAGGGGAGTTGCCAGACTTCCAAGTTTTTGTCCAAAACTTTGTCTAGCTATAGATTTACTAAATACAGAATTTGGGCAAGATCGCGTTGGTCATATTGGTGTTACTACACGATTTCTAAGGTAGGCGGGATGGTACATTTGTATGGGAGGTACCAGAAGGGGAGTTGCCAGACTTCCAAGTATTTGTCAAAAATTTTGTCTAGCTATAACTTTAGTAAATACAAAATTTGGGCAAGATATCTTTGGTCATACTGATAGTATTAGATGGTTTATCAGGGGCGGGATGATACATTTGTATGGGAGGTACCAGAAGGGGAGTTGCCAGACTTCCAAGTTTTTGTCCAAAACTTTGAATAGCTATAGGTTTACTAAGTACACAATTTGGGCAAGATAGCGTTTTTCATACTGATAGTATTAGACGGTTTATCAGGGGCGGGATGGTACATTTGTATGGGAGGTACCAGAAGGGGAGTTGCCAGACTTCCAAGTTTTTGTCCAAAACTTTGTCTAGCTATAGATTTACTAAATACACAATTTGGGCAAGATCGCGTTGGTCATATTGGTGTTACTACACGATTTCTAAGGTAGGCGGGATGGTACATTTGTATGGGAGGTACCAGAAGGGGAGTTGCCAGACTTCCAAGTTTTTGTCAGAAACTTTGTTCAGTTATACTTTTACTAAATACGGATTTTTGCCAAGATCGGAGTGGGCATATTGATATTATTACACGTTTACTAAAGTGGGCGAAATAGCAGATTTGTATGGGAGGTACCCGAAGGGGTGTGGCCATATAGCCCATATGCAATCCCATAAGCAGTTTTGAGAAAATATTAAGCCATGCCAAATTTCAGAGTGATCGTTTAACTCTTTCGAAAGTTATCGTGCGTACCAGCAGGACAGACAGACGGACAGACGGACAGACGGACGGACAGACGGACATGGCTCAAACGATTCAGAAAGTCATGAATCGAATTTGGTTCAAATACACCTGGGGTCTAATGTGAATATTTCTAGGTGTTACACTTTTGGGTCGTATCAAATGATATATACCCTCCTACCCGTAGGGTGAGGGTATAAAAATAATCCACTAGAAGAATCAAAGTTTTTTCATTTTTTTTTTAATTACAAAAAAAACATCGGAAGTTTACTTTTGCGCCACCTTTTACATAGAGAAATAAAATATAGAATAAATCACGCCCCCCTTTGTACATAGTTCTACAACAACAAGGTGTTTTTTTTTAATCACCCGGTATTTCGGTAGCTGTCACTTTTGAAGCTTTTATTCTTTGACATTTGACAAGTAGAAACTATGCCATGACTAAAAATGGAACGATACATGCTTCAACAACGCATTGAAATTTTTAGAATTCACTACAGAATTTGTGAAAATCTTGCTGTCACAGTTCGCAAATCTAAAGCATTTTTGGGTCGGACCGCAATACAGAAATTGGTGGAACAATTCGAGCTGTTGGAACAAGTTAGTAATGTGAAGAATAAAACCCGTGTACGTCAAGAACAACTGAGGATATTTGCTGCTATAGTCCAAAGTGTTGAAGAAAATCCAGGTTTGTCCATTCCTCGTCGTTGTTTGGAATTTTACACCGTATTTTGCATAAAGACTTGGGTCTTAAGGCTTATAAAGTTCAGTTAACACAAGAACTCAAGCCGGCCGATCATCAACAACGTCGTGTCTTTGCTGATTGGGTCCTTAAAATGTATGAAAATTATCCAGAATTCCATCGAAAAATCATCTTGACTGATGCGATCCATTTCCACCTCGGTGGTTACGTCAACAAGCAAATTTGTCGCATCTGGGGCTCTGAAAACCCAAGAGTTATTGTTGAGAAGCCTCTGCATCCCCAACGCGTGACAGTTTGGTGCGGTTTGTGGTCCGGCCGGGTCATGGGACCTTACTTTTTCCAAAATGTGCAAAATTTTGCAAATGTATTAGTCTTCTTCCATTTAAAATGAATGCCTAGTTCGTCGAAAAAACCATAGCTGGCCTCTGTTGGCAAACTCTGCATGTAGCTTAGATCTTCTCCGCTCTAGATTGTCTGTAACGGTTAGTTTTAAGCTGGCGATGAGCCACTCATCGGAAATACACAATCAATCAATCAATTATGCCCAGAAAAATAACTTTTAGGTCATGTTTTTTACATATTTTTTTTTGCAATTGACAAGAGAAGTCTTTGTATTATCTGTCCCATATAAGTTTTGTGTTAATTTTTTCTTAAGGTCACGGTATCAGCACTTTGGTGCCGCAACTCACCTTCATTTATTAACAACATTTTGTTTTTTTTTGCGTTTAAGGACATTCCAGACTTGCCTTTTGCATGTTGCCGCTATTCGTGCCTTTGATTAGTGTGGTCAGTGTTATCACGCTGCGATGATTCATAGCCCTCAACGAAATGTTTCACAAAATTTTCCATTTGCTAGTTAACAAAAAAATGCGTCTGTCTTATAATTAAATGGATGGTTACCGCCAAGCATCCCATTAAGTTATTAACGAAAAAAAAACACACACAGCAAATATTAAATGCGGTTTTCGGAATCTCGTTTCAGACAGAAAATCTTTTGTATTCGGTGTTTTTTTTTTTTTTTTTGCGCTGTTTCAACTTTTTTGGAAACGAAAGTAAAAATCAAGTTGAAGGTGAATTGAGGTAAACAATGGACGTAAATGTCAAATGAAACGGTAGCGTTTTGTGTCGTCGTCTTTACTACTACAGCGGTTTAGATATGTAAAATCAATAGAAATGATGGATACTTCAAATCGATAGGATGGGAAACATAAACTCATCATGTTTTGAATAGAAATAACCATTTTACGAAGTGGCATGCGAACTCTGACATGCACAGTTCCATTTAAAATGTTTGCATATTCGAATATATTTTTAATTAAGAGGGCAGCACTTGTAAAAAATTACACTAGGCAACAAAAAACCACTATACCACATCACTAACTTGTCCCAAACAGCTAGAATTTTTCCACCAATTTCAAACCAATTCAAAAATGCTTTAGTTTTGCGAATTGTGACTGCAAAATTTTCACCATTTTTGTAATGAATTTAAATAATTTCAATGCGTTGTTGATGCGCGTATCGTTCCATTTTTAGTAATGGCGTAGTTTCTACTTGTCAAATGTCAAAGAATGAATCGGATTTTCAAGAATTCAATTTAAAAAAGTTGATAAAATATTTTTAATCTTTGCCTTCACTACATATGTCCCTTAACATTCCATGAAGGACGAGACTTCTCTCGAATCAGTGAGCTCACTGATCCATTGGCGTACATCAAATTGATGAATAAATTCATTGACTTGATGAACAAATTCGTCAATTTGAAGTACTTAGTTTTCTGCGTTCATCAAACGAAAGAGTGGGTCATTTTAAAACATTTTTGTCGGTGGCATTGCACACAACGAAGAAGTCTGTGCTAGTGTTTGTTTTTTGCGCTACTAAAGAGTAATTCTCGTTTAAACGATAAAAACTATTTCTTATATTATTGTAGTAGGAATCATTGCAAAGGGTACCGATGAAAAAGGGAGGTAGTTTCCGAAATGAATTCGTATAC
The DNA here is from genome assembly GCA_958296145.1 of Hydrotaea cyrtoneurina. Lineage (NCBI taxonomy): Eukaryota > Metazoa > Arthropoda > Insecta > Diptera > Muscidae > Hydrotaea > Hydrotaea cyrtoneurina. The sequence continues at coordinate 23,456,767 of OY282512.1, forward strand.
CTTGGGTTGCAATCATAGCAAATGTATAGCATAACACTATTTAAAGAAAAAATAAAACATGTTTATTTGAAAAGTGGAACTGTTTTATTTTTTTTTCCAATTTTTTTTTTTGGAAAATAGAAATGTTTTATTTTTATAGAAATTATAATTGATGTATGTACAATGTTCTTCAAATTGGTGTACAATGTTCATCAAATTGAAGTAGAATTTCATCAAATTTATGTACAGAATTGAGAAAAATTAATGAAAAGTTCTACATCAAACTGAAGAAAAGTGTGGTAGGTTTGGAAAATTATGTCCAAATTCATCAAATTGATGTACAAATTCAACAAATTGAAGAACCTTTTTTTTCAGTGTAGCAAAGATCATTTTGCAGTCCATTTAAATCTCACATTTTGTTCTAAAAATCTTGTGTGACCTCTAGAGTTTTTTTTCAGAGCTTTTCGAATCGATAGCCGCATTTTAATAAAAAAAAATCTTGGAAATCTGCTACAATAGTTTAATATTATTTTAATTATTTAGCGAAAACATATAACGGGCCGTTTCGTAAATGCATCACCGCGCTGCATTTCAATTTTCATATAAACAGTCACATTTAAATTAAAACAAAAAAGTTAAAGAAACCCAGCTGCAGTATCATTCGACTGTACACACTGGTGACTATTTGAAATCAAATATTTACACATGTGAACAAGCTGTAAAACTTTGTGTAAGTGTTTACCAAGTACATACAGCAATGAAATTGTTGAAAATCATTCAAATTGTTTCGTTTGTCACAGTTCGCTCTACCCGGAAGTTTGCCCGATACCATTGTTGCCTGTCTGGCGTCTGTTGGTCGAAAACAAACACTTTTCAATACCAAATAATCACCACAGATCGGTAGTACGAGACTCTTGAAGACTCGAGACCACGGCACTCGACATCACCCAAAATGCATAATTAAATGAGATAAAGCAATAAGCGTCAGTCAGTCTCTCTGTGTGTGTGTGTGTTATTATTGGTTAAAGTATAACAAAAAGCCAACGGAAAAAAATACAGTTCAAAGTCGTTTATGACCAAGACAAAGTCAAGGTCCACCACAAAAAGAGATGCGGACATGGTAAATAAACCGGAAAAAAAAAGACTGAAAACACAACAAATTTGAAGGAGGCTGGTGGCAGTACGATTTTGAGATTTAAACAAAACAAAAATATTTATTAATAATTAAAGTGCCAAATTATTAAATCATATGAACAGTTAAAACCGGTAGGTAACCAAAAGACAATATGAAGAACCACATGTAAGTCGGATGTGTCACAAAGGTTTGAATCGAAATCAAAATGGTCATGGATGCGATTGAAATAAATTCCATGGCGTGTGCTTGGAAGATGAGTCAACTACTAGAGATTATACAATAATTGCAATTATACGGATAATTGCAATTTGCTTAATTGAAAACTCTCGTATAAGTAAAACTGAACATCCACCAGAATTAATTTCGGTGTGGATTTGGAAGCGGAGGCATATTCTTGTAAAATCCACGCCAACATGTTGACAATCTTTTACATTCCCCACGTGAATAGTGCCCATTTTGGCCTGTTGATGTCATTGCTCAAATTTCCTTCCATAAAAGAAACCCGACCATGGGATCCTGTATAATTTTTAAATTTTCAGTACAATTATAATTATAGGTCATCATTTTTTAAAATGATGAGAAATAGCAAAATGTTTGGGTTTTTCTTGTGGTTCCATGATAAGTGCCTGAAATATGGAAATTTTGTAAAGGTCCAATCAATTGTTGGTAATATCCTATCTCTAGCAATGTCTATGTTAAATTGTAGCAATATTTATGGGACACGAATTCGGATTTAGAGTTTCTTTCTGAGTTTGGAAGGTGAACGGAGCTGAGCTCCGTTTTAATGCATTTATACTCCGCCAAAAGGCCAAAAAAAAAAGTTCACACAATCGAGAAAATTTCCAATTTTAAAAAATGTTTCAAATTTAAAAAAATGTTTCATATTTTAAAAATATTTCAAATTTTAAAAAATCTTTCAAAAAGATAAAAAAATACTTCAAATTGAAAAAAATACTTCAAATTTTAAAAAATATTTCAAAATTAAACAAAAATATTTCAAATTTTAAAAAATATTTCAAATTTTAAAAAATATTTCAAAATATTAAAAAATATTTCAAATTTAAAAAAATTTTTCATATTTAAAAAAATATTTCAAATTTTTAAAAATATTTCAAATGGTAAAAAATACTTCAAATTTAAAAAAATATTTCAAACTTTAAAAAATATTTAAAATATTTCAACTTTATAAAATATTTACAAAGTTCAAAAATATTTAAAAATTTAAATAATATTTCAAATTTAAAGAAAATATTTCAAATTTTAAAAAATATTTCAAATTTAAAAAAATGTTTCATATTTAAAATTTTTAAAAATATTTCAAATGGTAAAAAATATCTAAAATATTTCACCTTTATAAAATATTTAAAATATTCAAAAATATTGAAAATTTTAAATAATATTTCAAACTTTAAAAAAAAATATTTCAAATTTTAAAAAATATTTAAAATATTTCAAGTTTATAAAATATTTAAAATGTTTAAAAATATTTCAAATGTTTAAAAATATTTCAAATTTTAAATAATATTTCATATTTAAAAAAATGATTCATATTAAAAAAATATTTCAATTTTAAAAAATATTTCAAATTTTAAAAAATATTTCAAATTTTAAAAATTATTTTAAAATTTTAAAAAATATTTCAAAGTTTTAAAAAATATTTCAAATTTTAAAAAATATTTCAAATTTTAAAAAATATTTAAAAATTTAAAAAAAAAAATATTTCAACTTTAAAAAATGTTTACAATTTCAAAAAAATATTTTCAGATTAAATTGTTTTCAATAAATTGTATTTATTTTATGGGAAATGTATCGATGGCTTAATTTAGAAAGGGCGTAACTCGATTTCTTCCAAAATCGCGTTTTTTACATAGTTTGGTAGACCATTGTCAAATACACATCCCACAAAAATTGCAGGTCTTTGTGATCAAAAATACTTTACAGGAAGGGCTAAAAACTTTAGTCATAAAAAAATTTTTAAAGGCGATTTTAAATAAAAATGCGCAACAAATTCAATTCTGACACTAATTTATTTTTTTGGATTTTTGCAAAAGGCCGTAACCAAATTTTGTTTATGACTAAAGTTTTTAGCCTATCCTGTAAAGTTACGAAAACGCTAGTTACGCCCTTTATAAATTAAGCCATCGATATGTAACTAAAACTCGGAGTCGGAGTCGTGCACATTTCTCGAATACATTTTTCAAACTCCGACTTTACTGCCCTGACACTGCCTACCGTTAATTTTAGATAATAAATAAAGCCAATGATTGCAATACGATATCGTATACAGTGTACTATCTCCTTGCCTTGGGCACACCTCTTAAGCGGACACCTCTCTTCAGTCCTCTTGTCTACTTCTCTCATAAGCGGTCAAAATACTCAGTCCCTTAGGTGTCCGCCTATTAGAAAGTACACTTTAGTCGGCCCTTGTCTTACTTATTTTCCTTAATATTCCATGAAGGAACAGACGGTTAACTTCTTGTCTATATTTGCCTGATAATATTTATTTTGAAACTTGTTGTGTCCAACCAATGCGATTAGTCCTTGATGAAGATATAATCAAATGGGATAAACTCTATTCGAAGAAACTATTGCCTCCATAACTCTCAGGATTTTTTTTTTTTTTAATTTTTGTGGCTTTGTCTGTAACCACTGTGCCACAGTGCTACTACTTATTTGCAAAATTGTATTTACACTTTTATTGTTTGTAGTCCTGTTTGCATTTTAAATGAAACAAATACAATTTTAACTGTACAGGGGAATTAAGAAAATCCTTGAAACTTACGAACTTGTCCAACCTCTTGGGCCAGTATCACTTGGACAGCAGCTAAACACAAGATGATTTTCCACATTTTATTTGATTATTTTTTATGTTTTTGTGGTTTATTTAATTATTACTTTCTCGTTGAATATTTTCAAAATATCACAGTTTCAAATCCTTTTTCCTGAAATTTTTTTCGTTTCGTTTTTTTTTTTTTTTGTTTTATAGTAATTCTATAAAATTTTGCCGAATGTGAATTTGCCGCAACCGTTCACAGCGAGCTGAGATTGAGATCTGTCCTAAACGTTCAACACTGACTCACATATAAAACTTCAAAAAATCACCAACACTTCCACCAACCGGGTTTACACTAAAGCTTAATTTTTTTTTTTTTTTGTTTACAAAAAGTGGCAACAGCAAAGCCACAAAAATAAACGAGCTTTTTGGCCCATACACCAACAAATAACGACACCAAAAACATACCAACAACCAGTGCGAATCGCATCGTTTGCTAGAAGAAACAAACAACAACAAAAGAAAAACAATAGCCAACACTTGTTTTGTTTTATTTGTTTTTAGCGTCTTTATTTTATTTTTATGACGCCGCCACGAGGTGAATATCGATTTAATGGAGTCAGAACAGCTTTGAGATTATCTCAGAAAAGTTTTCCGAATAACTGCCATTGATATGTGTTGTTTTATGGTTTATTTTTTTTTTTTAATGACTTCGTAATTCTGTTTAGCAGTGATGTTGGCTGTTACATTTCATGTGCTCGACTGACCTTTAGAGAAATTGTGTGTGTGTTTTTTTCAAAAATAAAAAAAATGTGTGTAATAAAAATAAAGACCTTTTTTCTTAGGCTATATTTACAATATTACATCAACTTGATTCCAGTTTTTTGAACTTCGTTTTATCTGTATCTAAGTGTTCCACAATTTGTGGAAATTATATTTTTGTAAATTATCATGTTTTCTAGGTTTGTAAATCTTTTGTAACGCGTCAGGTTTTATTTTACAGATCGGGAATCGACTCGGCCGATATTTTTCTACAAAATTAACACAATTTTTTCATATTCAAAATTTAAAATTTTTTCAGATTTGGAAAAAAAAAAAAATACAAATTTTAAAATGTTTTTAAAAAGGATGAATTTGTAGGCATCTCTAGATTACTAAATTGCCCCAACTGACCCACAACCGTTTTTCTGGGTAAGATGTACTCTAAAGAGTTAATTACAGCTAGTTTGCTTAATAAAAATAAGTCAATGAACAAACATGTGAAATCTCCCCGCTGCAACACCCCAGTAAATGCTTTTTTTTTTGTTTGTGTGTTAATCCTCAAACTTACGAAATTATTCGTGTACGAGTATCAATTGCGATGGCGTCACACCGTCATCCATCAATTAAATGAAATAAATAGTTGAGTTCAGCTAAAAAGTCACTAGTATGTAAATATACATTTAGAATAATTTAGCATGTTTCACTTATAGGTTCACGGTTTATTACCCATCAAACAAACTCGGTGTCAAGTCAATCGCAAGTGTTTAAAGTATCTGTATAAATAGGTTTGATTTGTTGATTAATATCGCTAAGAAAAAGTAGAATATGGGACAATGCTATACATTTGTAGACATATTGGGACAGAAAATAGGTTGGAATGGGTTTTTTTTTGGAATCTGAAGCTAATATCTAATAATTCAATATATCGTTTCGGCCAAACAATATCCTAAAATGTACTTCGGTTTGTAAACTGGAGATTTTCGGAGACGTTGCCTACGATTCTGAGTTACAACTTTTGAAATAAGAAATTATGCCACAATGCTAATTATAATGGAATGTGAACATGTGCTTACTATTGTGATCTCAAAATTCTAATATCAAAAATGGCCAAACAAACATTTTGAGAGTAGGCGCGATCTTGCTTTTAACTTGGTACCAATAGATTTACGGAAATGAAACCGAGTGGTTTTTCAGAAGAAAACAATTATTTTCAATTGAAACAAATCATGTCGCTGGCTAAACATGTAAAGGCTCTAAGTCCATATTTTACAAATGTTCAGGAGAGACAAAAAACAATCAAACTTTTTTTTGAATAAACATTTTTGAAATCTGTAAATGCAATTTGTTTTTGTATTTTTTTTGTTTTTTTATTTGCGTAAAAGCAAAATGAAAAAATATGTGTTTCCCGAGATTAAAGCTTTTTTGGACTTAGAGCTTTTTCTGTTGTTTAGTTTGTATGTTTTCATGGACTTAGAGCTTTTTCTTAAAACTTGTCTCTAATTACATTTCTTTCTTACTGCAATGAAAGTGTACTTTATTGTATTGTATTCCTCGAATGTCCGTCACTTTGGAATCGCCTTTTCCACGGCCAGGGCGAATATTTTTACAAAATTGTACATTGTTAAATTTTTTAAAAAACGAATGATCCAAATAAGTAACATTATAAGGTTCAGGCTTTCTCCTAGCTGCTTTACATATCGCACTGTATTCAGCAGGTACATCGACATTTCTGTTTTTCATGGCTCGTTCTATCGTAGAGTGTACACTATCCGCTTCCATTTGTGTATGACCAATTTCCAATATTTTTTGCTCAATTGTTACTTTATGTTTGACAGCTGTATTAAGCAAGGCATTGCTCATCACACAATTGCGGTTCTGGTATGTGCAACCGTCACTATAAAATATTATTTTCACGGGATTATTATTTTCACTGAGAATTTTTTTTTCAACAAAGTAAGACCATATACTTGCAAATTCTTCAGCATGAAGTCCACCTTCCACTTCATCCCACAAAAAACAATATCCTCTTTGGTTTATAATATTATAAAAAACTAAATTGTGAACCTGTAATTTTGTGCGGTAATATAATATAATAAACCGAAGCTAACCAAAAAAGTTCGGTTAACACTGGATTACTTAAAAAAAAAACAAATTCTGAACAATTTCCACTTTAGGCGTTTACAAATTTGATCTTAGTACACGCTGAAAAATCTGTATTTTTTTAAATATTTACACACAAGTAAAACGCGTGTTTGATCTTTGTGGCAAGAAAAGCTAATTTCTTTCTACACAAAGCTTATTTGGATGTAAATATAACTCATTTATTTAAGCGCCCCGGTAGGCGAGTTGGTAGCGTGCTTGCCTATCAGCGTGGGGGTTGTGGGTTCGATTCCCACCAGAGGCTTTGGTCTGTCGCTGCAAGAATCTAGCCATATGGTGTGTGTCACCCGGTTTACCCTTGGACCCAAAAATTAGAATATAAATTTACTTTGTATTGTAATTAATAATAAATAAATAAATAAATAACTCATTTACTATTAATATTACGTGTTTGTGTATAAGCAATAACGTGTTTGGGAAAAACAGACAACTTACTAAATTCAAGAAAGTCCAACATTTGAGTGAGAATACGTGTATATTTGCAGCTGTTTTCATAACTATTTTTTTTTCATGTACGCTCTTTAAAATAAAAGCAATATCAGAGAGAATATGACGAACTGTTATATAGACATTCAAAAATTGGAAAAAAAAAAAATTAAAAGTAACACAAAAATGGAAACATTTATATTTGATATTTATCATCTGCAAACAAGTTAATGTTTGTGGTAGGAAATATATATATATATATTTGATAGGAATTTGTTTGCTGAAATTTGTTAAAATGGCCATTTTTTCAGCGTGTACGTGCATATATTGGTAAGATAGAGCGAGATGTAACTGGTGCTTTTTCCAGAATTGAGAAGGAATCAGCGAAGATGGGTCTAATGGTGAACGAGGACAAAACAAAATGTATGCTTGCCACTGCTAGGCAAACGTCGCGACGAAAGAAAGGCGACATAGTGAAGGCCGGCAATTGCAACGTCGAGGTAGTGGAAGAATTTGTATACTTCGGCTTAGCCATTAATAGAAATAATTATGTCAGCATCGAAATAAAGCGAAGGATCGTGCTGGCAAATATATGTTATTTTAGGCTCAACAAACAATTCAGGAACAGAGCCCTCTCCCGCCGAACTAAAATAACACTGTACAACACTCTTATTCTGCCTGTGCTTCTTTATGGCGCCGAAACGTGGGTACTTGCGAAAGCAGATGAAGCTGTGCTGGGTGTATTTGAGAGAAAAATCCTTCGAATAATCTATGGACCGATCTGTATTAACGAGGAGTATAGACGTCGACGAACCGTGAACTGTATGAGCTATATCCCGACATGAACATAGTTAAGCGCATCAAAATACAGCGATTGCGATGGCTGGGTCATGTCGGTCGAATGAATACAAACGCTTCAGCCAGAAAGACGTTGGACGACAACTACCACGGAAGGCGCAGACAGGGAAGACCGAGACTCCGGTGGAGGGACCAACTGGAAGAAGACTTAAAAATCCTTGGTATCACGAAGTGGAGAAGACAAGCAGAAGACCGAAATGCTTGGAAATCATTTATGAAGCTGGCCAAGACTAACAACAGGTTGTGGAGCCAACTTAAGTAAGTAAGTACGTGCATATATTAAGGTGCTACTTGTTTCTTTTTATTGAGGAATTTTGTCAACTTAATAAATTAATTGTCTTGTCTGGATCTTGTTCTAAACAAGAGTAAACTAGATCTACAAATGAAATACTAACAATTTGGAGAAAATCGCACAGCCATTACCAGTTCGGTATCCAAGTCAACGTCTAACAGTCATAGACATAGAAATTCTACAAAATGTCATTCTCATTAATATCAACAACAAATAGATTAGATAGTTCTTTGGCTTTATTTCTTTTAAACACTGGGTCTGTCATGTTTGAGTTCCTGTTTCACTAGTGTTGTATTTTTTTTTTTCAGAGATTTTTTTTTGTTGGATATTTTTCAAGTTGAAAGTAGACGAGTTTAATTTCCCTCTTTAATCTTAGTTCTGGTCTTGTGGACCTGTAAAAAACGCATTTCGGAAAATTATGATCGTTATAACAAAGACCATGCAGAGGATATAAGGGAAAGTACTGGTTTTATGCTGACAGTATACACATACGCCATCTTTTGGAAATATTTAGCAATATAGGCCGTCTCTTATACCAGCTTTTGATAATCGAAATATTTTAGACGACTAGCTCGGTACAAGACTGAACAAGTACTCTAACATGTATGTATGGAAACATTAAATAACTTTGATATTTGTCTACCGATTGACATACTGAGAAACGTCAATTCAGTCAAATGTTTACAACGATTTAAGAAAAGTATCCCCACATAGCCCGGAATGCTTGAAAAAGTAATGGGAAAACACAGCAGAATGGACTAAATATACAATCCTGGAAGATGTGCGCCAGAGTAGTGTAGGGTATCTTATAGTCGGTCTCACGAAAACCATTCATACAAAACCCGGAAGTGCAGCCGGTTTTAGGCTAAAATATGTTATTACCCAAAACGATAAAATTGCTGGAACAGCAAATATATTCATATATCTGTATTGTTTATATATACGTTTGTATATATATTTATTATATAAAGGGTTTTCTAAAAAGAGGTGTTATGTTCAATCACCCGGTATTTCAGTAGCTGTCATTTTTGAAGCTTTTATTCTTTGATCTTTTTTTTTGTTTTTTTTTAGACTAACACTCAGGGTATACCCCCTATAAATGTAATGCACTGTGTTAGCGATAGGAAGGAAGGTTACACTACTCAACAAAATGAAAAAAATTTCATGTACTCCGGATGCGATAATTTTTTCTGTGTAGATAACCCTGACATGAGCTCGAAAAACGCAATAACAATTTTTTTTTTCGTTTGGTTTTTTTGGTATTTTTTTTTTTTAAATTTTAAAAAAAATTTTTTAGTTAATTTGTTTCGTCCGGCATAACTCGCTTTTATTCGCAATTGAGTAAAAGTATGAATTTCAAATTTTCATATATTTTTGTCACCCAACAAATTTTAATTTTTTTTGTAATAAAAAAGAAAAAACCTTACCATAGACAAAGTTGTGCATATGTCGAGCAAATTTTTGAAATTTATACCTTTACTCAATTGCGAATAAAAGCGAAACGCGTGCATCGATTTTCATGATCTTTGTCTCATTTTGCTCATAGGTTATGTGACTTTACGTAAAAGTAATAAGATTTGACATTTTTTTTCATTTTGGATTTTTTATGGATTTTTAAAAAAAAAAAATTTAAATCTTTAGGCAAAAAATAAGTTTTTTCCTTTATATATTCATTTTTAACTTGGAAACTGTTGCTTGTATAGGAAAACAATATATGAACAGATTAAGGGAATTGTAATTTTAAATTTTTTAAAATTTAATTCAATTAAATCGGGCTAGTGGTTCCCGAGTTATACCGGACGAAACAAATTAACCAAAAAAAATTTTAAATTTAAAAATAAAAAAAAAACCAAACGAAAAAAAAATTTTTTATTGCGTTTTTCGAGCTCATGTCAAGGTTATCTACACAGAAAAAATTATCGCATCCGGAGTACATTTTGACTGTTGACTAGTGTTATTGGAGGGGGGAAAGAGGGAGTAGTGTTTGTTGACGGTTGGATCAACAGATACGGTGAATGGATTGCGCTATCGAGAGATGGCTATTGATTTTTTATGGTCGGAGTTGGATGATATTTATTTGGACAACGTTTACATTCAAAAAGACGGAGCTACGTGCCACACAAGCAACGAAACTATTGGAAATGTTTCCGGACCGTGTAAGGTAATCACAATTGGCCACCGAGATCTTGTGAGTTGACACCTTGCGTCTTCTTCCTTTGGGGCCACGTGAAAGAGAAGGTCTACGTCAACAGACCAGCTGGCCGAGGTTATGATTTGCGCACATGACTCATCCATTACGCAGTACATGGAAACACTATTCCAATTTGTTCAATTAACGGCAACAAGCTTCGTATTTTCAATAACATTGGCCTCGTCTTCTCCTATAACATTTTTCTATGCATTAGGCCAAGAGCCCTTTTACGGTTAATAGACAGAATAATTAACAAAAAAACAAAAAAAACAATGAATAATAAACATTTGCCTTTTGCTGTTCTATTATTTGTATATTTCTAAGAATAAACAGACAGACAGACTATTTGAAAAATTAGTTTACTTTGCAGCAACAACAATATGGCATCAATACCAGCAAGTCATCCATTGTGATTTAAAAAAAAAACAACCACTGAGCAACAAACTTCCGCCCTAAAACAATTACGATCTCGTTGTGTGTTACGTCTGAACATTGTATTGTCTGTCATAAACTAGAGATGAACAATAAACCAAAGAGTTGTACGTTCCAGCCAGAATTGTAGAACGCAGTTAAAGGCTATGTGTCTTACCGTCTGTCTGTATGTTCAAGTGGGTCGCGCACTTGTTCTGTGAAGCATAAGCAATTGGAACATAAGCACGTGCTTACCAGTTGAGCCACCCGAGCTTTCGCACAAAAGTACTTTCATGGACAGCAGTTCTCAAATATTGGTCTGACGCCAGCCTTGAGGTCCGCACCATAGAACAGTTGATAGGCATAACTTAATCCGATAGTCCATATTTTCAATGACTCTGAGACATAATTGAGGCTCAATGTCGTCAATGTGCCGAATTATCTCATCCTTTAGCTCTTGTTGAATTGTTATTGGCTAGTTGACGTACACCTTTTCGTTGAAATATCCCCAAAGAAAGAAGTCCGAAGGTGTCAAATCACATGATCGTAACAGGCCAGTTAACATCGCCACGATATGAGATGACGCCAGCCATTGCTTCGTTGGCTGTGTGGCAAATGGCACCGTCCACATATCGTCCAGGTTCATTTCACAAATTTCCGGCCACAAGAAGTTCGTTATCATCGCTATAGATATTTTAATGGTATCTGTTCGTCAGTTATCCGTCGTCTGGTCCCTGACATGAGAACATTTAGCCGGAATACGCGGCTATCCAGGGACGGTTGACCGATCGACGCACTATAGAGAAAATACGTTCTTTACGAAAACTGCTGCAAAAAAACACTTATTCGCACTTAAATGTTGTACTGTGTTGAATTTAATAAGTTTATTGTCTGTTTTTCCCCAAATATGCTATTGCTTATACAGAAATATGTAATATTGATAGCTACTGAGTTATATTTACATCCAAATAAGCTTTGTGTAGATAGAAATAAGCTTTACTTGCCACAAAGATCAAACACGCGTTTTACTTGTGTGTAAACACTGAAAAAAGACGTATTTTTGAGTGTGTTTTGGAAACGCAACGTAATTTACGTTTTATTGAGTTCTGTATATCGTAACGTTTAGTTTTTGAGTATGACAGCTTTTGCATTGGAAAACGTTTGATATTGTTTTATAGAATTTGCTGTTCGTAGGATGAAATTCAAATTTCGTTTTCAAACGAAATACAAAATTTTAAACCTAACGTTTTATACGTTACGTATTACAAAATGTGGGCATTAGTCTAATTGAACTACGAAATTTAGAGCATTATATAATTAATAAATCAAAGCTATACTTAAAAAATAATTCAAATTTTAATCTATTATGCAATTAGTTTTTATGACGCTTGTCTTTTAAGTTTTTTTTTTTTTGTAGAACCTTTTCTGTTACCTGCACATAAAACTTCCTATGAAATTCGAATTACAGCCTTGAATGACTTTTACTTTTGTCTGTATTTTGAAATATATTTTGTTTATGTGCTGTCTGGTACATTCATTAAATATATTTAATGTTTTGTCATATGTCTTAACATCACCAACAATATTTATCAATATAAAAATGATCTAGTCACGCTCGTCATTTACGTCTACCATTCGACTAATGGACAGAAATTTATTAAAACGATCGAATTTTGAGGACACAAAACCGATTAGTGGAATACGGGCTATACAATTGAAATTAAGCAACGGATATTTTTGAAAATAAATCAATTAATTTGGAAAATAAATCGATATAACAGGTTAGCAGGTAATATATAATTGCTAACCGGATGTATGGACCAAAGGTAAAAAAGAAACGGCTCATCTATAGGCTTCACAAGTTGGTAGCGTGCTTGCCTATCAGCGTGGGGGTTGTACGATTCCCAACAGAAGCTTTAGTCATTATCTACAAAATATATTGCTAAGTCGCTGCAAAAAATCTTGCCATATGGTCTGTGTCACCCGGTTTACCCGCTTGCTGAAAAAAAATGGTAATTTTAACAAATTTCGGCAAACAAGTTCGCATCAAACATATGTATATATATTTTTCCATACCACAAACATTAACTTGTTTGTAGGTGATAAATATCAAATAAAAAATGTATGTAGTTTTGTCTCACTTTTTATTTTTTTTTCAATTTGTGAATTTCTATATAACAATCCATCTCATTCTCTCGGTATTGCTTCTATTTTAAAGAGCGTAAATGCCAAAAAAAAATTATGAAAACAGCTGCAAATACACACTTATTTACACTCAAATGTTGTACTTTGTTCAATTTAACCAGTTCGTTGTCTGTTTTTCCCAAACACGCTATTGCTTATACACAAATATGTTATACTAATAGCAAACGAGTTATATTTACATCTAAATAAGCTTTGTGTAGAAGGAAATAAGCTTTATTTGCTACAAACACGCGTTTTACTTGTGTGTGAACATTAAAAAAAGAAGTATTTTTCAGCGTGCGTGGACCCTAAATTAGAATATAGATTTACTTTGTATTGAACACCTTAACACCCAACTTATTTTTATTTCTTATTAATTTATAATCTACTGCTGAGGAGGACTTTTCATTAAGGGTCTTCTCGAAAAAAAACACTTACAGATGAATATGCGATTTTATACATTGAAGTGTGAGACCCTCTTAGAGAAGAGACCTGACAATGAGTGTAAAATCCGCTTTCGTTTATTTTTTCATTTATTTTTCATTTCATTTATTAAATCAATGGACATAAATTCCTTACAGACTAGTAATGCGAAAAATAAATATATTAAGTGGATCTCAATACGTAAAGGTTAATTTACTATATTCAACAACGTTCTAAGCTTTGTAGTCGATAGACTTAAGTCCATTAAAATCGGTTTAAATTATGAAAAGAAGACTCAGACCAAAACTGGTGCTACCGTGTAGAAACTTAGCAAGAACATATTGCTGGTGGTAAAATTATTCAAGAATTTTGTTCCAATATTAAAAGTAGTTCCTTCCTTAATTAGACATAAACTGCGAGTGACAAATGACTCAGTAAGAATGGAGTTTGCCATTCTAAAACAAAAACACATATTTTTTGAGATGGTGGTGATTTTTTGTTATTGGATTGTAAAGGAGACATGTTCCGATTAACCCTTTAACCATTAAGACTGTCTACAGTGGTCATCACTAACATCCATTTCTAATGGTTAAAGGCTTAAGTATGGACTAAAATATCCGTCAAATGGCCACCACGACTCTTTTCATGAAATTTTACAGGACTTTTCTTTACAGAGATCTTTGCGATAGGTCTCAGCACAATATTCCATATTATTGTTATAAGTTTAAGCAATTATAATTTGTAGTTCTTTCGTAAATTATTAATAACTAGTAAGTTGTAATGCGCTTATGGCGCCCGTTGAAATATGGAAAAAAATTTTGTTGAAAAAAAAAAATTTTGTTGAAAAAAAAATTTTGTGGAAAAAAAAATTTTGTAAAAAAAAAATTTTGGTAAAAAAAAATTGGGGAAACACAATTTCTGTTCAAAAAAAAAATATTATTTTTTTTATTATTATTATTATTTATAGAAAATTATAGAATGCCTATTTAAATTCCTACGTACTGCGTGACAGAGTCAGTGAATCAGTGTCGAGGGTAAATATTAGGGTGGAGTGAAAACATGTTTTTTTTTTAATTTGAAAAAGTTAACCTCGGAAAGAGATGTAGTCTGGGGTCCTAATGAGGGGAAAAATAAAGAAAAAAATTTTTAGGGGTCGCGCCACTCCCTCGAAATTTGGAAATTATCGCTATTTTGGCGTTGATTTTAGAAAAATCCTAAAAATTAACGACTTAACTTATTCGAAATTTAAAAGCTTGTTCAGTGCCCAAACAAAAGTATTTGAGGCAAATATGAGGATAATCGACTAATATTTGTAGCTTTGGTGGCGATTTCATTGTTCAGTCAATTTTCTGAAGAAGGGACGATTTGACTTATTTTACTTTTTGAAATTTTTGAACAATGAGAAATTTTTTTTTAAATTTGTTCATGCCCTTATTTCATTGTTTACGCTATTGCAAACATTTATTGACATAAAACTTTTTAGGATTTTTCTAAAATCAACGCCAAAATAGCGATAATTTCCAAATTTCGAGGGAGTGGCGCGACCCCTAAAAATTTTTTTAAATTTTTTTTTTATTTTTCCCCTCATTAGGACCCCAGACTACATCTCTTTCCGAGGTTAACTTTTTTTTTTTGAATTTCACTCCACCCTAGTAAATATATATTAAAGATATTAAGATAATCGGAATAAACATATGTGACAGCTTGCCACATATTCAGAGTTGCCACTTGTACAAAAAAAAAAGCACTTTATTCAAAAAGTGCATTCATACTGAATGCAAAAAAAATAGCAAAAATTGTTGGTTAGTTATCAAAATTTGTGATGAAATGGTCGATTGTTATGTGGCTGAAACCAAAGATTGTTGAAGTCCTTGTCTTCAATCTCCAGCCACACAAACAACGTTAACATGCCTCTGTGGCATTCTACATTCTAGCCGAATATTCCTAATTTGAACTAAAATCGTACTTAAACAAATAATCACGATTCGTACTAAAACAAGTATAAATGGGATAGTTATAAAATCAAGTACGAAAATTCGTATAATAAGATTCAAGTATTTTGATTTATTTAAACAAAGCAGCTTTACTGCTTGTCGAACTATGCGCTAGTAAACAGTAGTTCTCGTTTAATTACGGAAGATTTTTGATTGGAGAACAAATGATTGGAAATGGGTGCCAATGTATTTAAGTGTAGGTAAATATTTTTTTCGGAAAAGTAAGTCCAATTTGAAGTGAGATAAGAGACAAAAATTTGGTAGAACTATTTTTGAGGCAGAAAACTGAGACCGCATAAAAAAGTACTCTCTTTAAATCGATTTCGAACTCATGCTTTTATGAATTTAATATTCTTAGAACTAGAATATTGTGATGGCAATTCAATCTAAATTTTTCTTAAATCAATTCCAGTTTCCTATAATTTCAAGTATTTTTAATTGGGCTTAAATTAATCCAAGCAGTCTACACATAAGTCCATTTCAAACTTAAGATAAAATTAAGAATTCCAAGCTAGAAAGCTCCAGTCTTAATCAAGTTTTTTTTAACATGGTTTAGGGAAACCCGTACTTAACATAATTTTGACACCGCTATGGCTTAATTCAAGTACGGATTACTTAATTTTTGTTATCAGTGTAGGGCTGTAACGAAGTTCGCATATGCGAATTATTCGCATCATTTTGAAAATTCGCTTTCGCAATAAAACATGTCAGTATTCGTGTTTTCTTTCGAAAAAAATAAGACTGCTTTTGTTACGAATTTTTGCTTTCGCATATAAGAATTATGTGGAATTCGCTTTCGCAAAATTGTATATTTCAGTATTCGCTTTGTCAAGTAATACATTTCAATATTCCCTTTAGCTAAACCCACATTCGCTACATTCCTACTCTGTAGTTATCACCGTTAACCAAAATGGCATTTCTAGTAGAATTTTCGGAGAAAAATTGTCCAATGATGCCAACGCTTGAGTAAAAATGCACACCAAATTGCCAATTGACTGAGGAAGCGTCGGCTTCTCGACGAACACGTGCGGCTTTTCCGATCTCCAGATGCGACAGTGTTACTTGTTAACATAGCAGCTGACATGAAAATGCGCCTTCTTAGAAAATATGAATTTTGTAGCAGATTTGTCCGTTTTGAGCTGCTCCATAGCCTAAACTGACAAATGATAAAGAAGTGGACCTGACTGCACTTTTTGTTGAATTTCCTTATTCTTTTATTTTGTTCCAATATCATTCATGTGGAAGTCAAAGCACAAACGAGATTTTTGTTGTTTGTAAGTTTTCGGAAATACGAATCACATTTGCATATAGAAGACAAACAAACAGATGTGCTCGATGAATGACTTTGGCATACAAACACACATACACACGGCCGGCTCTTTGGGTAGAGGTAAAGGTAGAAAGAAGTAGTACGAGTCGGTACAATAACTTCTACACTAACCGGTTGCTTGGGCGGTCATAATAAATCACAACAAATGATGGAATTTTTTTTTTTTTAAATTTTATGTTTTTTTGGTTGAGTTTTTTTTTTTAGAACTTTTACTGGAGCAGTGTTTTTGTTGTTGATGTCGTACATATTAAAGTGCTGCAATAGAAGAAAAAAAACTCTTATGAGTGTACTCAGGGGCGTTGTCTAGGTTAGATTTCGCCATCCACCATAGTTGCAAAAGACATGGTGACGGTTTGTGAATGTGTTTGACCTGGCGAAAAATGTACATCGGCTTCTAAGCTTATTCGTGTGAAACAGTGTCAAATTCATTATAAAAAAATTGTAAAAACGCATTAGTTTTGCAGCAAAATAATACACATCGCTCATTTACTTCAATAGTGTCCCAATTCAAAATTCACTTTTAATTTTTTTGATCAAGAAAAAGTTGAAAGTTTCTTATTCGAGTTGACTTTTGTTCTGAGTGTCATACTCTCTCATAAGCGGACACTTAAGGGACTGAGAATTTTGTCCGTTTAGAAGAGGTGTCCGCAGAGGTGTCTCCTGAAAAAGTTGTGACACTCTTGAAATAAATGAACGACATTTTTATTATTACCAATGAAATGTTTTCAAATACTCATACTGAGATGAATAATTTTTTTTTTTTTAATCAACGAACTTCTTACTAACTACGGCTAGCCCATCTAGCATCGACCTATCTATTGATGCTCAGAACATCAAGAGCGTCTGACGCGTCGATATACACACCACCCATAGAGACTGACGACAATGATGGATCAGTGGAATGTTTGTGGGACAACAAACAGCACTGAGTCTTCAGCCGCCCTTACACCTTTAAACGTGCTTGCCAACACAATGTTTGACATGAAAACATACAAATAAGTGATATTCGTCTCTCAAACAGCACCCTACACTATCAAATGTATTCGTCAAACACCAATGTTTGACCCATGTGTCTGCAGGTGTAAGGTGGACTTTAACTGATTGAAGACATCACTGATTTGAGAATCACTGACGGAAACGGCCAACACACTAAATGATGACGCTACTCTTTTGCAAAATTTATCGTTGTCTTAATGAATATCCTAGAAGAACGTGCATTGGAGCGTGCGCACTAAAACGTGTTGCGAAGTGATTATATTTCCCAACACCGGTTTTACAAATGAAGACAGTGCCAACATAAAGATTGAACACAAAAAACAAGAAACGAATTATCAAACTGGTCCATTTTAAACTGCCACTGCAGCCATTCTACACTCAATCACAACAATAGTTTGCCATACTAATGAGCTGCAGTTGTGAAATACAGGAATCGAAATTGAAAGATCAGGGTTTATTATAGGGATGACAATCCTGAGATTCATAACTGGGATTTCTCGAAACTGCTCAATTGAAAATGACTGTTACTAAACTAAAATCATTTGATATTAGGTCCCTTCGAAATGACCCCAAAATGACGAAAATTAAAATGAAATTTAGGGCTGGGCACCGTAGGGGGCGTGGATTTGAAAAAATGACCCCGCCCACTTATTTCGACAATATTGTACTCAAATGAAAGGAATTATTCTTACGAGTTCAAAAATGTAATTTGTGGCGGCCCATGATGGGCGTGGCGTCGACAAATCCAGGAAAAAGCATGAAAATGACACAATATAAAATAAATAAATCTCGATAAGAGGCAAAATTAAATTGGACCCAAAAAAAAAATCATATCGATTTTTGCGATTTCTGGTTAAGTGAGTAATTCATCGTTCGCCCTTTGTCTTCGACCTCCAGAAGACCTGGCCGATGATCAAATGAGTATGAATGACAGAGGTTGCTGTTAAGAGACAGAACTAGTAGATGCCGCTCAAATACAACCTTTCTATATTCTGTTCAAATAAAGAGACTGCATTATAAAGAGAGAAAACACGCTTGATTGGATTTGTATAATGGTTGCTAAGTGCAATATTTACAATGAATAGTAACCCAACATTTCAAAAATTGATGGCAGTTATCTTCAATTTACACGTAAGCAAGTTATTTGCATAGATCCGTATTTAATCCCGTTTTGGTGCTATTATCCACTTGTTGCTGCCTAAAAACGGTTTCACTCTTTTTTGTTTTACCCTCTTTTTTATCCCGTTTTGGCCCCTTTTTGCGTCGCATATCTAACTAATGTATAGATGTTTTTGCCACAAATTGGCTTCAGCCTTTTCTATTTTTTCCTCTTTTCATTCTGTTTTGATACGTTTTGAAACTCATTTCAGCCAGTTGTTGCAAAGCTTAGTTATGGACCAACAAAACTCACAATATTTGATTTGTATATATTTTTTGGGTATTTCGAAGGGTTATGTGAACACATTTTTACCATTTTTATCCCTTTTCTATTCGAATTTCGAAAAATCCGTTCACAGCTAATTTCATGATTCTAGCTTCAGCCATTTGCGAGGAGATCAACGATAACTTAAAAAAAAAAATATTTGGTATTTTTACAAGCCGCGATTTTTACAAATCTGTCTCGTTCGACATCTCTTGTCGACAAAATCGTTATGGCCGCCTAGCGAGGAGATCGTTTAACTTTAACAGATTCTCACTGAAATACATATGAACATTTTTGAAGGTCAAGTTGTGGTACTCACTACATTGTGAAAAGGTCAATGATGCACTGGGAATTGCGCTTATACAGATATGGTCAGTCTCACAATCGAAAATAGAATTTGAAAAGAGTGCCTAAAGGTATGCTACAAGTTTGTGCTGGCCATCAAACAGATGCACAGTACGTGTCGACTGCAACGATACAGCTGGCTATATTTAATTTTGTAAGTCATACTTAATTTTATTCCGTACCTAATGTGCCATATAGATAGGTACATTAGGGTGGGTGGCTGCAATTAAATTATCTTTACTCAATTCCAACTGGTAAGTTTCACCAGATATTTTATGTATATGCACATTAGGGTGGGTGGTGACAATTAAGACACGCGATTAAATATAATTCGGACTGGCAGATTTCAATTGATTTTGACTACAGCAAAACTACAATTAATATGAAAATTGACTGAGGTAATCAGGCAGATACCGGAATACAGGAAAGATTGCGCAGAGTTCGTATCGAGCCCAAACCGCGAGAAAGACATAAGCACCAAAAATAAAATGTTACAGGAGATGGTTTATTTGCAGTCAGGCAAAAATACAGTTTGACACTGACAATACAATTGAATTTGCTATATCTTTGTAAATATATCTGTGGTCACAACCCATAACAGCCTAAGTCTGTTTTTCAATATTTTCAGTACAGGAGTTTAAAGTTTTGAATCTTCACTGAAAATCAGGAGAAGGTGTTTTTTGGAAAACTTTGCTACAGATTCCAAGGAAACGAATTTCTTTACTTAGTTGTTAACAAAAAATAGTTGTTTATTCTCGCAGTCAAAAGATATTATCGAAAAAGACACTTAGGCTCTTATGAATTGTTGAACGAAAGAAAGTTAAAAAGTTCAAGTTGAGTTAGGCTATTATTCCAGATTAAATAAAAAACTTTTTGTTTGGAGAAAGACCTTAACTCAATTTATGTTTATCAAAAAACGAAATTGTAATTCGGAATAAGAGCTTAACTTAAGTTAGGAAAATAAAATTGTTTTTTTGGATTAACGACTTAAGTTGATTTAGGCAATAATGAAAAAATAATGTTTAAATTTGTTGTAATCCTAAATTGACTTAGGCAGTTATGCCAAAACAGTAATTTAGAAAAATAACTTAAGCTATTAGGTTTTTTAGGATTAATTGCCTTCCTAGAAGAGATACAAACATGAAAAATTTAGAGCAAATAAATTTAGATACGCTGAATACGATGGTGCTAATAACTCAATTGTGTCCTAACTCGACTTAGGCTGTTAAGGATTGTGACCACAGATATATATTGAATTTTTAATATTTTGGTATTAAGAGCGTCGTTCTATCGAATTTCATTAAAAAACGAGTTTCGAAAAATATGGCGCTTACGTCTTTTTAGCGATAAGTGCTTGATATGTATTTGGTTGATTTATGATGATGTGTAAAATATTTCATCTAAGTAAACTTTTGTGAGTTCAAGGCTTTTTTGTTGGCTCTATGAAATATACTCCTAATGAAAAATGCCCCAAAAAAAGTGTAGAATGCTCCTAATGATGAATTGCCCAAAATAAATGAAAAATTTGTTTGAAAATATGCCAAAAAAAATTCCCAAAATTAAATATGTGTGTGAAGTTAAATTCTTTTTTATATTCTTTTTTCGGCGAAAACCTCCGGTCCTCAAAGGGTTAATAAAGTTATATTCTTTTTTTGTGAAGTTAAATTCTTTTTTTGTGAAGTTATATTCTTTTTTTTCGGTTCATAGGAAACAAGTTATGTTCGGAATATAACTTTCTGGTTTATGAGAAACAATTTATATTCGGAATATGACTTTTTGACTCATGGAAAACAACGTTAATTCGGAATTTAAATTTTTTTCACTAATATACAATCTGAAGCAAAATGGCCAAAATTACTCTAGAGTGGGACTTAGTGCGTCCGTGGAGAAAAAATGGAAATACTTTCCACTATGACACTACCCTTAAATTAAAGCTAATACTGACCGCTAAAAACGCTAGACGGACATTTGTCTGAAATAATTTTAGAAATGTCGAATTCTTCGCCTGGAAAAGTGAAAATGGCCAAAATTGGTCACAATTTGGACTTAGTGCGTCCGTGGAGAAAAAATGGAAATACTTTCCACTATGACACTACCCTTAAATTAAAGCTAATAGTGACCGCTAAAAACGCTAGACGGACATTTGTCTGAAATAATTTTAGAAATGTCGAATTCTTCACCTGGAAAAGTGAAAATGGCCAAAATTACTCTAGAGTGGGACTTAGTGCGTCCGTGGAGAAAAAATGGAAATACTTTCCACTATGACACTACCCTTAAATTAAAGCTAATAGTGACCGCTAAAAACGCTAGACGGACATTTGTCTGAAATAATTTTAGAAATGTCGAATTCTTCACCTGGAAAAGTGAAAATGGCCAAAATTACTCTAGAGTGGGACTTAGTGCGTCCGTGGAGAAAAAATGGAAATACTTTCCACTATGACACTACCCTTAAATTAAAGCTAATAGTGACCGCTAAAAACGCTAGACGGACATTTGTCTGAAATAATTTTAGAAATGTCGAATTCTTCACCTGGAAAAGTGAAAATGGCCAAAATTACTCTAGAGTGGGACTTAGTGCGTCCGTGGAGAAAAAATGGAAATACTTTCCACTATGACACTACCCTTAAATTAAAGCAAATAGTGACCGCTAAAAACGCTAGACGGACATTTGTCTGAAATAATTTTAGAAATGTCGAATTCTTCACCTGGAAAATTGAAAATGGCCAAAATTACTCTAGAGTGGGACTTAGTGCGTCCGTGGAGAAAAAATGGAAATACTTTCCACTATGACACTACCCTTAAATTAAAGCTAATAGTGACCGCTAAAAACGCTAGACGGACATTTGTCTGAAATAATTTTAGAAATGTCGAATTCTTCACCTGGAAAAGTGAAAATGGCCAAAATTACTCTAGAGTGGGACTTAGTGCGTCCGTGGAGAAAAAATGGAAATACTTTCCACTATGACACTACCCTTAAATTAAAGCTAATAGTGACCGCTAAAAACGCTAGACGGACATTTGTCTGAAATAATTTTAGAAATGTCGAATTCTTCACCTGGAAAAGTGAAAATGGCCAAAATTACTCTAGAGTGGGACTTAGTGCGTCCGTGGAGAAAAAATGGAAATACTTTCCACTATGACACTACCCTTAAATTAAAGCTAATAGTGACCGCTAAAAACGCTAGACGGACATTTGTCTGAAATAATTTTAGAAATGTCGAATTCTTCACCTGGAAAATTGAAAATGGCCAAAATTACTCTAGAGTGGGACTTAGTGCGTCCGTGGAGAAAAAATGGAAATACTTTCCACTATGACACTACCCTTAAATTAAAGCTAATAGTGACCGCTAAAAACGCTAGACGGACATTTGTATGAAATAATTTTAGAAATGTCGAATTCTTCACCTGGAAAAGTGAAAAAATGGAAAGTATTTCCATTTTTTCTCCACGGACGCACTAAGTCCCACTCTAGAGTAATTTTGGCCATTTTCACTTTTCCAGGTGAAGAATTCGACATTTCTAAAATTATTTCAGACAAATGTCCGTCTAGCGTTTTTAGCGGTCAGTATTAGCTTTAATTTAAGGGTAGTGTCATAGTGGAAAGTATTTCCATTTTTTCTCCACGGACGCACTAAGTCCAAATTGTGACCAATTTTGGCCATTTTCACTTTTCCAGGCGAAGAATTCGACATTTCTAAAATTATTTCAGACAAATGTCCGTCTAGCGTTTTTAGCGGTCAGTATTAGCTTTAATTTAAGGGTAGTGTCATAGTGGAAAGTATTTCCATTTTTTCTCCATGGACGCACTAAGTCCCACTCTAGAGTCATTTTGGCCATTTTGCTTCAGATTGTATATTAGTGAAAAAAATTTAAATTCCGAATTAACGTTGTTTTCCATGAGTCAAAAAGTCATATTCCGAATATAAATTGTTTCTCATAAACCAGAAAGTTATATTCCGAACATAACTTGTTTCCTATGAACCGAAAAAAAAGATTATAACTTCACAAAAAAAGAATTTAACTTCACAAAAAAAGAATTTAACTTCACAAAAAAAGAATTTAACTTCACAAAAAAAGAATTTAACTTCACAAAAAAAGAATTTAACTTCACAAAAAAAGAATATAACTTTATTAACCCTTTGAGGACCGGAGGTTTTCGCCGAAAAAAGAATATAAAAAAGAATTTAACTTCACACACATAATTAAATTGGGAAAGTTTTCATTGCTCCATTGGGAAGGTTTTCATAAAACCTAAAAATCATGAAAAACTTCCCAATTGAGCAATGAAAACATTCCCAATTTAATTTTGGGAATTTTTTTTGGCATATTTTCATATTTTAAATTTTTGGGGGATTTATTTTTTTATATGAATCAGAAAAAAAAATTCGCCCATTTTGAATGACATCTTCATTTTTTTTTTGGCCATTTTTCATAGAGCAACTTTTGTTTGGGTGCCCGACACTCTTTCCATAGTTGAGGTTAGGTTCTTGTTACAGTCTTTAAAAGCAAAAAAGAAAACAAGTAAGAAACGTAAACCTAGTATCTTTGCTGAACTAAGCTAAGCGCTGCCAAAAAGCTCCTGAGTCGGCCAAGAGCAATATTGGCCAGACTAGACTAGCTGCCCAAAGAAATGTGAACCCAAGCCTTTTCGCCAGGGCAGGGAATGTGCAGATAAAGGTGTATTATGGACTACTCCTCCGCTTCATCGATCTAGTGGCAACCTTCTGTCTAAGTGCATGTATTCTAATCAGACAGTGTCTTGTTATAAAAAGTTACAACTACTAAGACATCGGGTGTAGGTACCCAGCAGTCGGATTCAATGTCTCCGAATATGTTTACCTCCACTGTAGTCTAGAGGTGATGTTGAGTTTAGGAACACAGCACCCAGAAATATAATGACATCTTCACTGTCACAGAATGTATTTATCCCCACTGTAGTTGGGACATTATATGTCAGCCTTTCTGTTACTTCTCTAATGGCTACAATTTTTCGCCTACATTCCAAAAAAATTGTTGTTCTTCGTAATCACCATACGATACTGCTTTTTTCTTTAGAATGTGTCTACATCCATTTCAATGTACAGACTTTATTTAAAAATTTTTTTTCAAAGCGTTTTATCATTTTGCTAAAATTTGCATTCACATCACTCAGACTTGTTTACAATTTATATTGGTACATTGAAATAGGTTTTGTTTTTTTGGGGACAACCCATTGTGTGAAATTGATCACACATCACCTCTCAATGGCTTTTATACATGTGTCATGTCCGTGGCATTGCTCATAATTCGTGCTTCAATGTTCTTTCATTTGTCCAAAATTTGAATGTTTGTGCTTTTCGGGCAGTTCGAGTGATAAATGAATGGGTATTTTCGCCCTGTGCTTTTGGGAAAGGATTTGTTTTTTGTTTTTGCAGAAGAACAATTGCTTTTAATGAGAAATTAGTATTCTCGCAATACATTCGTTTAATGTAATTTGGTCGATGGATGCTAAGAAATTAAGTCTGTTGAACGAGAATGAAGTGAGAGGTGGAAAAAAAACATACGACTTGTGGTATTTTGGCATTGCCGGCCTACACTCTGGTCCCGGCTACCTAGAAAACGGTTTCAGAATTCCAAATGAGCTATGGTGACTTGAAAAATGTAATGGCAAGGTTAGATGGACCAGCAATGTACATTTGGTGCAGATTATTCAAATTTTATGTTGACCGATCACTGACCGATCCGGGCAACTTATGGCGCACATAATCGTACATCCGACTGGTTTGTTAAAAACCCAATTCCCGTACATGAAGTGAGATCAATCCACCAAAAAACCCTTTGGCGGGGGTTTACACGCTTGTGTCATCATCGTACCCTATTTCTATCAATATTGGACATCTACTATCCACTTTGTGATAAACCTCTTTTTTTTTTTTGGTGACCATATCGCAAGCCTTCAGGGTGTTGCAACGTCAGGAGATGGCAACACTTCCCTATGATCGTTTAAGATGACTTGCAATCGTTTTGAAGTCACAACGGACAACACAAGCGATAATTATAATAGGACTGCATAATATTGTGATTTAGCCTGGCCGTATGCAATAATCACCTCCCTCTCCGCTCTTACTAATACTTGTCGATTTGTTAGTTGGTTTTTCGCTTGATTGATTTTATACGTATGCAATTAGAAAAAAAAAAACTCCATGCCACATGCAACTCGAAGAATTCCCCTCGCAAGAACAAATTCTGTAACAGGTATTTAAGTGTTAAAAATTATAAATTGTTTCTTCTTTGTTTCCATCCATTAGAATATGCTAAAATAAAAACATCGCCAACCAGCCAGCCAGCAATTGCAGAAGATAATTAACACTAAAAACACTGTGTGTAAAAACCGTCCTAAGGGCAGAAGGTTGGTGCCCTGATTGCTCGAATGACATTGAAATTCACGTGCAACAACGGCAGCAGCAGCAGCAGCACACGAGCTCCGGCAAAACAATGGAATAAAAGAAAACTAAATAAGCATGACATGCACGAAGAAAGACTGAAGAAAACAACATATGTACATTAGAGCGACTCGCCAAAAAAAGTGTTCGATGTTCCCTCCTAAAAATTAACCTTGGACATTTTTAAGGTTACATCTAAAATATTTTGGCTCCAGCTTTGATCTCTCGTGAGCTGGACCATTTTGAAAAAGGGTCTATTTTTGCATGTTTTGTTAATTTGAGAGTCTGTTGCATTAACAACATATACAATATGGATATCATAAGAAAGGTTTTTTTAGGATGCGTCCAACTATATATACAATTTGTCAAAGGACGATCACCCATGTCCTATTTTTAAGGATATTCTGCAAAAAAAAGTGGTTTTTGAATTTTTTGTTCTGAGTTGTTTGTAATAAAAATGGCAAATTAACATATTTTAATGTCTAGGCAATTTAAGTAAATACGGGTTTCGCCTTTTTTTGAAATTCGTGCTAGTTCGCGTTTTGACAGAAATGCAATGTGGTGGTAACTCTACGTATTAAATAGGGCAATATGGGTATCAATTTTTTTCTTTTCTTTCTTTATTTCTTCTTTTCATTCTTTCTTTCTTTTTTTCTTTCTTCTTTTCTTTCTTTCTTTCCTATCTTTCTTTTCTTTTATAAGAAAAAAACACTTGTTTAAAAGAAAAATTTTTTACAGATGATTCAAGACTCATTTATTTCGATTTTGAAAAACGTTATAAGGCGATTTTAAAAACCGTTACAACAAATCCTTGCGTGATTCTATTTTAGTATACTGCTTACGCGACACGATCTGGTTCGCAATATAAGCCGGACGATTTTTATCGATGACCGATACTTTCGATTGACTGACAACGTGTACAAAACGCTCAGTGCTTTGTGAATGGCAAGGAAATTCTGAAATGAATTCGTTAATAAAACTTATATTTTTGTATGTTATTTTTTCACCTGGAATATTAATAATTTCATCAGAATTTTGAAGACTCAACAAGTATTCTTGTGAGTAGAACTGTGTGCAAGGTGGTTCTATACCAGTTTCAATTTCATTCCCATTTATCATGGCTTTGAGCGATTCACAATTAAAATTTATTTTAGGCACAGTAAATTGTCGAATTTGTTGGGTGGTACGTTTACGTGATTTTAAAATTATCTCGTAGGCTTGAAGTCGTATGTCCTTGCTCTCATCTGTTATCATTGACAAAATTATGTTTTCCGGATGGGCGAAAAATCCATTTATCTGCACTGATCTTTGGACTATATCTTGCTTATGCTCTGGTAATTCGCGTATCCATTTAATGTAAAGCACTGAGCGTTTTGTACACGTTGTCAGTCAGTCGAAAGTATCGGTCATCGATAAAAATCGTCCGGCTTATATTGCGAACCAGATCGTGTCGCGCAAGCAGTATACTAAAATAGAATCACGCAAGGATTTGTTGTAACGGTTTTTAAAATCGCCTTATAACGTTTATCAAAATCGAAATAAATGAGTCTTGAATCATCTGTAAAAAAATTTTCTTTTAAACAACTGTTTTTTTCTTATAAAAGAAAAGAAAGATAGGAAAGAAAGAAAGAAAAGAAGAAAGAAAGAATGAAAAGAAGAAAGAAAGAAAGAAAAGAAAAAAATTGATACCCATATTGCCCTATTTAATACGTAGAGTTACCACCACATTGCATTTCTGTCAAAACGCGAACTAGCACGAATTTCAAAAAAAGGCGAAACCCGTATTTACTTAAATTGCCTAGACATTAAAATATGTTAATTTGCCATTTTTATTACAAACAACTCAGAACAAAAAATTCAAAAACCACTTTTTTTTGCAGAATATCCTTAAAAATAGGACATGGGTGATCGTCCTTTGACAAATTGTATATATAGTTGGACGCATCCTAAAAAAACCTTTCTTATGATATCCATATTGTATATGTTGTTAATGCAACAGACTCTCAAATTAACAAAACATGCAAAAATAGACCCTTTTTCAAAATGGTCCAGCTCACGAGAGATCAAAGCTGGAGCCAAAATATTTTAGATGTCACCTTAAAAAATACCAATGTTCATTTTGGAGGGGGTACACCTTGCTCGAATTTTGCTTCCACATAACTTGAGTCGCTCTAATGTACATGCAATTGTTATAGAAAAAATTGAATATGCACACAAAAGGGTGTGGCCACTGGTGGAGTGACAGAATGTTCAATGACGGGCAAAGGAAGGTGGGATTGTGGAAAGGCTTTAAAATTCCATAACAATTACATCACTTGAATCGTAGACATCCGCTAAGAAAGGATTTTTCGAAATTCTAATTGGATGCGAGAAAAAAATGCAAAATAATCAAATATTATGATTTTTGTTGGAAAATTGGACCACGGCTACGATTGGCAACAACAGTTCGAAATGAGAGATGGTACGAAACCAAGACGGGATAAAAAAGGGACAAAAAGGGAAACAATAATTGAAGATTGCAACAAATTTTTGCCAAACACATGTGGACACTAGTTAGAGAAGGGACAAAAAAGTGGTCAAAACGTACCAAAACAGGATAAAAAAGTACAAAAGGAAAACAACCAAAATGTGTGAAAACAATTCTAAACGACAGGAATGGGCCAAAATAATGTAGAATAGGACTAAAACGGGTCCAAAGCATGTATAACATAAATGAGAAATACTCTACAACAGGTGGAAATAAGTTAGAGGTGGGACGAAAAAAGGGCCAAAACGTACCAAAACGGGATAAAAAAAATTCTAAAGGAGAAACAAGCAAAATGTGTGAAAACAATTTTAATCGACAGGAATGGGCCAAAATAATGGAAAACGGGCCCAAAACTGGTATAATATGAATGAGAAATAATCTATAACAGGTGGAAACGAGTTAGAGGTCAAAGGGGGTCAAAACGAGATAAAAAAGAGTAAAATTTTTGACGAAAACATGTGGACAATAGTCAGAGAAGGGACGAAAAAGGGACCAAAACTTACCAAAACGGGATAAAAAAAAATTCTAAAGGGGGAACAACCAAAATGTGTGAAATCAATTCTATGGGCCAAAATAATGTAGAATAGGACTAAAACGGGTCCAAATCTGGTATAATAAAAATGAGAAATAATCTACAACAGGTGAAAATAAGTTAGAGGTGGGACGAAAAAAACGTTCCAAAACGGAATAAAAAAAAATTCTAAAGGAGAAACAAGCAAAATGTGTGAAAGCAATTGTAATCGACAGGAATGGGCCAAAATAATGGAAAATGGGACTAAAACGGACCCAAAACTGGTATAATATAAATGAGAAATAATCTACAACGAAAAAGATGCCAAACCGGGATAAAAAAGGGGAAAAAATAATTGAAGATTGAAACATATTTAAAAAAAAATAGTGAAAACGGGATAAAAAAAGGCTGAAAAAATTGTGTGGCAACAACAGGTGGACATGAGTTAGATATCGAATGAAAATGGAACGAAATGGGAAACGTACCAATATGGCATAAAAAAAGGGACAAATTAAAAGCATAATTTTGGCAACAACAAGTGGATTGTATTGCCAAAAGAGGATTAAAAAGGCGAAAAAATAAAAAAAAATTTTGGCAACAATGTTTAGGAAAGGGACGAAAAAAGGGGATTCACGTACCAAAACGGGATAAAAAAGGTACAGTGGGGGAGAAACAAAAATGTGTGAAAAAAACTTAACCGAGAGCAATGAATGGAAAAAGGAAAGGAACAGAAAATTAGTTCAAAACTGGTGAAATATAAAAATGAAAAATAAATTGAGGAGACCAAAAAGTTTGACGATACTGAAGGAGTACAAAAACGGTCAAAGACGGGTAACATATAGGGGATGTGGGAAAACGTTATAAAAATAATCATAAAGGGCGAGAAGTCGAAAGGAAATAAATGTTTGGAAATTGTTTCGGGATTGACAACAGCAATTGCAATAAGTAGAAAAAGGGACCAAAATGGGGGAATTTAAAAAAGTGTGAACATGTACCGCCAAAAATTTTAAAAATGCCATAAAGGTTCTGAGTTATACTGGGATGGAAAATTTACGCTTACGAAGTGGCGGATAGTAATTTATAATAATTGAATAAAAATTGTGAATGTCAAAATTTTGTTTTTTTTTTTTTTTGTTTTCAACTGCCAATTGTACCTATTCTGAGCTCTCCCACTTCTCACAACATCATAAAGAACGAATTGTAACGTTTACAATGTGAGACATTTTTTGATAATCCGACGAAAAATACCTGAGTTATAGCAGATTTTGAAAAAAATCATAGGATTTTTTCTAACCTTTTCTCAAAAAACGAATGGGAGAATTGATTTATATGAAAGATGCATTTCTTACCAATTAATATTGCCCATTTTCAAGTGAATCGGATAATAAAAAAATCAGAAAAAAAGTTATTTCCACAATATCTCGAAAACTATACGTGATGGGGGAAAAACGGACACTCAATTCGGATGCAGGAGATCTTTTTAAAGGTGGGCTCAAAAGTTAGTTTTTGCAGAACTCTGTCAATAAGAAATATTATCAGATTCTGCCGAGATATCTTCTGCTAATCTGTTCAACATTGGGCCTGATGTTGCGATCAGATGTGGCATAATTGAATTGATGCTTTTAGAAAACCTGACTATTACAGTGCTGCCAGACGATGCATTTACTAATGCTCTGCGCAGGGCTGCATTTCTGAAAAGGTCCATACATCCACACATATTGCCTGAAGTTTGCACAAATTGCACAATGTGAAAATATTCGTTTTTATGAAAGCGAAAATTCCAATGAGTTTCAACTCATATTTCTCTAAATTTGGTCATGCCAAATCCAAATTTTTCTCTATTTTCAGTTACTAAACAGTGAAATACATATGTACGTATGTATGTACATCTAGGCAAATGATATCCCTGGCCAAAACAGGCGTTGGAGTACTTCACTTACTTTGTAATGAACATGAGAATGGCCTAGAGGCCAAAAACACATTATTGCAAAAAACATAGCAACACTGCAAATTGCCAAAGGATATATTTTCCAAGAAATGGATGGAACTTTAACCCCTTAAAGAACATGCGAATTTAGGTACGATGACTCTTCATTATCCAAAAATATACTGGTTGTGTTTATATGGAAATACAAGATGCCATCGGTGTAATCAATTGTCCAGTGCCTGATAACAATAACCAATTTGTTTTAAGGTCGTACATCATATGTGACTTCTAGAGTTAAAAGATCTCATCATTTTAACTCAAGAGTTGATTACTTGACCATTTTAATGTGGCCTATACTGACAAGCCAAACATGATTGTGCCTTTATTGCACGTGTCTTAAGTAAGATACCGGCCGAAGTGTTAGAAAAACCGTGTATGGGAGATTCCAGGTGGTCCTTCACTAAATTGCGAATAAAATCCAACATACTCCATCGATTTTAATTATCTATACCGCATTTTAATTATAAAAACGGAGGCCTTATGATAAGCCACAGAAAATGCACACTTTTGTTATTTCGTGGTTAAGGAATTTACGTAATATTTTCATTTGTTAATAACTTTGTTAAAAAATGTTTTTAAAATTTATTTCAACGATATCGCAGAGTTCCCTTTCAAGTTATGAGAAGTTCTTAGTCGGAAAATTTATGATTTAAAAAAAAAAAAACATCCATAAAACTTTTTGTATTTATAGAAAAATTGTTGCAAAGTGTAATCATTGCCATCATTTACAAGTGTCGTATATTTTCTTCAATTTTCAAAACAAAACTCTTCGAAAATCTCGCTTCAATAACCAGTATGTTATACAGGCATGTCACAGAAACCCAAATCGAAAAAACGTTTTTAGCTTCTCCACAAAAAGGAAATCGAAAAAAAAATTTCGATTTGAAACCCATGACAAAATCTAAAGTGAAATTGATATTTTAAGTAACTTAAACTCCAAATTGAAATTAAATTCTTTTCAAAATTAATATTGCTTTTATTAAAAAATATACTAAATACGTTGAGTATGATCATTTTAACATCTTTTTTAACGTATAAAGTATCAGGCATGTCAAAGACATAAAATTGTCACATATAAAATTGGCAGCCTCAACCAAAAACAACCCATAAACCCCAAAAAAAAAAAAATATCTGAAGGAAACTCCGCAAAGAAACGTAACAATCTGTTTTAATATTAAAATTAATAGCTAATTTTTACAAATTTAAAGGGGCAAGCACAAGAACATTGCTCAGGCAAATTTTTTTATAAATTTTATGGTATGCCACCAAGATATTGCGAGAGGTTACGTGAAAGGAGATAAGGTGGTCGGACAAAGGATCCGATGCATTCCTTAGACGTCGGCGATCTAATTTAATTTGAGAATGTGCATTTCTTTCTCCTTCCATCACAGCAACAATCGAAACACCAAGCATATTTTTTGATTTGTTAATTAAAATCACAGTCAAAGTGTGGAGACGTATCGAAATTGTTGACGGCGGTGGGTAAACCAGCTGTTTCTAATTTCAATGCTACCATATTTTTTATAGAAATATTCGATTTCCATTTTTTTCGATTTCATCAAACCCAGGAATTTTTGAAGAAGCAAAATTAAAATGTTAGGGTTTGGAAACACGAATTCAAATCGATTTCGTAACATTTCTGTGACATACCTGATAAGTTGTGATTTTTCACGGCTCTATGAAAAATGCCCCAAATGCAAAATGTCACAAAATATTTTTTTTATTATGTTTACATAATTTATATAATTTAATTAAATTTTTTCTTTTGGAGAATTTTTCATAAATTATTTCCGACCTGGGGGTATAAAAAACAAATTTTTTTTCGCAAAATTTAGAGCACTTTATTATTTTTTAGTTTTGTCAGAACACATATCGCTCATCTAATCCAATGTTGTCATAGTTAAACATTCACTATTTACAGTGTTTTCCAACAAGTGGTGTTATTTTGGTATTCAAAGAAAAATTCAATTTTTTGAGGAAGATATGCCGTTTATAATGAAAAACAACATCAGCCAAATGGCCAGCACGACCACGCTTACAGGACCATATCCTTTTCATGAAATTGTCCATAACCAAATTGCAAAGTGGCTGCCCCATGTCCTCGATAGCCTCACGAATTCTATCTTTGAGGTCTTGAATCGACGCTGGGCTGTTGGCGTTGATCTTATCTTTCACGTTGCCCCAAAAGAAGAAGTCGCTACGTGTTAAATCACAAGATCTCGGTGGCCAAATGTGATCACTAGGGTGTCCCAAAAAGAAAAAATTTTTTTTGCTCACGCGTTTTTTGATAGATTTTAGGGTAAGGAAATTTTGATTTTTGTTTAAAAATTTTTTGGAAGTGGTTTAGAGGTCGCACAAATTGGGTTTTTGTCAAAAAACGTGGTTCCTTGCCATATTTTAAAAATAATTTAAGATTTTGTCATTAAATAATTTTTTTTTAGATCTTAAGTTAAGATCTGGTGTGGCCTTGGCAAGCAGTTACGCAAATTTGACAACTTCTGAAACAGATTTTCAAAATTTATTGCAGGGCATAGAGCAGCATCGAAAGAGTCGCAATAAATAACTTTTAAACAACTAAAGTATTGTGTTTTCTGTTTTTCTTGGTTATGATTTGTTGGGAGCCTAAAGGTTAGTATTATATTTTCATGCAATGGATTGAATTCGACAAATGTAGATAACTCTGGGTTAGTAACGACTAATTAAACATTTTTTATATGAAAATTGTTTAGAATTTATTTATCTTTTAAACTGCATCATTAGTTTTTGTAACTTTAATAGAAATTTTAAAAGTTATAAATCGTTAAAGTCAATGTTTTTGAAAAAAAACCAAAAAAATTTAGTTTAATCTGCCATATGGAAAAAATCGCTGACACACCTGGCGGTTTTTGAACATAAAATGAAAGATTGGACGTTTTTCTTATGAACTGTTAACTTAAGATCTAAAAAAAAATTATTTAATGACAAAATCTTAAATTATTTTTAAAATATGGCAGGGAACCACGTTTTTTGACAAAAACCCAATATGTGCGACCTCTAAACCACTTCCAAAAAATTTTTAAACAAAAATCAAAATTTCCTTACCCTAAAATCGCGTGAGCACCAATGAAAATCGAAATTTTTGTTTTTTTTGGGACACCCTAGTGATCACCTCTTCGAGAGATAACACGTTTGTGATTGCAAGAATTTGACAACTTCTGAAACAGATTTTCAAAATTTATTGCAGGGCATAGAGCAGCATCGAAAGAGTCGCAATAAATAACTTTTAAACAACTAAAGTATTGTGTTTTCTGTTTTTCTTGGTTATGATTTGTTGGGAGCCTAAAGGTTAGTATTATATTTTCATGCAATGGATTGAATTCGACAAATGTAGATAACTCTGGGTTAGTAACGACTAATTAAACATTTTTTATATGAAAATTGTTTAGAATTTATTTATCTTTTAAACTGCATCATTAGTTTTTGTAACTTTAATAGAAATTTTAAAAGTTATAAATCGTTAAAGTCAATGTTTTTGAAAAAAAACCAAAAAAATTTAGTTTAATCTGCCATATGGAAAAAATCGCTGACACACCTGGCGGTTTTTGAACATAAAATGAAAGATTGGACGTTTTTCTTATGAACTGTTAACTTAAGATCTAAAAAAAAATTATTTAATGACAAAATCTTAAATTATTTTTAAAATATGGCAGGGAACCACGTTTTTTGACAAAAACCCAATATGTGCGACCTCTAAACCACTTCCAAAAAATTTTTAAACAAAAATCAAAATTTCCTTACCCTAAAATCGCGTGAGCACCAATGAAAATCGAAATTTTTGTTTTTTTTGGGACACCCTAGTGATCACCTCTTCGAGAGATAACACGTTTGTGATTGCAAGATTTTCACCCTTGTTGTAGTGAATTTTTATAATTTCAATGCGTTGTTGAAGCGTGTATCGTTCCACGTTTAGTAATGGCGTTGTTTCTACTCCTTGAAAAGACAGTTTTCGAAGCAAAAATAGTAATTGATTTGTCTACGTCTAACGAAAAGAGACTCTGACATCGAAAACGACACTGCGTTTGTAAAAAGCGTCACCTTTTTCCACGCAGTATCAGGGTTGTCGGATTTTTTTCTGACTCTGTCGCCAAAATCAGTGCTGAAAATCGCTATTTTTTTAGGAATAATGCAAGGCTTTATTTGGCATCTTCCAAAGGAGTAACGTTGAATATTTATTTATTTATAGACGACGTCTTTTTAACATATCTTCAACGTTGTGTACATTGATGTTGACCTAATCGAAGGCTTTGACCATAAATCGATTGTGATTATGAGTTAAATATTAATTTCGTAAGTCGGAGAAAATATTGGACTGACTATTTCTATAAAATGCGCCAAAATAGTAATAAATCATGAAAATCGTCATTTCGCCAAGTTAAAATGTTAGTCGCCAAATTTGTGGAAAATTTGCCACTTTTAGAGTGAAATCGCCAAATATGACAAGCATGCGCAGTACCGTAGTCAGCCTAGTTATCGGGAACTTAATGTTCGGTCCTTATGCAGGCGGCTAATAACGATTATTTTTTTCTTAAAGGTAGAATATTTCTCATCTCCAAAAGTCCTCACACCTGGCACCCACACTGATTACAAAAAATTAAGATATGCCTACTTGAATTGAACCACTTAAATTAAGTGCGGTTTTCCTTAAACCAGCTCGGAATACTTAACAGTTAAAACCGAATGGGCTTGGTTTTTAGGATAGATTTAAGCTTATAATACGAAAAAAATGAGTTTGAAATGGACCGCTTGGATTAATTTAAGCACGAATAAATATTGGAAATTATCGGAAACTGGTATTGAGTTGAGGAAAATTTAGATTGAATTGATATCACAATATTCTTGTTCCAAGAACTTTATATTCATAATAGGATGAGCTCGAATTGGATTTTAAGAAAGTATATTTTTATACGGTCTCAGTTTTCTCTCTCAAAAAAAAAAGTTATACGAATTCTGTCTCTTACCCAACTTCAAATTGAAAACACTTTTCCTAATAAATATTTAACTACACTTCATCCATTTTCAATGATTTCTTCTCCAATCATTGGTTTATTATGTGCCAAAGTCTTCCGTAATTAAACGAGAACTACTGTTTACCGAAGCAGTTAAACAAACAAATCTTTGTTTAAATAAATCAAGTATTTCATTGTTATTATAAGAATTTTCGTACTTCGATTTTAAAACTATCCCATTTATACTTGTTTTAAGAATAACTATTGTACATATTTGTTTAAGTACGACTTTAGTTCAAATTAAGAATACTCGGCTTAAATTTAGAATGCCATTTCTGTCAAGGCCTGCTGTGAAGCGATATCGATTTTATGTTTTTAAATTCTTCTGTCACACCTGAGGCAATAATATTGTCTATCCGGTGGCCCAATACATTCCCTCTCGGTCCACAAAGCGTTAATCTGGTCGCGCATTTGTCTCTCTCCCCATCTTCGTCATTCTTGAAGCATTTCTTCATGACAATGCCACACTGCTCTTTCTTTCTTCAATACTCCACAACAGAGCGACACACTCTTTCTCACCTGTGCTTTTTTTTTGTTTACCTTTCTTTACATGGACAGGGGGTGGGGAGTACAGGCCATGTACAAAAACTGACGGAGGAAATCGTAACAGAAGAAACCGAAGAAGGAGGAGAAGAAGAGGTGGAAAATAATAAAATATTTCTTGTATTTCGAACATGGTTAAAATGCTGAACCCATTCGCATTTCAGTTCATTTGTAAAGTGAATCGCGTGAAAGTTGTACGTTGTCGCCACCGTCCATCGTCCGCACAGAAAGCCAACGGCCAAACAAGAATTTCTTCCAATCGATCCAATCAGAAAGGAAAATATTTAAACGAAAATTAAAAATTCATAAAAGGTTCTGTTCACGGTTAACACGATCAGAAGATAAAAATCGAACAACACCGACACAAATCGGGTCGTGACCTAATTTTGCGGTGATTTCTTTAAAAAAAAAAAAAACCAAAACCACCACAACTTAAAGTGAAATTATTTTAGTTTGGAATTTCGTTGAGTGCTAGAGAAGATCAAATAATAACCGTGGATGAAGGCAGCATAAGATTTACATATTCTGTTAATTTTCTCACTTTCGCTGTTTGTTTTGTTTTTGTTGGCCGCTTCAGAGGGGCGGAGGTGTTAATAAATCTCTCTTAAGGAAACAAACAAACAAAAAATTATTTGAAGACCACAAAAAGAAAACGTTTACTTTCGTGTTGAAGCTACAGAAATAAACGCTTTGAAAATGTTGAAAATCGTTCTAATTACTCTTACATCATTGATCTGCTGCTCATCGGTGTGGTGTGAACAACGTAAGTTTTGTATACGCAATTCGATGGTAATTCAACTCAACTGTTAATGAACTTTGGCAAATTTAAGTTTCACAAAGTCGTAAAACTGACTGACCACGCCAACAGTGGACAGCGGTGGGTGAAATCATAGCACAGTATAGGCTTTTGGATAATAAGAAAAATCTGCCAGACAATTGACAAAGATGCAGTCACTCACTTTCCTATTTACCGTTCGTTTGCTTTTTCGATCTGGTGACTGTGTGTGGGTCGCAAATCAGCTGTTGGTTGCACCATAGAAAGCATGGGAACGTCAATGTCCGACATCGCGATTCAAGCCGGAAATAGGAAAACAAATATTTTCATAGTTCTAAACAATTTCATATTGTGTATTCACAGGGTTTTTGTCACATCTGAAAAGAAGGGAGATAGACTCCATGTCTGCCGACTCGGAACCTCTTTCCGAGGCGCTGTAGCAATATCCGTTCATCTGTCCATCTGTTTGTGTAATCAAAGTAGGAAACTTTGCAGTTTGCCTTAAATCAAAATCAGATAAGGAAAAATTCTATTTTTTAAATTCCATTTAGTGTTCCAGTTTTTATTTAAAAGAAATTTCATCTTCCTTTTTTCATCTAAAAGGAATGCCTATTTTTCCGATGGCCTTAAAGAATGTTTGTTTGGATGTGAAACGAATATTGTTTTACTTTCCCGCAAATCTGATGTCCCTTTGCCACAAAAAGAGTGTGTCTGTTTATTGTTCAACAAATACAGCATCCGTCTAATAATATCAGAAATGTCGAATGTCACCGAAATTTACTGATATAAAAATAACCTCTAAAACTCTGTAAAAATTCCCTAGAAAAAGGATTTGCCAGGCGGATCCTGTTTGTAAGCAGTAGGACCCAGTTAGTGAAGAAAAACGCCGTGCCGGCAGACATTACACAGCAGCTGAAAAATACAATTTCGGAGTAATTCTGCATTAAAATAATTGAGTCAACCTCTAAATCCCTGTAAAACATCGCTAGAAAAAAGATTTGCCTGGCGGCAAAGCACTTGGACCCAGTTGGTGTTGAAGATCGACGAGCTGACAGACATCACACAGTAGCTGAGAAAACAAAATTCTTCAGGGAATAATTCTGCAATTTCTGCTCTGCTATTGCTAGGAGGAGAACATTTCCTAAAGGCATTCGTATTGATTTCCCTTAACATTCCATGTAGGAGCAGACGGGGAACTTCTCACAAATCGGTGAGCTGTGCACTAGGGTGGAGTGAAATTCAAAAAAAAAAGTTAACCTCGGAAAGAGATGTAGTCTGGGGTCCTAATGACGGGAAAAATAAAGAAAAAAATTTTAAAAAAATTTTAGGGGTCGCGCCTCTCCCTCGAAATTTGGAAATTATCGCTATTTTGGCGTTGATTTTAGAAAAATCCTAAAAAGTTTTATGTCAATAAATGTTTGCAATAGCGTAAACAATGAAATAAGGGCATGAAAAAATTTAAAAAAAATTTTCTCATTGTTCAAAAATTTCAAAAAGTAAAATAAGTCAAATCGTCCCTTCTTCAGAAAATTGACTGAGCAATGAAATCGCCACCAAAGATACAAATATTAGTCGATTATCCTCATATTTGCCTCAAATACTTTTGTTTGGGCACTGAACAAGATCAAACTTTTAAATTTCGAATAAGTTAAGTCGTTAATTTTTAGGATTTTTCTAAAATCAACGCCAAAATAGCGATAATTTCCAAATCTCGAGTTAGTGGCGCGACCCCTAAAATTTTTTTAAAATTTTTTTCTTTATTTTTCTCCTCATTAGGACCCCAGACTACATCTCTTTCCGAGGTTAACTTTTTCAAATTAAAAAAAAAGCATGTTTTCACTCCACCCTACTGTGCACTCACTGACTAAAGGCAGCTTCGAACGGCTGGTTGAAACTTTTTCAGGGCTTATAATCTGCATACTTGAAAACCGCTTAATTGAAACAAAACATTGAAATCAATAAATTCTTGCAATTTTGCAAACGTTTTACTCCGCTTCTTTGAAATTACTTAAACAATTACTCTGCCTAATTAAAAATATATACGTTCATTGCGAAAAGTCTATGCATTGGCAAAATCGTTACGATTTAATGCCGTGAATAATTTCACATTAAACCGAGCCAACATTTTGACTCTCCGCATGTAAATTTGGTGATGGCTCCATTTTCTGCATGTGAACAATTGAATTTCGGTTAAATGAAACATATTTGTACTATCCGGACTTCGCATTATACAAAATGAAAGAAATGCACTGAATTTTCCTGTTCTTAATTAAGCGGATTTGGCCGTATTATGTTGTTTTATCGAACATCGAGGTGACGCTGAACGAACCTAAGTTTGATAAGTGGTCGCATACTTATCACACTATAAATTCAAAGCCATGGTATTTTCGAGAATTCATGGAGAATTGTGAAAAATCGCCAAAGTTACATGTTACTCTATTTGGATGATAGTATTTTTTTTTTCGGTTATACAGATAATGACTTGTCTGCAATCAAAAAAAAAAAAAAATAATAATATCCAAATTTAACCCCATCTCGATGTGAAGTTCTCAGTCTGAGACTTATAAAATCATCAGCTTGACGATTGCAAAGTAAGGAAGATTGTAAGGACCTTCGACTCTGAATTGTACAATCCTCACACTGAAGATTGTACACTCCTCAGACGGAGGATGGTAAAGCTTAAACCAAACTGATGTTTTAGGATTATTTCCAACATATTTTGATTTCTAGCCACAAACTTCATTTCCCAGCGATCGCAATAATTTTTTTTGCTGGTTTTGCTGTCATTTGTTTTTAGTGTAGAATTTCTGGCGTTGGCCAATAATTTATTTGTAAACTGGCAATTGAAATTCTATTCCACTGAACGGACTGCTATAATTTTGACCACTAATTTATGATTATTAAAAAAAAAATAAAAATATTCCTCGAATGCATACAATTTGTAATGAATGTTAAACGTCGGTCCGATGTCTGCACGTTTGGTTTCGTTTCAACGGAAAACAAATAATAAAAAAGACTTTAGAGAAATTTCATTGGGGGTTCATTCACCCGAAACAATATT
Source organism: Hydrotaea cyrtoneurina (assembly GCA_958296145.1). NCBI lineage: Eukaryota > Metazoa > Arthropoda > Insecta > Diptera > Muscidae > Hydrotaea > Hydrotaea cyrtoneurina. The sequence goes on from OY282512.1 coordinate 23,497,320, forward strand.
GCCAATCTTGGCAGCACAATAGTTATATTTATAAAATTTTAGTTAGCTGCTTAAACGCATGTATGTTTATTTGGTGAAGAAAGAAAACAATTCAAGACCGAAACACTTATTATAATTTGCAAATTTATGCATCAGTAAGTGCAACATCCATACAAGTTGTTATGGCTGTTCGATCGGAAGAGAGTTGATATTTGATTGTTGCACTGAATTTGCATAACTAAAAGAATCTTAATGTCTTACTGAGTCTTTCTTTAAAACCCATTAAAAATATTATTGGCTTATCAGATTACTTTTTTATTTTTTATTACAAATATCTCTTATTTGGCCACAATAAATATTTCATTATTATTTCCCATTAAATGCATTTCAGCCTACTACCTGCAGCAGTGTCCCCGAGATGAGCAGTACATCAACGAATGTCTACGTGACAGTGGCAACAAATTGGTGCATTATCTGCGACAGGGTATACCTGAATTGGAAATATATGAGGTGTGTTTTTCAGCGTATACGTGATCGTTCACAAACAAAAAATAATATTATTTGTTTGCGGCCAATTTTACAGATCGAACCGGTGGATATTGATGAAATCGGCATAGCTTTGGGATCTGGTCCAGATGGCTATCGGGCGTTGTTCCGCAACATTCAGGCCTTTGGTGTTAGCAACATCACCGTTACCAATGTGCGGTAAGTACTATGAGAGACTGAAGCAATTTAATGAGAGATATAATGAATAATTTCTGGGGAAGGATGATGTTGGTGTTGAAACTCGAAGTTTTCGATAAAGTTCTGTCTACACCATAACATCCCATGAAGGAGTACATGGGTAACTTTTGTAGAAACAGGCAACTGATCACAATATCATTTTTGTGTGCTCACTAACCAGGGCCTACTATAACCAGTAAATGTCAACGAAATGAAATTCTTGTCAAATATATTTTCACTTAAACATTTTTTTTCAAACGACTGACAATCGTTGCGCTGATTGTTTCAAGATCGTCTCACGCATTGCATGCTCGATATTTAACTTAAGGGCCGCGAAGAATCCTTTATAAATCGTTAATGGATTCTTCGCGGCCCTTAAGTTAAATATCGTGCATGGTAAAAAGTCTAACAGCGTCAAATCGCAACACTAGGCAAAGAAAAAAATAATAAAAAAGAAGCAGTTTCGTAAAATCCAAAAAAAATTTTGGTTACATTTTTTAAGAAACACTTTAGAAACATTTTTTTTTAAAAATTTAATGGATACATTTTTTTTAAAAAAATTTATGGATAATTTTTTTTAAAAAAAATTGTGTACTTTTTTTAAAAAAAATTGTGTACTTTTTTTAAAAAAAATTGTGTACTTTTTTTAAAAAAAATTGTGTACTTTTTTTAAAAAAAATTTTGAGTACTTTTTTTTAGTAAATTTAATGCATACATTTTTTTAAAACAGTTTATGGATATATTTTTTTTAAAAAAAAAAAATTTTGTGGATATTTTTTTTAAAACAAAATTTTGTAGATGATTTTTTTTTTTAACAAATTTGTGGATAATTTTTTTTTTTAAAACAATATGTAATGGATATTATTTTTTTTAAAAATTTAATGGATACTTTTTTTTAATTTTATGGATTTTTTTTTAAATCAGTTCATGGATATATTTTTTTTAAAAAAAAAATGTTTGTGGATATTTTTTTACAACAAAATTTTGTAGATGATTTTTTTTTAAACAAATTTGTGGATAATTCTTTTTTTTTAAAAACAATATGGGTAATTCCACCAAAAAGTCTACCGTGATGAAAAAATTAAAAGTTATTAAAATCACATTAATGTAATATATTACTATTCAAAAATATTCAAATTTTAATGAAATTAAAGAATTTCACGTGTATTTACTCAAAAATTTACGAAAAACAATTGCAAAGTGGAAAATTGTAGTTTTGGATCATTTTCAGATTTTTAAATGCAAATTTTTTTTAAAATTTCCTTCGTAAAGAGAGGCTTGTGTAAAAAGAGGCTTATTATAAATAATCTTTCTAAGAGCATAAGAAATCTTAAATTGAAGAGACGAATCAAAAGGAATGAAGAATAACGGTACTTTTGTCTATATGATAGTCATAGAAAAAATGTCACGTTCGACATGTCACGTTCGAACCAACCTAAAAATTAAATGTAAAAAAACTATCCATGATATTTCTATGAAATAAAGAGGATACGAAAGCTTTGTCATTTTTTAACATTTTACAATTTCCATCGATAACATATTCTGTTTGATTTCGCTGATTCTCATGTTTTTAAAGATGTTCACGGAAACTACTTCTGTTTTTGTCGCGTTCGACCCGCTCCCTGTTTTGTCCTTATTTTGTTATCACTATTTCGCCTGAAAAAAACGAAACCACCGGTGATAGTACTACTATGGACCTGTACGAATATGTATAAGATGAATCTAAAATATATTTTATTCTGACCTTTTTTGCACTTTGAATGTGTACAACGGTCACGTTCGACACCGTGGAATTGCCGATATGTAATGGATATTATTATTTTAATGGATACTTTTTTTTTTTAAAAAAATTTTGTGGTTTACATTTTTTTGGATATTTTTTTTAAAACAAAATTTTGTAGATGATTTTTTTTATAACAACATTGTGGATAATTTTTTTTTTAAAAACAATATGTAATGGATATTATTTTTTTTAAAAATTTAATGGATACTTTTTTTTTTTAATTTTATGGATTTTTTTTTTAAAAAAAATTTGTGTATACATTTTTTTATAGTAAATTTAATGCATACATTTTTCTTTAAAACATTTTATGGGTAAATTTTTTATTAAAACAATTTTATGGATTTTTTTTAAATTTAGGAGTAATTTTTTTTTTTAAAAAAATTTTGTTTTTTTAAAACATTTTATGGTCATTTTTTTTTTTGAAAAAATTGTTGAGTATACATTTTCTTGTATCGATATTATTTTTTTTTAAAAAATTTTATGGATAATTTTTTTTTTTAAAAAATTTTGTAATTATTTTTTTCTTTTAAAATTTTTTTAATGGATAATTTTTTTTTTTTGTAAATATTCAGTGGATAAATTTTATTTAAAAAAAAAATCTACGGACAAATAATTTTTTAAATTGTATGGATACATTTTTTTTTTGGAATTTTAAAAAAAATGTTCAGTTTTTTAATTAATAATTTAAAAAAAATTTTAACTTTTTTTAAGTCACAATTTTTTTATACGTTTTTTTAAATAACGTTTTTTTTATAAATACGTTTTTGAATAATATTCCATTTTTAAAATTTCTCTAACCCTTGAAATTTCGAGAAATGGCGACATTGATTTCAAAATTTGCACTGATTTTACTTAGCCTTTATTTCTATGGACTGGGCTCTATTTTGGTTTTAAAAGCACGAATTAACAATTAGACGAACTAACAACGTTAAGTGGGAAAAGTTCGTAGTTCTTTGCTGAAAAAAAATTTAAAAAAATCGAAATGGACAAGGAGAGTCAATTTTCAGCAGTTTATTTGAATTTTTTGGTTCTGTGTATGTGTATGGGAGATTCCGGAAGAGCCCTTCACTAAATTGTGAATAAAATCGAGAGTAATCCATTCATTTTACGAAGTACTCCATGATATATTGCTCATTTTAATTGTAAGTTATGTGTTTATAATACTTTTTTGAAAATAGACATTTTTTCCGATTTTTATAAATCTTTCCAAAAAAAAAACATTTTTTCGGCATAGCTTTTTGAATAATTTAGAAAATTTTCTTTGGATTCAAATATTTAGAATATTTTTTTTAAATTTATTTATTATTTATTTATTTTTTATAAATGGAAAATAAAAAAGAAAATAATAAAATTGTTTTCAAAGATATTCGACAATTCGTTTTCAAGTCAATGCTCATTTCGTCTCAAAAAAAATTTAATTAAAAAAAAAATTTTTTAAAAAGCCATTTATGTACTCAGGGGACCTCAGTACATCAGTATAAAAGTTTTTGTTGCATAGTGTAATTCATTCGTTGCAGACGACCTAAGAGTCGAAGTTCCATTAACGCCTGCTGTATGGACCTTACGAGTATCACTCAAATAATTGTGCCTATCATTCATAGATCCCATCATACTATTTAGTAAAATTCGGAAAATCCAACTAAATAACCAATAGCAATCATTTTTAATAATTAGTCTTCTTCAATAATTAATTAATTAATTCAAATATTTGGGCAAATAATTCATCCATGCCATCATACTATTTAGTAAAACCATTTATATTTTGTATTCGGAAAATCCAACTAATTAACCAATAACAATATTTTTGCAAATGGAATGGCAAACTTAATACCAGTCGATGGTAAATAAACAAATGACAATTATTGTCAATTCATTTAAACTGTTGTCCATCCGTCTTTATGAGTTGGATGGAGTCCAACAGTCCAGCGCACAACTCGCTCGTTACAAAAGTGACACATGTCTGTAAAGATTCACTAATGTGACTGAATTATTTTGTAGACGAACAATTACAAATGACTGGCGACAATTTTTTTTTTTTTTTTAAGTATTGAACAATTTGTCTTCCTTGTATTTTGGTCGATTGTTTAGTAGTGATTGAAAATACAATAATTAGCGGGGATTAAGAAATGAAATCAGTAAGCGCGAAAAGTAATTAAGGAGGAATGCTATTATAAAAAAAAAAAAAATTGTTGGATCCACCTTAGGTATATGCTTAAAATTGGTCACTGACCCTATCAAAGGATGCTAGATAGTTAGTTGCTCTACTTGTAATAAATTCGAATTAAATTATATTTTATTTGAGGTGCAGTAATGATTTAATTACGATTATATTCAGTTTTTGAATTGATTACAATTACCAATAAACTCAAAAGTAATCAGGACTTCTTGCAGTTACTATAAATAACACTACTCAACAAAATGAAAAAAATTTCATGTACTCCGGATGCGATAATTTTTTCTGTGTAGATAACCTTGACATGAGCTCGAAAAACGCAATAAAAAATTTTTTTTTCGTTTGGTTTTTGTTTTATTTTTTTTTTTTTAAATTTTAAAAAAATGTTTTTGGTTAATTTGTTTCGTCCGGCATAACTCGGGAACCACTAGCCCGATTTAATTGAATTAAATTTTCAAAAATTAAAATTACAATTCCCTTAATCTGTTCATATATTGTTTTCCTGTACAAGCAACAGTTTCCAAGTTAAAAATGAATATATAAAGGAAAAAACTTATTTTTTGCTTAAAGATTTAAATTTTTTTTTTAAAAAATCCATAAAAAATCCAAAATGAAAAAAAATGTCAAATCTTATTACTTTTACGTAAAGTCACATAACCTATGAGCAAAATGAGACAAAGATCATGAAAATCGATGCACGCGTTTCGCTTTTATTCGCAATTGAGTAAAGGTATGAATTTCAAAGGGAATTGTAATTTTAAATTTTTTAAAATTTAATTCAATTAAATCGGGCTAGTGGTTCCCGAGTTATGCCGGATGAAACAAATTAACCAAAAACATTTTTTTAAAATTTAAAAAAAAAAAAATAAAACAAAAACCAAACGAAAAAAAAATTTTTTATTGCGTTTTTGGAGCTCATGTCAAGGTTATCTACACAGAAAAAATTATCGCATCCCGAGTACATTTTGACTGTTGACTAGTGTAATCAAAAAGAATCGACTTTCCGAGATTACTTTTGAGTTTTTCTGATTATTTGTAGTAATCGGAAGTAATCCGCATGACTGTCCTAAAAAAACATGATTATACTTAATACAATTCGTGTTAAAAGTAAACTAATTGATTACTAATCATAATCGAATCTTAACAGCTACGCTCTCGGCCAATGTTGCCACATATATTTGACCAAAAAATCATGTATGGGGAAGCAATTTTTTTAAATTGTGGAATGTGACTTTTTTTTTGTCGAAACGAGATGAGATTTTGATTGAAAACATACAACCGTACTCTCCGTTAACGCTTCTTCGAAGTCAATTTGTCCTCAGAGAGGGACAGTTTGGTTCAGATTGAATCATTGGCCATTTTAGCTTTTCTATTTCATATCTTTCGCGCCTTAAAATAAATATTTTTTGAAAACTGTCAAAAATAATCTTAAAATATATTACAAGTGAAAATGGTTCTTATAAGCTTAGCACACAAATCAGAAACTCTATCACGATTCCTAATCTGGCCTTGCCTCAATTTTGGCGCATGCGACATTCTTTCTTAGGCGTCAAACAAATCTGAAGCAGGACTCCCCCCCCCCCCCACCCCTTTTCATGGGTTCGATAGTCAAATTAAAGAACCTTTTCGGCAGTAACTACATGTGAATTTATCTTGGATGTTTGGCACAAAAAAAAACTACATTCATGATTCCTGAAATATTATAGTTGACCTGGATACAAACTCCACTACACACACACACACTGCAGTGCAGTTTACACGACCAATAGACCGCCAAAAAACGGTAGCTACAATAAATAAAACCACCCAAACATGTTTCTTTTCAAAAAAAAAAGAAAAAGAGTGAAAAAAATATACAAAACTATCGATTATTTGTCAACGACCTTGACGGGCGTTGTCCACATTTGTTGCATGTCGCCACAAACGTTTTCATTCAGGCGACATGCCGCATGTGTATGAATGCTGCTGTTCATAATGGCATGGCATAGAAATTGGCAAAACAAAAAAAAAACAAGAACAAATGCATGGTTTTCTTCTTGTTTTTATGGTCGGAAAAAACTTGACCGTTTCGGTTTGGTCGTTTTACAAACTGAAATACGATACCATTCAAAGGTGAGAAACAAGAATTGTGATTGTAATTATAGAAGGAAACAAGAACACGAGTGAAACCACAACAAAACTAACCGAAAGAAGACTGAACGTACCCTATGGCCAGTACTGATCGTTTTGTGGTGGGACATGTGACACACACACCGTAATACATATTGAATAGAAAGACGACAAGGAGTATAAGAGGACCACGTGGCAACTAAAATGTACAGGGTGTTGCGAACACGAACCATCAACCTAACATGTAATACCCTGCCCCACAGGGCGGCGCCAAGAGAAGCTAAACAAAGAAAGAAAAAGAAAGGGGACAATTCGTCACCAATTACTTGACACACGGGGCTGCGAAACTAAAATTGTGCGATAAAGTATGTGGCACATACTTTAATACACAACTAAACGGTACAGGGTGTTTCAAACAACACCATGTTATTTGTTATACCCTCTTTGTTAAGAAATGTGTATAATCAATGGGCGTCAGTAATAATTTCACAGAGTGTCTTACTGAATAATACAGGGCGTTACGCAAACTAGTAATTCAGCTGTCCGGTCAAACTCTGCCCCACAGGGTGGAGCCGACAAGCCGAATACAGGCTTGTGTGTATGTTCAAGGCATGAGGCGGAGTAAATCTGCCTACCCAAAATAAATGAAAAATTCCCCCAAAAGCCCAATAAGAAAATGTCTCCAACCATTTTGAAAAATCCCCCAAACAATTTATGAAAAATTACCCAATGCAAAATCCCCCAAACATCATGAAAAATAACCCCAAAAAAAAAAAAAATTGGGGAATTTTTCATTGTCCACCTTTTGGACCAAAAAAAAAAATAAAGAATACACCAAATGAAGAAATCCCCCAAAAAAAATCAAAAATTCCCCCCAAAAGCCCAATATGAAAAATTCACTAAAAAATTCTGAAAATTTTCCCAAACAAGTTTTCATAATTTGTAAAAGTGTAACAAAAAAAAAATCGAAAGTTTGAAAAAAATATTAATTTTATATTTATACATTAATAGTAATTACATGTACTTTGCTTTCACAAATGAAGTGTCAAAATATATTCAACGTCTTTCCGTCAATATGGACATTCAATTTTATCCATATTGGCTGCAATGGCTGCATGAACAGTGGTCCCATGAAAAATGACCCCATTTTCAAATTTGTGTTGAAAATATACAAAAAAAAAACGAAAAATTTCCCAATTTTTTAATTTTTCATATGAAAAATGCAGGTAATTATATTAATGAGAAACTCCTAAATTGTTCTTTTTTGGGGCCTTTTTCCAGAACCCCTTAGATATGGACATAGAGGGCTCTATGAAAAATGGCACCAAAAAAAGGAAAATTCCCCAAAAAAGAATCTCATACAAAATTGGGGAATTTTTCGTTTTTTTTTGGGTAATCTCAAAACAAAACTATAAAATTATTTAAAAATGTAACAATAAAAATATCTCATTTTTTAAATTTAAGGAATTTTGAAGAAAAAAAGTCTCATACAAAATTGGGAAATTTTTCTTTTTTAACAAAACTGAAAAATTACCCAAAAATTTAACAATAAAAATATCGATTTTTTTTAAATATAAGGAATTTTGACGATTTCTCAAAAAAAAAAAATTGCTACACAATTAGGAAATTTTTCTTTTTTTATGTTTTATTGTATATTTTCAAAACAAAAGTGAAAAATGACCCCAAAAATTTGTGGCGATTCTTAATTTTGTTGTTGTTTAGAAGAACATTTTTGCAACTTACGAAAATCTATTGTAGTTTTGGGGTATTTTTCCTAATATCTGGGTGATTCTGCATTGGGACATTGTTCAGAATTGTTGGGGAAATTTTCATACTGGGCTTTTAGCGAGATTTTTCAATTATTTTGGGGAATTATTCATTTGGGGCATTAGTCATTTATTTTATTTTTTCGGCATTTTCTTTGATTTGGGGTATTTTTCATGAAGCGGTGAAACGGTTTCAACTTTTTTTGTGCAGAGAGTTTTGATGAATTCAAAATCCTGTCCATATGTAAATCCAACATCGACTTGCCGGACAACACATCTGGATCTTTGCCCACAATAGCCGTCCTTAGAAACATAGCGATATGATGGATTACAGAAGCATTTAAAGAAATATTCAAAAGTTTCATTTTCTATCGCTAACACCGTGCATTGCATTTATTGGGGACATCCCCAGAGTCAAAAAAAAATAATAAATATATTTCAATAAAAGAATCTAAGATCATAAATTAGCGTTACAAACGGAACAACAAACGAATGGGCCGTCTCCATTAGTGGAGACTTTATCGAATACAAATCGATCCGATTCACATTACAATGTAGTGTTGCCAATGCTCCATGTTGATTTGTCCTGCACACTTTTAGTATTTACAACAAATACCGGACAGTTGACTTTTAGCTGAACGAGACAAAATTGCGTAACTTTTTGCTTTTGATCCCAACGAATTAAATCGTGAATTGTTTGTTGTTCGCTGCGAACGTGTTTTCTGTTTTGCCATATTGATACATTTTTGTCTATTCTGTTACAGATCCGATTTGGAGTCGTTGCAATTCCAATTGACCTGCGAGATACCACGCATCAAGGTTAGAGCACAATATCGTTCAAGTGGTGTTTTAATTTTGGTCAAAGCATCTGGTGCCGGTGAATACTGGGGAGAATATGGTAAGTGATGGGAAGGGTATTTGAAAAACCAGTTTTTGTCAGTTTGTATAGATTTTTTTGTTTTTGATTTTCTGTTTTATTGTGTACTGTTCATAAAAAAAAACGCATGTATTTAATTGTTATTGGATATAATTGCAGAGGGTGTCAAAGCGAAAATCTATTTCAAGGCTTTGCCACATGAGGGACAAGATGGTCGCACATATTTGACCACCGAACAGGTGAAAATGGATTTCAATGTCAAGGACATACAAATGGGTGTCGACAATATAGCCAATGGCAATTCCGTTATACGTAAGTTGCCTTCAATTGCGTCTCTAAACAATTAATTCGAATTCTATTCTTATTTGAACACATATTGCAGAGGCCGCTTTGAATTTGTTCATCAATTCCAATGCCCAGGAGCTGTTGAAGGAAATGAAACCTTCGCTGCGCACAAAACTCACTCTGGTCATACGCAACTTTATGGATCGCCTGTTTGCCAAGATTCCATTGGAGGAATGGATCAACGTCAATTGAATTGCCCTCATCAGCAGCAGCACAGCACAGAAGGCGTCGCCGTCACACACATGTCGTAGCATTATAAATATTTAACTAGTAATTTTGTAGTGATAGTGATTTTCGCAGAAACTCAATTCGTTCGATTCTATGAAAGTGATTTTCCCCCCCCCCCCCCCCTTTTTATTTTTGTATTTCTAACGATATTTAATGCTAAGTAAGTAATTTATCAGTCTTGTGTTAATATTAAAACATACATATTTATTGTATAATTATGGTAATTCTTAGTTAACCGTTTCATTAATAAATTATATAAAAAAAATAGTGAGTAAGTGTTTGTTTCTTAATCCCTTAAGGGGCTGACGGTGTTTAGATCTTTTATAATAACAATCACTTGTGTAAATAGGTAAAAATATGTATGTCCCGATGCAATTTTCATGATTCCCTTTTGTGTTTACACAAGGCAATTCGGTTTCGTTAATTTTTGTTTTCATTATTGCCTTTTCAAACGCAAATGCCTTTCCAAGTGTCAAACTAATCTGCAGCCAACTTCACACTAAGAAAAACCAAAAAGGAATTGCCAGTAGGAGCAAGTTTTTTTCCCCTTTCCATTCCCCTTACCGCTCTCTCCAACAAACTGAGAATTGTAGCGATTTAACTTGCCTAGGGTGAATCGCTTCTTAGTTAGGACCCCAGAGCAGTTCGAAATGTAAAGGGTTTACCAACAAGAGGTGTTATTTTGTCACTTTGGAAGCTTTTATGCTTTGACATTTGACCCTTACAAAATTCACTACAAAAATAGTGAAGATCTTTCAGTCACAGTTTGCAAAACTAAAGCATATTTGGGTCGTCGTGAAGCACCTAGTCGGACCGCAATACAGAAATTGGTGGACAAATTCGAGTTGTTGGGACACCAACAACCCAGCGTCGATTAACGGTGAGCCCTACATAAGCAGGATGGACATCAAAGACATGGATCTTTGATAGTCGTGTTATTAGTCATGTGGGCAATGTCAATTGTACCCCTCGGAGTTGCGATTTGATGCCGTTGAAATTATTTTCTTATGAAGTACCTTGAATTGCCGAAATTATGCGAACAATCCATTAACGGTTCAAGTCATTATGGCGAATATTGTGCAATGCCTATCTGAGATAGGGCCAGAAATAGACGGGTAGACGGAGTGTGCTACTTCGAAGTCTGTCGAATAAACCAATTTCGAATAAACCAATAATACGAAATATTTTTGAAAAAATAGAATGTCTTTGGTATAATCGGGACAAACATCTAGTTCATGAGAATATTATCAGAGAATTAGCAACCCATACAAACCAACAAATAAGATTTATAGTAGTCAAACAATTACTGTCCCCAACAATGAGAAGTAATTCTCATTCGTTTCGATGAACAAGTGTTAGGGCATTTCGAAGTTGTCAACCAGTAAATGTAGCAAGTAATCAGCTGACACAACCTAGATTTGGGGAAATCTGTGTCTGTGGTTAGTGTGATTAACGATGCAGAAATTAGATTTTAAAGTATGGAGAAACGTCGAAAACAACTAGCGAATGATAAATGTATTGAGGGTTGCATCTGTTTCAAAAAATACCGTTGACATACACCTAGACCAGCAATTCGACCTGATGTGCGCTCCTGATTTTATTCTTCAGATTCCCTGCCCATTTTCTACGTTAGGAATTCGGTCCCTTCTATAAAGTTCCATAAATTCCTTATGTCCATTCCTTTGACGGCCGACAGGTCATCTAAGGTATGCTCTCCTAATTGGATTTTCTTGATCTGCGAGAAAGCGGGGCACTGGAACCGGAAGGGTTCCGCCGTCTGAGCGTCCTCTCATTCATTCGTTGTAGAACAAACTATCCTAAAAAGGTGTGCCCTTAGGCTAGAGTGTCCTGTGATGATCCCAACTAGCTTACTCAACAATTTTTTGTTAAACTCGAGTATTCTCCTTGTTTTCTTGTAATCGAGATTGCCCCAGGTTTCCCCTGTGGTTCTTCCCACCTGTTCCTTTTGCCATCATGGGTCGTCCTCATCCATTCTCTGAACTCCGTTTTTGTCTCCAGAAAAGGTTTAGAAAATTACAGAGTATCTATTTTGGCCAGTTCGACGGGCCTGACATTGCGTGGAAACTCTTGGTGGCCTGGTATCCAATTTATAAATATGTCGTTATCTCTTGATACTTTATTCATTGCTTCCTTACAGTCCATGAGGGTCCTCGACTTGATACTGTCATTCCTGAAGAATCTAATTGCGTTTTCACTATCCGTAAAAATACGGATAGTTTTGTCTGCGACTCTGTTCCGCAGCCATTTTAGGCATTCTGTGATGACCCTGATCTCTGCTTGTAAAATCGTTGAGACAGCATCCTTAGGAGATTGTTTATTGTAGTCACCCACAGGAGTGGTGATAGTATATCTCCATGTGATATTTCTCTATGTACTCTCTCCTTCGTGTTTGTGCCGTGGGTTCCGCAATTAATCCACCTGTGCCTAAGCATATGGCTGACCCATTATCTGTGTATATTTTATCGTTAAAAGTGCTCTCTGTGAGATGCAGGGCTGTCTCTACTGATCTTCCCTTGGCGTAGGCGTATTGCGGTTCCCTCGAAATCTGTCGTTTAATCATTAAGTGTATTATTCTCTCATTGGTTTTTAATAAGAAGAATGTAAGGCTTATGGGTACTGCAAGTAACGGATATAAGAACATATCTTATAAAAAAAAACCCGTATATAACAAAATTTTGCAAAATCCGTAACTTATATTCCTGAAACTGTGAACTCTAATAATTCGAAAATGTGTTTAATTCGAAATTGATTCTGATTTGCAATCGATTCCACATAATAATAACATTATTTGAAAACACTTTGTGGGACTGATTACTTCCTTTCCCTCCCTCAGTATTTCATGGATAATAGTTACTATCCAACTTGAAAAGGTTAATACATCAAGCAGTTTTTAATCGGAAATAAAAACTTGTACTGAAAACGCAAGTGAAAACATCAGTTTCACATCTAAATCATAAAATGTTTCTATTTCCTAGAATGTGACAATTAATTAGAAAAAAATTATAATAAGTTTGTAACTACACAATGCAACAAAATAAAAATAAACATTTGCAAAATTCCAGAGAATAAATGCAGCAGATAAGCTGAGGCTAATGTTTCCAGTTACCGCCGTCCACAGTAGCAGATCCGTACCGAATGGTGTTTTTGTAGACGAGGTACGAGAAGAGACGTGAACATCATCCCATCTTTCACAAATTTCGTTTATTTGGGCAAACTTTTCTTTAAGGAAATTGCTAAATGAGTTGGAACATTTTTAGGCTCAACGAACGAGTATAATTAGGTTGTCTGAAGTCTAGATTGTTATCAACAATAGACACAACAATCCGTTCATTCAGCAGGATGGCGGGCCATGCCACACAGCCCACATTACAATTGAAGTTCGGTAATCGTGTTATCAGCCATCTCGGCGATGCCAAACTCGAAGCTATGATTCGACGCCGTTAGACGTTTTTCGGTTGGGTATCGTGAAGGCCGATTATCGTTTCAGGACCTTAACACGAATATCGATTGACAGGATGCGCTACTGCGAAGCCAACAGAGGAAGCTACATGTAGGAAATCCTGTTCCATAAATAATGGTAGTGTTTGCACTTTCGATAAAATCCGAAAAAAATGATTTTGTTAATTTTTTTTAAAACTTAAAATGTCGCGGTAGTTGTACAATGACAGCACCGAACTACTCTATTTTTGTTTTTCATCACACCCATATATTAATTTTTGTCAACTGTTAACATTGTATGCATATACCGACATTACATTTAAATAATAAATTGAAATTTCATTACGTATATTTAGTTTGTTGTGTATAAAAATGCGATTATCAGAGTCATCGTTTTACGTCGTATGTAAATATTCCTTGTAATGAAAATGGCGTTTTTTTTTTTTGTTTGTCTACAACAGTCAACGAAGATACTTTAAACGCAGCGTGTATGCATGTTTTTGAATATTCAAACTCGAATTTTGTAAGATTTATTGTTCTCACTAAGCTGTTTTTTTTTTTGTTATTGTTACTATTGCAATCTCGGGTTATAGGTAAACATGTATTAAGTGCACGTCATTTGTTTGAAAGAACGAAACAAAAAACTTAAGAAACTTCTATTCATGCAATATGTAATTTTTCAAATTACCAGCACATGTCAAAATTAACGGAAGTTAATGGCAGTGAAAATGAATATTACATGGAATTGGAAAAAAGGAATCTTTTTTATGATTAAACAAATTAGGTCAAATGTAGTACATAGTCGGTATCTGTAACAAGTAAGAAATGCTTAAACAATAATCTCATAAACGTGATTGAGAATTATATTCATCAAAGACAGAATACAGGACAGTATCATGGCATCCACCATAGAAATGGGACTAAAACGGGCCCAAAACTGGTATAATATAAATGAGAAATAATCTACAATAGGAGGAAATGAGTTAGAGGGACCAAAAAGGGGGGAAAATTGAAAACGAGTGAAACAGATTTTTGGCAAAAACAATGGGATAATAGTTGGAGAAGGGTCGAAAAAGTGGTCAAAACGGGATAAAAAAGAAGATACAAAAGGGGAAACACAAAAATGTGTGAAAAAAAAATGTAATCAACAGGAATGGGCCACAAATAGAAATAATGGAAAATAAGACTAAAACTGGCATAATATAAATGAGAAACAATCTACCACAGGAGGAAATGAGTAAGAGGGATAATATTTGGAGAAAGGTCGGAAAAGTGGCCAAAAATTAACCAAAACGGGACCAAAGGTACAAAATGGAAACAAATCAAAAATATGTGAAAACAAATTGTATTCGTCAGGAATGGGCCCAAAATCGGATGTAATGGAAAAGGAGCCAAAGCTGGTTTAATGTAAATGAGAAATGATGAATCTACAACAGGTGGAAATGAGTTAAAGGGGACAAAAAAAAAGGGAAAAATATTAAAATCGAGTAAAAGAGATTTTTGGCAAAAACAAGTGGATAATAGTTGGAGAAGGGTCGAAAAGGGATCAGAAACGGGATCAAAAACATACAAAAGAGGAAAAATAAAAATGTGTGAAAAAAATTGTAATCAACAAGGAACGAATGGAAAAAGGGAACTAAAAAGTAGAAAAACAGACCAAAATGGGTAAAAATTAAAAAAGGTGTGAACAATGTTCACTGAACATGTACATTAGGGTGGAGTGAAATTCAAAAAAAAAAGTTAACCTCGGAAAGATATGTAGTCTGGGGTCCTAATGAGGGGAAAAATAAAGAAAAAAATTTTAAAAAATATTTAGGGGTCGCGCCACTCCCTCGAAATTTGGAAATTATTGCTATTTTGGCGTTGATTTTAGAAAAATCCTAAAAAGTTTTATGTCAATAAATGTTTGCAATAGCGTAAACAATGAAATAAGGGCATGAAAAAATTTAAAAAAATTTTTCTCATTGTTCAAAAATTTCAAAAAGTAAAATAAGTCAAATCGTCCCTTCTTCAGAAAATTGACTGAACAATGAAATCGCCACCAAAGCTACAAATATTAGTCGATTATCCTCATACTTGCCTCAAATACTTTTGTTTGGGCACTGAACAAGCTCAAACTTTTAAATTTCGAATAAGTTAAGTCGTTAATTTTTAGGATTTTTCTAAAATCAACGCCAAAATAGCGATAATTTCCAAATTTCGAGGGAGTGGCGCGACCCCTAAAAATTTTTTAAAATTTTTTTCTTTATTTTTCCCCTCATTAGGACCCCAGACTACATCTCTTTCCGAGGTTAACTTTTTCAAATTAAAAAAAAAACATGTTTTCACTCCACCCTAATGTACATAGTTCAAATTAATATCTACCGCTAAAAATTTGAAAAAGGCGATAGAGGTTCTGAGTCGGTAGAAAGCTTTTATTTTTGTAAACCAATACAATTAAACAAATGTTTGTGTGTACTGCGAAGGAAAATGTGTTTACTGGGATACGCTTACGAAGTAGTGGCTATTTGCTAGTATATATATGAATCCCTTAACGAAGTAAATCCTGTGTGCTATTGCAAATGGATCAAAAACGGGTAGAAAGTTACCAGTCAATAGATAATGGCATAACCCCTGACATATATAAGATTTTATAATATATCCTAGACGCTGCAAAAATGACTATACTTATGTACCATAAGACATTGGGTCGCAAATAAACGGTTCTTAACATCCATGACTTAGTCGTATCGAAAATAAATGATAAATTCGTAAAAATGTAATGCACTTCCTGTAAAGCCTCATGATAAATACCCGAAATGCAAAAAAAAACGAAGAATGCCCCAAAAGAAGAATTCCCAACAATAAAGGAATAATCCTCCCAAAAAACGTCCAATATGAAAATTTCTCCAAACATTCTGTAAAATCCGCCAAACTATTTCTGAAAAATTACCCCATGAAAAATACCCCAAAAAAAACAATAATAGGTTTTCGTAATCTGGAAAAATTGCATTTATATATCTTATATATCTCCAATTTGAGGTTCTTCTACTCTGGAAGCCACCCAAATTGTGCTCACGATCTTCTATTTGTTATGCCTGTCATACCAAAGTCTCTTCGTACTTCTTCCAAATGTGACCATTATCTGTGGGTGCAGTCCACTTTATTAACATCGGCTTAAATTTTACAATTAATCTGATTTAGTTCGAACATAAGCACTTCCCTACAATGTGATGATTTACTCGAAGCTTTGGTAAATTAATTATCTGCTATGCCGGATTTTACATTGAAATCCTAAGTGTCCGGATATGCATTTCAGATTCAAATATTTCTCATGCATTTAATTTTCAACATTCAATGTGACAACAAAATGTGCAACTGTTTTCAGCAAAATATCAATTCATTGATGAAAATTAAAAAAAAAAATACACACACACTCACGTGGATAAAAAAAAAATTCCAACTCTATAAATCTAAAATTATACAACTTAAAGTCAGGAACTGTCATTAGATGTCGCACTTTAAAACCATTAATTATCCATTACATACATACATACAGACACACAAAAAGCATATCATCATTATTGTTTTTTTTTTATTATTATTATTTCATTATCATAATACGTACTAAGTGAGAGGAGTACAAAAATAAAAGGGAAGTTGTGTAGTTTTGAATAACAGCTGAAACGATAATAAATCGTGTTGTTGTTTTGTGTTTTCTTTTGAAATTATATAAAATTGTAACGACCAAATAGATTTCATATTAATGTGGGTCGCGAAAAAGAGCCGTCCAAAGTCGGACTTTCCCACAAGAACTTCTGAAAATTAGGAGAAAATAAACTCCTTATCTTTGGACTGAGGAAATGAAACACCACAAATTACTAACGAAAATTATACCGTGCACAAAGAACTGGGGAAGTGAGCTCCTTACCTTTAGACTGAGGGAACGAAAATGGGCCCAGGAAAAAAAACACCCAAAATCACTGATGCAAGTTAGACGTTGGACAACAACACGAAATTTAACATTGTTCTTTGGCCCTTTTTTTTATTATGAAATTGAACCCGATAATATTGTTAAGACAATGAGCCCCAAATAATTTTGCATGCCATGCCCTTTTTTAATTTTTTTTGGGGTTATTGCATGTTATTTCATACAATTTAATTTTTCTTAATAACAATGAGCCTTAAATGGTTTTCCATGCCAAGCTTTTTTTTTCAATTTTTTTTGTGGGATAATTTCAATGTTTTTTTTTACAAAAAATGTTCCTCAATTTAATTATGGTTTATAATATACACCCCGTTTAATTACCCCTTTTGTAAATCTTAAGTTTTTTTAGTAATTATCCGGAGAAGGTAATAAAACGACCCGCTTAATTACCGCAGTTGGGTAATTATACGAATTCGGTTAAATGCGCCAGGGTTATAAATTCAATTTTTATTTTAAAAAAAAGTATACATCTTATGACATATGTGTTCTTTTTAAATTTTTTAAAATTTACAAATTCAAATACAAACTTTTTTTTTGAAATTTCGACGAATGCTCTGTTTTTGATGTTCTGTGTACCAGAATTTTGTTCAAAAGTGTTCTCGGATAAATATGCGAGATATATTAGGTGGATAATTAAACGAAATGGGTAATTAAACCAAGGTAATTAACCGAAGATTTTTATATGCCGGTCAACAGGTAACATCTGATGCACTGTCTGTCTTTCTAAGGGAACATCTTAAAATACTCCTTAATTACATTTTTTTAATGACCTCTTCGTAAATCTTAAGTTTTTTGTAGTAATTATACGAATAAGGTAATTGAACGTATTCGCTTAAATATCTCAGTTGGGTAATTATACGAATTCGGTTAAATGCATCTCAGTTGTAAATTTAATTTTTATTTGAAAATAATTTATATCTCTTGTTTATGTGTTATTTTTACATTTTTTAAACCTTATAAATTCAAAAACTTTAATTCAAATTTTCTATTTTCAAATAATTGTAGTTGCCAGATATGCGTTCAAAAATTATCTCGGGTAAATATGCGAGATAAATTAGATAATCAAACGAAATGGGTACCGTGGATTTGTATATGGGTGAATAATCTGAAATGACTCCTTTTCTTTGCGAAAAAGGGGACAGTCTCCGACCACTCCGACGAAAATAATTCGCAAACTAAAATAGAAGTAGAGTTTCTTCGAGAACCTTCGAAGAGAACAATACTTCAGCGCGAGAGAAACACTACAAATTGAACGTTACCTTTTTTTAAGCAGAAAACCACACCAGGCACGGGACTGAGAGAAAATGTTCCGGACAAAAGTCAATGATTTTTATAATTTCTTAAAATTAATTTAATTAAATCAAAAAAAGAGTATATGTGACTTGAAGTGATAGTGCATAAATTCATTTGAATGCAATTACAGATTTTTAATATTTACATACATAATAAGTACGGTTTATTTTGCTGCGTCGGTTTTGGACACGCCACGGGACTGAGACTACATGTACTGTTTTCTTTTTTTCGATATTAACAAATTAAAAATTTTAAAAACTAATACGTGGGTTATTTTAACAAATATAATAAGCTGCTTAGAACATATTTATAAAAAAAAATTAGTTAATACAACACAATTTTAAACAGCCGGATACAGAAAGGAGTCATTTAAGATTATTCACCCATATACCGGTCAACAGGCAACGGCTGATGCACTGTCTGTCTTTGTAAGGGAACATCTTAAAAAATACTCCTCAATTTAAATTTACACATATATAGGAAAACATCTTTAAATCATGCACCAAAATTCTGCGTAGGGACCGCCGACTAATGCCCAATTGCGAGGAACGTCTCCTATTCGAAGCTCCGGGCTCCTCTTCGACATCTTGTCCAACAGCTGGAATATTCTCAGAGAACAGCTGCTCCGTGACCCTTCAGCCCTGGGAAAATCGCATGTTGTCACAGTCTCTTAAAAGCGAGTGAACAAACGCCGCAATGTTTGTCCAGTTGAAGTCGGACGGCGAGGAAATCTGTGACGGCTCTCGCTTGTTCCTTATGGTTTCTCGTCTCGTCTGCAGGTTTAGTATCTCGCTTGTTTTATGCCGTTTTCGTTTCTTTCTTTCGATCTTTGGATAGTGATCCGTCCCCAGAATTCTCCCAGGGTTTGCCTACATTTTGATGGGCCTCTGGGTAGCCATTGGCCATAAAGGCACACGTCTTATTGTACGTGATGCTTATTGCCGTTACAGTTCTTAGAAAAGTCCATGACCCCAACAGTGTTTCCTAGCGCTTTATCACCTGTTCCCCGTGATTGGTATGAATCCACCTTTGCGGATCTGGGTCAAGCTTTTTTCTTCTCCACTCCCCTACGGTTCTACTGTGCAACAACAACAAGTTATATATGTTACAAGACAATAAAAGGCGACTGACTCAATAACAATTGCCGACTGTGACAACAATTTAATAGCAACCAAAAAAAAAAAACACACAGGAAAGAATCGCGTGCAAGTTAATCAGAAACCGATTAACGGGTTCGTAGATACATCTCAACAAGATACTCATCAGGCGAACGTAATTCGATTTCATTATGAATAGAAAATTCTGAAAAAGAACACCCCCATCACTACAACAAAAACGAACAAGTTGTTAATAATTGTGGCCCATTATAAAGACACGTAAGTAAATAAGAAAAACATGTGTTACGGTCAAAATGTGTAAAATCTAATTAAATGTCGAAGAATGTTAAATGAAATGTGTATTGTGCATCTCAGATTTCACTTATATATTCTCGGGCTGACTCACCGACTTTTCGTCTCTCAGGCCGACCAGCACAAAGCTACAATCATATAGAGAAGGTTATGACACACATGGTGTAAACTAAAGTTCAAAATTAAATTAATTGTTTCAACTCAAATATTGGATTAAACAGTTTATGTGAATACGCGGCACAGTGGGATGGCTTCACATAGTAAGATACAATTAAGGAAAAAGTGGAATTTCATCAAAATCGACCACGCCCATGAAATTCATACAAAATAAAGATAACACATTTTTCTTTATACTTTAGAGAAAATTCGTTCTTTAGCCGAACCGTTCGTATGTGGAATAATCTTCCAGCAAATGTATTTCCTGCCAGTTGTGACATTCAGAAATTCAAAACAAATGTCAACAAACACTACTCCCTCCTTCCTCCTTCCGATACCTTAATTTCCTTCCGCTAACACAATGCATTGCATTTATAGGGGGCATCCCCTGAGTGTTGACCTTCAAAAAAAAAAAAAAAAAAAAAGCGTGGGTGGGTCTCACAAAACCAATAAGAGTCCAAAAATATGAGTGTTTGTCATGACGTTTACCAGAAATTTTTAGTTTTCTTCCTATTCCGAAAATTACGGAGCAGACATTCTCACCTTCCAGGGTCCACCACCAATTTTTTTTTTTTTTGAACGAATTTTTGTTTACAAAGATTGTAGAGGAGGATATTGGCAACATTTGGTTTCAACAGGACGGCGCTTCGTGCCACACAGCCGAAGCTAGACTCGATGTTTTGCGCCCTGTTTTTGAAGATCGCATTATCAGGCGCAAAGCTGATGTCGTTATGCTACTGCATGGCCGAGGCAGCCATTTGAATGAAATTATTTTCCATTATTAAAGGGAAGGATTGTACTTTCAAATAAAAAAAGAAAAAAATTTGAAAGTAAACATTGTCCAGATCAATATCATCCAACTCCGGCCATAAAAAATCATTAATCATCTTTCGATAGCGCAATCCATCCACCGCAACTGTTGATCCAACCTCATTTTGGAAAAAGTAAGGTCCCATTATCCTGCCGAACCTTAAACCACACCAAACAGTCACACATTGAGGATGGAGAGGCTTCTCACCAATAACTCTTGGGTTTTCCGATCCCCAGATGCGACAATCAGTCAAGATGAATTTTCGATGGAATTCCGGATCATTTGCATGCATTTCAAGGACCCAAATAAGCAAAGACATGACGTTGTTGATGATCGGCCGACTTGAGTTCTTGTGTTAAATTTTGTGGTCGAAAAATAGGGATTTTTGACACAAATATTCAAGACAGCCCCCATAGTTTCTAAAAGTCCATAAGAAAATTTGGAAAATATTTTCTTCAATAGAATTCGATATCAATGTACGAACAATTGTGTTAAAAACCATCACCAAGACCAAGGACACTCATGATAATTACTATGGGGACCCGACTGGTGGTTAAATGTGGTCTTGCTGATGAGTCAGCAACCAGCTAATGACCTATGTGGTACTGGGTAACTTGATGAGAGGTTTAGAGAGATAAATCTTGTCAGGTCTGTAGTGAAACGCATCAAAATACAGCGATTTAGTTCAAGCGTCCCGGTAGGCGAGTTGGTAGCGTGCTTACCTGCCAGCGTGGGGGTTGTGGGTTCGATTATCACCAGAGGCTTTGGTCTGTCGCTGCAGAAGTCTTGCCATATGGTCTGTGTCACCCGGTGTATCTTTGGAATCAAAATTAAAATATTAACTTACTTTGTATTGTAGTTAAATAATAATTTCGAAACACCTTAACAATAGCTTTGAAGTTTTACATGGGTTAATGTTCTCCCAAAACTACTTATGGGATTGCATAGGGGCCACACACCTTCGGATACCTACCATACAAATCTTCCATAATAATGTAAATGTAATAATATTTATAAGCCCCGTGCGATCTTAGCCAAACTCTGTATTTAATAAAGCTTTTACTGGCTAACGTTTTGGAGAAAACATTTGGAAGTCTGGCCACGGCCCTTCTGTTACCTCCCATACAAATGTTCCATTCCGCCCACTTTAGAAATCGAGCCATTTTTTTGGATAACTCGGAAATGACCTGACCGATTTGGTTGAAATAAATTTAAAAACAAATTATCACTTTCTTCATTTCAATCTTCACCTTTAGTCACTTCAAATCTGAATTACAGTTTCAGAGCTATAAATCAATGTAAGTCAAAGAAAATTTTTTTTAAAAAAAATCATAAAAAATGGAAAATTGCAAAAAAAAAAAAGGGGGGACCATATCCACATGACTTAAAATTAAAACGAGGTGTTGATTTTCGCTTTATTTACAATTTAGTGAAAGCCCCTTCTGGAATCCCCGATAATTGCTGATATTATGATATTCTGCCCTAATACCCGTTGATCCTTTGACTTCCAAGCGTTCATTGTCGAAAGACCGGTTAATCGGACGACACTCTATACAAAAAACTCGTCCTTTAGCCGAATTGGTTGTCGGTGAAATACTCTGTCCAGCAAGTGACACATGACAACAAACCCTACTACCACCTTCCAAACCCCTGATCACCCACACCCAACACAGTGTATTGTGCCCCTAATGTTGGTCACATTGAAATATATGCCAGGAGTGGCCTTGGTTGTTCACAATGAATAATGTCTGACATCTACCAGCGATTAATGATATTGCATATTAGGGTGAAGTGAAAACATGCTTTTTTTTAATTTGAAAAAGTTAACCTCGGAAAGATATGTAGTCTGGGGTCCTAATGAGGGGAAAAATAAAGAAAAAAATTTTAAAAAATTTTTAGGATTCGCGCCACTCCCTCGAAATTTGGAAATTATCGCTATTTTGGCGTCGATGGATCGATGAGCTTGTTCAGTGCCAAAACAAAAGTATTTGAGGCAAATATGAGGATAATCGACTAATATTTGTAGTTTTGGTGGCGATTTCATTGTTCAGTCAATTTTCTGAAGAAGGGACGATTTGACTTATTTTACTTTTTGAAATTTTTGAACAATGAGAAAATTTTTTTTAAATTTTTTCATGCACTTATTTCATTGTTTACGCTATTGCAAAAATTTATTGACAGAAAACTTTTTAGGATTTTTCTAAAATCAACGCCAAAATAGCGATAATTTCCAAATTTCGAGAGAGTGGCGCGACCCCTAAAAATTTTTTAAAATTTTTTTCTTTATTTTTCCCCTCATTAGGACCCCAGAATACATCTCTTTCCGAGGTTAACTTTTTTTTTTTGAATTTCACTCCACCCTATTGCATATGTGTATAGGTAGACAAGGAATGTGGATATCTATCTAACCAGGCCGCTTTATATACCTCCCACACATATGTCCATATCTGAAAAAAAAAAAAAAACTTCACTCTAATTCCCGAAATTCGTTCAGATTCGAAAAGTGACAACATATGTTCACTAACATTTTGTATACGTGAGAGATGTGAGTGATGTGAACCTTTGACACCTGCTACTTGACTTATGATCCACACAAGCTTAATAAATTAGCCAGCTATGGATGAGAATCTACGTAATCGGTATCAGATTTCTTGAGAATATCTAGTATGAGTACCAGAAAATATTTCTCGGGGTTTTTACACTTTTAATTATTTAGATTTGATTTAAACAAAATGATTCGATGGTGACTTTTGATTTTGCACAAATTCACGAGAATACGACAACGTTGATAATATTCTATTAATCGAAAATCGCACACACACTCACACACCCGTAGTCATAGAAAAACTTAACGACGATTGAGCCAAATTTTCTATAGAAACGCTTTACAACGGCTTGCAACTGTTGCTGCTGCCACTGTTCTGCTGCTGTTTGCTGTTAACAGTGCTGGTGTATGTAAATGCGAGAGCATGCCTCTGTCTACGATGAAAAATTCTATAAATTGCCATGAAATTGTCGGATTTCGTTGCAGTTCGTTTCGGTATTCTAACGTTAAGCATTTCGGCTCTTGATGAGATTACGGTGATCATCGAAAACAAAAAAAAAACACATTCCCTTAAATTTTATTTGGAAAACCAAAACATTGTTTCGGCTCAAGGATAACGAAATTCCTTTTCGGTCGCAATTAAACTCATCCTCCAGGATAAGAAAGAACATTTACTTTTCCAATACATCATATTAAAAGTGAGTGTGTTAAGCAGATTGTGGACTTGTGTGTGAACTTAGTTAAAATAATATACAAAGTTTGATATAACACCAAAGATTCCATTCAAATTTCCGAAATAAAGCCGAAGAAAGCAACAAAATATGTTTGCCTTGTTGCGGGGGAGTTGAGGTTGAAGCATTACAAAACAAAAAACAGAATAAAAAATTGTATTGTTTTTCTGAATTATTTTCACAAAATTTCTATACAAATCAGACTCAAGTAAATAATAATAAATAAACACCGATACCTGTGCACGAACACTTTAACAAAATTGGAAAATGCTAAACGTGATATGGTCAAATTTTGAAATATAAAAGTTATAATCGGAGGCACAAGAAAAGTATAGCCTTTCTTTTTGAACTGACGATCATTTCGAGTACAGAAGTCAAAAATATTCTCTCTCGACAAAGACATTTTCTTGGGTTATGTTAAGAATGTGTTATACTAAATGTGTGCCAGCTAAAGGATAATCTAAAATTGTTATTGTGTGCTTTATGTTTGGAGTAACTAGAGAAAACTTTCCAAGTGGTGTCCGGTCAAGCCATCATAAGAAAATGCAAAAATAAAAGATTTATTTTGTCACATTAAAGAAAATTAATCGTCCTGATTACGAACCTAATTCGAAAGCTATCTTTTTTTTCGTAAAGTACATATCATCGGTATGCAGCAACAAGATCTCAACTCACATAATTGTGTTCCAGAGTTATTGAAGATCTAAAGTGTGTGGCAGTTTTGGACATAGAATGAATTGATATGAGACTTTTTTAAGGGCCACAGACTATCCCCCGTATTCCTAAATATTTAAAACAGCTTTACAAATCGTTGTTAAGTAAAATGTGTGAAAACTGTTTATTAAGAAAAATGTCGGAAATTTTTTTTTGTATTTTCAAACATTTTTCCTAAAAAAGTTTTTTAAATCCTTGTTAAGTAAAATGTGTGAAAATTTTTACAAAAACACAAGTGGCTTTCAAAGCAAACAAATTAGTTTAAACAACTTTTCTTAAAAAGGGTTTTCCAACAAGAGGTGTTATTTGGAATCACCCGGTATTTCGGCAGCTGTCACTTTTGAAGCTTTTATGCTTTGACATTTGACAAGTTGAAACTACGCCATTACTAAAACTGGAACGATACACGCTTCAACAACGCATTGAAATTATTAAAATTCACTACAAAAATGGTGAAAATCTTTCGGGCACAGTTTGCAAAACTAAAGCAATACAGAAATTGGTGGAAAAATTCGAGCTGTTGGGACAAGTTAGTGATGTGACGAATGGAACCCGTGCAAGTCGCTCAAGAACAACTAAGAATATTGCTGCTGTAAGCCCAAAGTGTTGAAGAAAACCCAGGTTTGTCCATTCCTCGTCGTTCTTTGGAATTTTGGGCATTCCACAAACGTCATTACTTATAAAGTTCAGTTAACACAAGAACTCAAGCCGGCTGATCATCAAAAACATCGTGTCTTGCTGATTGGGTTCTTGAAAGGCATGACAATGATCCGGAATTCAATCGCAAAAATCATCTTGACTGATGAGGTCCATTTCCACTTCGGTGGCTACATCAACATGCAAAATTGTCGCATCTGAAGCTCGGAAATATATTGTTGAGAAGCCTCTTCATCCTCAACGTGTGAGTGTTTGGTGCGGCCTTACTTTTTCGAAAAAGAGATTGGATCAAGAGTTACCGAGAGATGATTAATGATTTTTTATGGTCGGAGTTGGATGATATTGATCTGGACAACAAGACGGCGCTACGCCATTTGGTTTTGGAAAATTTCATGAAAAGGCTGATGTTGTTTTTCATTATTAACGGCATATTATGAAATAAGCATCCGACCATTTAGATAAAAAAATGAAATTTTTCTTAAAATACCAAATTAACACGTTTTATTGGAAAACCTTGTATATAAAACTCTTGCCTGACTGCCTGATTGATCACTGTCCTGACCAAACGGCTGAAGCTAGAATCATGAAATTTGGGGAGTATGTAGTCCTTGCATCCTAAACATCCCAGATTGGAAATCTAGGAAGGGGATAAAAATGGGGGAACATTTATCCCCAAAACCCTTTGAAATACGAAAAAATACAAAATAATCAAATATTACGATTTTTGTTTGAAAAGTTAGTCCATGACTACGAAAAAGGAGCAAAGACGGAATAAACAAAGGGACAAAAAAGTGGAAACAATAATTGAAAATTGAAACAATTTTTTGGCAAAAACATGTTGATAATAGTTCGAGAAGGGACGAAAAAGTGACCAAAACGGGATAAAAAAAAGGGGGGGAAAACAAAAATGTGTGTGAAAAAAAATGTTAATCGGCAGAATGGGCCAAAAAATACAAGTAATGAAAAATGGGACTAAAACGAGCCCAAAACTGGTGGAAATGACATAGAGATGGGACGAAAAAGGGACCAAGTAGGGATAAAAAAGGCAACAAAAAGGGGAAAATATAAAAAACGAAACAGATTTTTGGCAAAAGCATGTGGATAATATTTAGAGAAGGGACGAAAAATTGGTAAAAACGTACCAAAACGGGATAAAAACCGTACAAATACGAAAATATGTGTGAACAAGCTGTAAACGGAAGAAATGAGCCAAAAACAGGGGTTAACAATGGGTCCAAAGCTGGTAAAATATAAATGAGAAATAATCTACATACAAGTATATAAAATACTTGAGTGACTGACTGATGCATATTGTCCTACCAACGGCTGAAGCTAGAATCATGAAATTAGCTATGAACGGATTTTTCGAAAATCGTATAGGAAGGGGATAAAAATGGAAAAAATGTGTCCCCAAAAGGCTTCGAAAAACCCAAAAAAAAAAAAATTTGCTGAAACAAATTGTTGGCAGCAACAGGTGGACATGATCGAATGGAGCCAAAACTTACTAATAGTAAAAGGTGGCGCAAAAGTAAACTTCCGATGTTTTTTGGCTATAATAAAAAAAAAATGAAAAACTTTGATTCTTCTTGTGGATTATTTTTATTTGGTCTTTTAATTTTTTTACATCAAGTCGAGAATATGATGTCATGTAAATGACCGCCGCCAGAGTTGCCACTGACATTAGGGGCTAATAGCAAAATTTATAGCATTTTCTGATAGGACGATTACTTTTGCGCCACCTTATATAAAAAAAGGAAGAAAATAAAAATAGGAAACCAAATTTTAGCAACAACAAGTTGATTATATTACCAAAATGGGATGAAAAATAAAAAGTGAAAAAAATATAAAAAACGAAGAGAAACAACACGTACCAAATCGGGATAGAAAAGGTCCAAAGGGGGAAAAACAAAAAGGAAAAAGGTAACAGAAAAGTAGTAAAAGTAATTAAAATGGGGAAAATTAAAGAAAGTGTGAACATGCATTTTAAATTAATATCTACCGCCGCCAAATTGAAAAGGCGATAAAGGTTCGAAGTCGGTATAAGTCATTTTTTTTGTAAACCAATGCAATTAAACAAATATTTTGTGTTTTACTGGGAAGGAAAATGTACGCTTACAAAGCAGAGGGTATTGGCTAGTTAGGATATAATTAAATAAAAATAAAAAAAAAGTATAACAGCTCCATTACACCGTGTTACAAAAAATAGATTTTTTTTCTGTCCTATGAACCAAATGCACATATTCGGAAAGAGGGAAAAAAATAAAAATACATGTGTATTTTTTTTTAAGTTTGAAGTCTGAGAATCTGAGAATTGAAAAAAATTTATTTTTTTTAAAAAAATTGACGTTATACAGACATTTCCACGAGTCTGCCTGCAAAAAATCAGCTCAATTGGATCACTGAAAAAGGGTTAAAAATCGGTCCAAAGGCTTTCACAAAGGCCACTACGAGCTTCATACTTCAAATTAAAAAAAAAATAGAGCTCGACTAAGCCAAAGTTCGTTTCTTGAGTCTTTTGTTTTTGAGCGACAAAAGAAATCGTAGCGAACCGTTAGAGCGCACACAGAAAGCTCTGTAAGATAAGAAATTGTAGAATTACCATTTCATTTCGTTTATTCTATTTTCCAAATTATGCAATCTCAATCCACCCCCCACCCCCATAAAAGTACATAAAACTAGAATTGGCGCGATATTACAAAACAAATAACACTGAGTGATTAATTTCATTAACTATTAATAAACGTGCTGGGAATTTCGCACGTTTATCACGTTCAGTCAGCCGGTGCAGCAGCCAAACTTGATGTGAAAAATGTAATTAAAATGCAACTGACAAAGCGATTAAATGTGACTAGAAATCAGTTATGGCGAAAATAATAAAGCGTTTTCCTCTATAATTGAAATGCTAGTAATAATTGTTCGCTGATTTTCGTAAATTCTATTAACACTTCGTAGTGTGATGATAATCAAAGTTGAATAGAGGAAACTATTAATAAATTTGAATTTTTCAGATACACCTCTCTCGGGGAAAATCACCAACAACACCCGCTCAGTATGAAGTTACTCATAGCAGCTATTAGTTTATTTCTAATCATCGCTCAGATCGAGCTGATACAAGCGGTTGCCATGCGTAAGTTTGGATATAAGCGAAATTATTTTAAAATTAAATTAAAAAAAATATTATTAAATGTTATGTTTTATTCTGTGCACAGCCGACTACATAAAAGTGTGCTCCCGCAATGATCCGCAGATCACGGATTGCATTAAGAATACCGTACACGATATGCGACCCTACCTCAAGGATGGCATCAAAGAGTTAAATGTCCCCGCCATGGAACCGCTGTTTATCGGTGATCTCAACATTCTGGAGGGTGGCAGTGCGGGCATTAATGTTAAGGCAATAGACTTGAATATTTATGGGGCATCGAATTTTGAAATTAAGAAACTCAAGTAAGTCTATTGATAAAAAAAAACCAAAATGGGTGGGTTAAATTACAAAATTTCTAGGTACAACTATAGGCCTTTTCCTTTGCCATAATATGAAAAATTATAACTAGTCTGTTAGTCTAGACTTCCATAGGTTGTACATTGACTTTACTTCTTTCTTTTGCAGAAACTCCAACAACGGCATGCGTTACGACTTTGAATTGAATTTACCCCGTTTACAGGGTGACGGCAAATATGACATCAATGGACAAATATTAACGCTACCTCTTCGAGGCAATGGACCCTTTACAGGGAACTTCAGTAAGTTTTACCATAGACCGACAAAAAATAACAATTGTTACTAATAGTTTGTTTACTCTCTCTCTCTCTCGCTCTCTTCCATAAACTAACAGCAAACTTTTATGCCTTTGTAAAAATTATCTTCGAGGTAAAGGATACAAATGGCGAAGAATATCTACAGATCAAAGATCTCGAAGTACGCATTCGCACCGGCAAGGGACGCATACGTCTGGAGAATCTCTTCAATGGCGACAAGGCGTTGGGCGACGTTGTCAACGATACGATCAATCAGAATTTTGAAGTGTTCACAAATGAATTGATTGGACCCATTGAAAAAGCCCTAGAGAAGAAATTCATCGCCATAGCACGCAAGATTATAGAGAATTTCACCTACAACGAATTGTTCCCAGTTTAAGGGGCCGTGTGTGGTGAAACACGGAGCGGCTTATCAAAATTGTATGCTTCCATTTAGAAAGATGTGACGTGTCGAAATTTTGTATTTTTTTTTTTTGTATTTAATTGATTATTTTGTGATGTTAGCTTTATTAATTATTTTGTTTTTTTTTTTTTGAATATTTAAATTTTATGTAATTAATAATAATTGACTATAAGTTAAAACCAAACAACTTACGATTTTCTACATAACTACATGTATAATGAATAAAAATAAATATCGAAAAAAGTTTCTAAATTGAAGGTATCTTAAAAGAGGCTGCAGGATTCATTGATTCAGTGGAAAGTACCGAACATTCTTCAAAAAACAAATGCTAGAAAGAAATTACTACCGGATCGTATCCCGGTTGTAATATAAAAAATGCAAAGTCCCTAACTCCTGTAAAATCTCGGTGGTAAAAGCTTTAGCCTTTGGTAGCGGAATTTAAATAAGTAGGTCCCGATCTGTGAGTATACAAATTGTAGCGGTCACAGCCCACTAATTTGACAGCATTTCCCCCATCTGACCCTTCTTGGAATGTTAAGGGAATTTCCCTTAATTATTGGTTGTCACAAAGGAAATAATAAAGTCCAACAGTTTTAAGTGACTCCAGTTAAATCTCTGAGACGACGGCGAACTTCTCTGAAACTCGTACCAACCAAAAAGTCAGCATCAGTAACGCAACCGTCTCTTATTTCTGTGTGTGTTTTTTTTAGTTTAAGTTATCAATCTTTACCATTATTTTTTATTTTATTATTTTGGATTTAGTTTGGAGGTCATATTTCCCTTATCATTCCATGAAGGCACAGATGGGATACTTCTCTCGAATCATTGAGCTGTGCACGGAATAATTGTGTATACTCACCAGCGTTGCCATATATGCAGTTTTATCTGTTTTTAGAGTTTTTTGAATTGCTAAGTGGTACAAAACAGATTTTCAAATCAATAAAACAGATTTCTATAAATATGTGAAGTTTTACAGTTTTCGAGTCATTTCTTTGCCTAGCACAAAATAATACAGGGTTTTTTAACAAGAGGCGTTAATTTGATATTCACAGAAAAATGGAATTTTTTGAGATATATGATCGGATGTTTATTTCATAATAAAGAGGAAGGTATGCCGCTAATAATGAAAAACAACATCAGGTTAATGCCGACCACGACCACGCTTACAGGACCATATCCTGTTTATGAAATTTTCCATAACCAAATCGCAAAGTGGCTGCCCTATGTCCTCGATAGCCTCACGAATTCTATCTTTAAGGTATTGAACCGACGCTGGTCTGTTGACGTGGACCTTCTCTTTCACGTGGCCCCAAAGGAAGAAGTCTCAAGGTGTCAACTCACAAGATCTCGATGGCCAATTGTGATCACCTCTTTGGGAGATAACACGGTCCGGAAACATTTCCAATGGTTTCGTTGCTTGTGTGGCACGTAGCGCCGTCTTGTTGAAAGTAAACGTTGTCCAGATCAATATCATCCAACTTCAACCGTAAAAATCATTAATCATCTCTCGATAGCTCAATCCCTTCACCGTAACTGTTGATCCAACCTCATTTTCGAAAAAGTAAGGTCCCATTAGCCGGCCGAACCTTAAACCACACCAAACATTCACATGTTGAGAATGGAGAGGCTTCTCAACAATAACTTTTGGGTTTTCGGAGCCCCAGATGCGACAATTTTGCTTGTTGACGTTGCCACCGAGGTGGAAAGGGGCCTCATCAGTCGAGATGATTTTTCGATGGAATTCCGGATCATTTTTATGCATTTCAAGGACCCGATCAGCAAAGACACGACGTTGTTGATGATCGGCCGGCTTGACTTCATGTGTTAACTGAACTTTATAAGCCATAGGACCCAAGTCTTTATGCAAATGTCCAATTCCAATGAACGAAGAGGAATGGACAAACCTGGGTTTTCTTCAACACTTTGGTCTACAGCCGAAATATTCTCCGTTGTTCTTGAGCGACGTGCACGGGTTTTATTATTCACATCAGTAACTTGTCCCAACAGCTCGAATTTGTCCACCTATTTCTGTATTGTTTTAGTTTTGCGAACTGAGCCCGAAAGATTTTCACCATTTTTTGTAGTGAATTTTAATAATTTCAATGCGTTGTTGAAGCGTGTATCGTTCCTGTTTTAGTAATGGCGTAGTTTCTACTTGTCAAATGTCAAAGAATAAAAGCTTCATAAGTGATAGCTACCGAAATACCGGGTGACTCAAAATTACACCTCTTGTTGGGAAACCCTTTATAAGAAAGGTTGTTTAAATAAATTTGTTTCTTTTTTTTTTGTAATTGTCTTGACAACGAACAGTTGGTCAAAGTCACCCTTTGCACCAATTATAATGCTAATCAAGAGATATAAGGTTTGCCTTTTGTGAAAATAAAAATAAAATTTGGCATATGTTTTTTTCCTCTTTGAATGCCTTCCAATAGTCCATTCGACATTGGAGAAATGCCCATATGTTGTCTATTACTAACAAGGTATGAAAATTAATTCATTGCAAAGTTATAAATAAAACATCAATTTTAGTTGATCAGTCCAATCAAATAGAAAAAACCTTTAAAAGTCATATCATATGCGGTTGTTTGTCACGAATTAGTTCAGCATTTCCTTAAAGCAAGATCTCGCAATTCAAGAAGAACTTTTTCTACACTACATTTTTTGCCACGGTTCATTTTATTGATGATATCTCAACTTCGAATTAATTAAAAAATAATAAAAAAAAAAAATCCTTTTTACATTCAATCCGGATAATTGAGGTGCATTAGAAATAGATAAATTAGGATTAGAAAATACTAACTGTGTAGGGAAACTCAGTCCGGATTTATATGAAAATATGAATTAAATTTAAACAAGTACAAAAAAACAGTCAATTTCCCAAAGAGTTAAAATTTCGTTATTACCAAGGAGTTTATATATAAACTCTGTATATAAACTCTTTGGCAATAACGAAATAAAACACAAACAACCGAATTTCGAACAGTTACGACTTACGACAATTCACCACCCCATGCGCAGGACGACAGTTGATCTACATGATATCGATGACACAAACCGGAGCTTTCGCGAAGTCAGTGCAGATGGAGCAGCTGATGACTAGATAGTGTGGAAATTCACTAATCATCAATCCACTCGAAATCAGCAGATTCCAAAAACTTTTGCAAATCCATTAAAGAAAAAACTTTTGGAGAATTAAGCAAAAAAATTAGTTCCACTTAAAAATAAATCGATAATCTCCCAAAATGGTTATAATCGCTAAGTCAGACAGTTCTATAAAATTCTATTAAGAAAAATCTCTAAATTGAAAAATATTTGGACCAACTCACTTACCATATGCTGGACCACAGTCGGTGATCGGCATTTAATTTCAACAAACAGAAGCTGAATGTAATCCAACACTTTAACCAATCACGTCGAACCCTTCAATCATTAGAAATGGATGTCGGTGATGTGTCTGTAGACGGTCTTAATGGGTAAAGGGGTAAGTCACAGTCTTCCGAATTTTCTTCTAAACAAACCAAGGAAACACTTTTCACACACTTATTATTTTACTAAACATCACAACAACCCTTCCTCCCCCACCAGTTCCGTCAATTTGTTTACAAACGACTGCGCATCGTTCTAACACAAGCGCCACAAACAACACACGCGCGAACACGACTTTCATACAACCAAAAACGACCAAAACACATGTTAATATGTTCTTTTTTTCTCGACGAATTTTTAAACCGGGCGTTACTGTGGATGTGCTTGCGACTTTTAATAATTTTGTTTTAATTTTTCTAACTTTTCAGATGATCTTTTACTAAGTTTACTCAGTAGCTCCAATTTGTACGTTGACACAGTAAAAGCGCGGCGGAAGAACTGATTAAATGAACTTCTTGTGGTTTTCTTCTTCTTAGACCACATGCGAAATTTCCATGGGTGTGAAAGGGACAAATGTATGCGGACAAGTACATAGAATAAGGATGCGCTAATGGGGGGAAATCAAAGTTGCCAGACTCTGACCAAAATCTGGCAAGTGATTTTGAATACAGTATACTCTCTCATAAGCGGACACCCAAGGGACTGATAATTGTGCCCGCTTATGAGGGAAGTACACAAGAGGACTGAAGCGGATTGGTACCGAAAAAAGTGTCCGCTGTCTGGACAAACTTTATGCTGTCACTAATTTCAGTGGCGCCCATGAAATGTTAATCCTAATACCGAATGTTACAAAACTCTTACAAAACAGTCAGATACGATACCTTCATAAAGGGCAGTGCATCGGAGAAATATAAAATGAAAGGTTTCGGGAGATTTCATGATTCTTTGAGAAGACACATGGTTATAGAGTTTGTCACAACAGGTCCGTCGAATTAGTACACGTGGATTAACTTCGTGCATTTAATGAAATCTAAAGAACAGTCAAATAAAAGAAATTAGATTTTTGACATCCCTCAAATAAAATCTGGGTATTATGGATTCAAGGTTAAGTATTATATATGGGCTAAACGATGATTTTGTTTGTAAAGATGCCGCTTGTGTCTAATCAAATTCATTGCTGGGTTATACTATTGACAAATTTTACCAGTTGCATACTTTTAGGATAAAAATTTCAATTATTGGAAAAACTGTTGTTCAACGAATTAAAATGTTAAATTTTATTGTTTTTAAGTAAACTTGTAATTTATTTATTTGATTTGTAATATCAGCGTGATGTTTGTTGTTCATTTGGTTTTCGTTTCAATTGATTAGCACACATTTTGTTCTTTGTTTTTTTAGTTTTTTTTTTTTAATATAACAATTACATTTAATTAAAATCTCTGCTGAAAGAAAAATAAATGTTTCTTTCATCATGCTTCTCCGGTATTCAAAATAAACCATGAAACAAATAATGTAATTTGTTAATGTTTTTACATACATACATACAAAATATTCACGCTTCTGTGTAGTCTTTTAACAAAATAGTATCGACGTTTTGCATTCTTTGGTTATCGGAATAACAGTAGATAATAAAAATATATTTAGATAATAATAATAAAATATGTATAAACTTCTATACAATGTTTTTCGATAGATTATGATTTCCTTTTTGTGTGATTGAAAAAGAAAAATAGACTGAGTAGTTCATAAAAAAGCTTAAAATAATTTCAAATGCCGGCATTTCGTCGCTATAGTTACAAGCCATATTATATTATTAGTACAATTCGTTTTATCTTCATTTTTTTTTTTTTTTTTTTATTCGAAATTGGTTTGTATAAAAAATTTGATGTATTTTTTTTGTAAGAAATCAAAAATGTGACCTTTTTATAAATACAATTAAAAACTATGCTCAATGATAGACATTTGTTTTGAGGAAAATTATTAAGGATTACATGGGATGAGACAATGAGATTGATTTGGTATTTTTATTTTATGAAATACATATACCAGATTTAGAACTGTGAAACCAACTTTGAAAAATACACATTTTTAGTAAACGAATGGCCCATTTGTTTCGTTCAAACAACGGGTGTTTCGTAAGACAAATGTCACTTTCAAACTTCAAATCTGTTTCTAATGCAAATGGGGATATCTTGACAGACAAATTATTGTGACGTTTAAAACCCCGTTTTTAGCATTTCGTCTGCTTTTCATTTGTCTCAGACGAACACGACACCCATGACACTCATTCTGCCAATCAAACTAAAATCAAAACATGTCCTCAGATCTTCCTGGAATTTCCGATTAAAATTTGGTGAGTGAAATAGGTCAAATTTTATTTTGTACATTTTACATTAAGATAACGACCTACATACAATATTTACTTATATAACTTCTTTAAACCTCATCATACTCGAAAAAATATTCGATTGAAATATCCAGGGATTTCCATTACATACCGGCGATGGGTCAATAAAGCAACCTTTATACAACCAGTGAAGAAATTGCAAAAAGTAGATAAGAGAAAGTTGTAGGCAGAGGTTATGAGTTGCTCATGGGCCAAACAACGAATTACTTTTAGAATTATTGAATGTCGTAAGTTGACATGTTTCTAAAATTTGGAATATCCATTGTTTTTGGGGCAGCACGATTTGAAAATAAGGAAGATGTGGACAAATCATTCGCTATAATTTTCCTTATTTTCAATAAAAATCGACTAATTACAGCTTTTTTAAGATGTCGTGTTAACCCGCCAGACAGACGACATAGTTGGAATTTCATGTGATTCTAATTCCTAATGTTTTTCGCCGCAGTACGATCCCATTACAATGCGACGATTTGCGCCACCAATTTTGTCCGACGTTATGGCACTCAAACTCCAGGTC
Source organism: Hydrotaea cyrtoneurina (assembly GCA_958296145.1). Classification (NCBI taxonomy): domain Eukaryota; kingdom Metazoa; phylum Arthropoda; class Insecta; order Diptera; family Muscidae; genus Hydrotaea; species Hydrotaea cyrtoneurina. Next base: position 23,533,497 of record OY282512.1, read on the forward strand.
ATTACAGAACATAAGCAGAGACTCTATGAATAAATCACATCCCCCGCTAAATCCTAGAGGAGCCGTGCCGAAATGATCGGTCTTTCGCATAGAAATTTCAACAAAACATCAAAACATTGATTTTCTCAAGACAAATTTCAAGTTAGTCAGAAAGAAAAGCCTCTAACCCTCGTCAATTGTGTTGATCGTATCTATGGCTTGGTGCTACAATTTCAAAATTTTATCTTTTGAGAAAATTGCTATTGAAGGCTTTATAAAAAAATCTGTTAATTACATCCGAGACAAATTCGATTAGAATTACATTTATATTACATGTTTTGGATTTAATTTGACATTGACAGTTTTAGTATTATGAAAGAGGGCAAGAAAATAAATCGAATACAAATATTACTGCCTGTTTCCATAAAATGAATTTGTTCGTTCTTAACAAGTCGTCAATATTGGAAGAGTTATAAAATGTATTTCGGACCTTATTTAATTCTGGTTTTCCTATATATGTATGTGAGATATCATCGTATGGAACACAATAACAAAAGAATAAACTGTCACTACTGATAAAAAAACATTTTAATGCGCCTTCAATTTGGACAATTTGTAACGAACGAATCAGGCAGTTAATTCAAAACAAGAAACAATATTGACATTGGCCCTTTAAGCACCAAGCCACAGACATATCCTCAGCTATGTTTGATGGTATATCTTTTATAGGATATTCTATGCATTGTCTTTGTTTTCTATTTCGGATGGAAGCACTTGCAAGCCTTTTCGCTTAGGTTTCGAAAGAAGATTGATACCAAATGTTCACTAGGGAGCCAAATCTATTTTAAAGTTATGTCAGTGTTATAAATATGTATTCTATCCTCAGTTCTTGTACAATCGGTTGATGTATAATTTGTACCCTGTCCGGTATTGTTGGTATTGTATACTTGACAAGTCTAAATTTTCATTTTCGCAAATGAAGCGGCAGTTTGGGTCAAAACTACAACAGTCCTTGTTGTGGAAATCAATCAAATCAACAAACTGATCCGACTCTCTGAGAACAACATTCAAAGGATTGCAAATAGTGCAGTGTCAACCTTTTTTTCTGTATTGATCTTTTATCTCTGAAGAACTTTTCGGACATGTCTCCCTACCAAGCAATTTAAGTAAAATGTACTAACATATTCCAGCATTTATCCGTAGCTTCAACAGAATGTTTTCTTAATCGCTTAAAAAACAAACGCAAGTAGATTTCAGATTGTTTTCTAACTCAAAATGTACTTCAGTGGATTAATAAAATGTTTTAAGTGAATTTTCGGCAAATTTCAATTTGTTATTGATCCATTAAGAACGCTTGAAAAAGCATGGTGTGTAAATGTCGTCCATGACTTTGATGCTAGCACACATAGACTAGTTTGTCGGAATTTTCCGTTGACTCGCAGCGCTGTTCCAGCTTTTACTTTCATTCCACAAAGGTGAATGGGATAGCTTTCACGTGAAAGACGTTCTTTTAGGATTCATTTTTTTTTTTGGAGATTTACAAAGTTCGCCATAATCAGCACGGCGTTTAGAAAAGGCAATATTATTGGTAATGAAAAAAATCGAATAACCACAGCACAACAAATAGGGATTGCAGTGACAAGCTGTCGGAAAGAGTTTCGCTTCCACTCAGAAGAGAAAGAACGAACAGCGGCTTAGCTTTTCTCTTGAAGACGTTGGTGATCCTGTTATTGTTGTCATAGACCTTAAACATAAAAAAAAACTCCAAATACAAAAGAGTAACACGACCAAGATTTGACTAAAGAATGAATTGAATTGTTTCATGGGCATCGTCTTGATAAAGCCACATGATTCATGTGACATGGCCTTATTGAAGCCGCGAGTTCTGCTCATCCAAACAAGCAGTTTCATATGATGGCGAACAACATTAACTTCTATTGTCGAAAAAGCCAAATATGCAAACAGTTATGGACTGTCTGAATCCCAAATTCAAGAACTTTGACAATAATTGAAGACATCAGATGAAAATTAGTCTCATCACTAAAGAACATTATGTTTCGAACAAAAGATGCCAAAACTTCATTACAAAAACAAGAAATTGGTCGCGAAATTCAATTACTTTGACAATAATTGAAGACATCAGATGAAAATTAGTCTCATCACTAAAGAACATTTTGTTTCAAACAGAAGATGCCAAAACTTCATTACAAAAACAAAAAATTGGGCGCGAACAAAATAAAAAATCTAAGAGAATTTTGCAACGTGCATTTTTAGAAAATAAATAGTTGAAACCCTAAATAAATTAGACGTTTTATTTATTATTTGTTTAAAGACGTTTTTACAATATAACGACATATGATTTTGGAACTTATTCGGAAACAAAAAAAAAGGGATTCGTTTTTGACATAATCTTGAACAACTAATAAAGATGACTATGATTGATATCCCAAAGAAAAAAAGTTCCTTTGGGATAAGGAGGCAATACACAAATAAATCATACTGTAATAAATCATACTGAATAGATAATTAATTAACATTACTTTTATGTTATTAAATTAACAAAACAAAACTAAAAATGAGAATACAAAATGGTATTGCTAATTAAATAAAGACATGAAGTTAATATCACTGCAAAAAATGCATTTTATAAAAGCTCTACTGTAAATAAAAAGAAACGTATAATTTAATTAAACAAACAAAGAAAAAATTAACTCTACTACAAACAAAACGCTTTACAATTTCAACATAATTTTCGTTTAAGTTTTTTGTATCTAAAATTTAATGACTTTTTTTTGCAGGAGGGAGTGGGTGTAAAAGAAAATTAGATTTATGAAAATGTGTTTAACAATATTTTCTTTCCCCTCTCAAATTAATTCATATTTTCGTTTCTATAATACACCTTTCATTACAATTAAAACAATTTGTATAAAACAAACGACGCATTGATTCGATTACTAACTTTTTTAAATAAAAAAAAACATTACGTTAATTTTTATCTTATTTGAACATTCTCCTTAATCAATTTAGTGATGGGTATTGAAATGCATTTCAAAATAGGGTTCCTTTGTTTTTTTTCATTTTCTTCAATATAATAAAAAATAAATAAATAGCAACTACTTAAATGTGAGGGGGAGGCGGGAGAGCTGGGTTAGTGGGGTCACAGCAAATCCAACAAATTATGGCCTTTTGTGCTACTTTAAATGATGTTATAGTTTGGTTTCTGTTTGCTGTGCGCCATGTTCGATTTGCTAGCGCTTAATCTAAAGCTATGCCTTGTATCCAAGCACTTAAATCACTACCATCCGATTCGAGTGTAATCTCATCTGGTTCATCGTTGGCCAACAGATATTGGGCAGCAGTACGACCGCTCAAATAGGCACCATGTACGGTTGAATAGAAATTGGAATGGGTATGTTCGCCAGCGAAAAGAACAACGGGCTGAAATGCAACAATTAAAAGCGATATTAGTACAGGTTGTATGCAAAGAGATAAGATGAATTTAAGGCAAAGTACAATGGAGAATTCGCGCGACACGAAATCACAACGAAGTCGAGCTACTGAGCCCACAATCAATTTATCGTTCAAGTGTTAGCAAAATATAATATATCACACTACATCAGTGTTAACCGCAGGCGCAGTATTAGCAGATTTGAATTCTGTTAAAAATTAATTTCGAAATTTATCCAACACATTGATTAAAAACAAATTTAAAAACCATTGAATTTGTATACAATTTTGTGTTCCATTAATGCAGATGTGAAACCTTTTTTATACAAGTATGAACTTATTTACTTATTTACCTAAACATTCCATGAAGGAACAGACGGAGAACTTCTCTCGAAATAGTGATCTGTGTACGATATAATGTGTGTACTCACTGACCGGGACCTACTGAACGGCTAATGATTTTCTAGAGAAGATTTACATGGCTTAGACATTGCTCTCTTACTCGTAAAGTCGCCAACATTTACGAGGTGGAACCAGCCGCTGAAAAATGTTTGATGGTCTTACCCGCTTTCGAACTCGGGTTCTTCTGTGTGATAGTCGCACACACTACCTACCACATCACGGCCTTCCACAAGTATGAATTACTGATTTAAAAATGCAATTGGATTCTTCAAAAGATGTTTTTCTTACAATTTAGGACATTCCTTATTAATTTCTTAAATAAGAAAAAAGCTTTCTCTGTGCTGAATTACCACAATTGTACTACCAAATGGCGACATCTAAAAAGAGTGATCCATCTGATTCTTTGGTTACAGCAGAATGGAGCGCCATGCCACGCCACAATCGATCTTGTACAAACCAACTTCAGTTATCCTGATATAAACTGTATCGGCCACATCGTTTGACGCCGTTCAACTTTTTTGTGAAGAACGTGAAGGATACATTTTATGCCCTTAAAAACTGGAAAATGGAAGATACCGAAATACCATAATCCCCCTATAAATATGTTTAGGGGCTTAGCCTGTGAAATTCAAATCGATATCTAACATTTAGAAATCTATTTTTGATTCATAATCACTTGAACTTGGTTCTTTAATTTGGTTCTAACTAAAGTTAAATTTAGTTCTAATAGAGCTGTTAAAATTGTTGTTACACACTAAATGGAACATTTTATGAATCAACTTAGGACCAACGAAAGACTAGTGAACATTCTAATTGTTTAACAACTTCTCGTTATGAATGCAGCCGTATCGTCGAAAAAAACATTTGCTTCTCTTATTCATAAAAAAAAACTCACCTTAAAGGCTTGGGGACTAGCATACAGGGGTTGGGCCAAATTCTCAATATCTTCTTGTAAAGCTCCCACTGGTATTGAGGTATATGATCCCATTGTATAAGGCTGCGATTTCCAACTTGTACTGTAAACAAAAGAATTTATAAATTATTTTAAAAGAAATCTTAAGACCAAGGCTAAAGAAATTAAAGCTGTCATATATATAGTTCTAGCTTATCAAGAGCGACGTCTTCCAAAAGGGAACCAAAATTTTTCTTTGATTTGACAATGTTTTTTTTACTTATCAGAAATTATTAATTCTGAGAGATATTGGAGTCCGATTATTCGAATAGCAGAACAGGGGCATCGAAAGTGTTCAATAGTTTCGCCCAACTTGAAATAGACGTGTTCAGTGCCTGATTAGAACACCGATGCTTTTACGTATATTAGGCTAATTTTAGAAGTCCGTTGTTTTAGTCTCTCCATTTTGGATGTTTTATATTGCAGTTGGATTTTGTGGGTTATATTAAAGGTTAGTGCGATAGGTGAATAACTTCTACAGGGCACCCACTTTGTCTGGAGATTTAGCCTAGCAGACCCCACTGCTTTACTTCTCAAAAATGTCTATTGTGATAATTCTAGAAAGAGCTGTATGGGAATCGAGAGAACCTTCCGAGGCAATTCCATTGATACTGGCGGTTGAAAATGGATGTAGAAAGTGGATCCGTCATATGGGTAACAGTTGTAGTGTTTTTCAGCCCGAAAAAATCTCTAATGGATTATAACAACAGCTATATTAGAATGCTCGTGGCGGTGACCGGAGAGTGAAAGAATGGTATAGACGAATATTATGTGTAGCAGCTCATCTCTGCAACTATATCTGGGAAAACATTTTCTGAAGGGTTTAAAGGAGACTACTTCTTGACAAAGGATTGATTCGTTAGGCAAAAATGTAGGTACGGTTAGAAGCAGACCTCAAGACTCACAATACCGAAAAAAATGAAACGAAATCGTTCAGTGTCTGAGCAGCAACCCTTTTTTTTCGTTTCGATTGTGTTCTCAGTCTCGGGTTGCGGGTTGGCCACAACACACTAATCGGTCTCTTTGCTCGATACAAACAAAACCATTCGTCGCTCATCTACTGAGGGTCAGTAAGTGAGCAAAGCAACCAAACGGTCTTCAAAACAAGTCTTTATGTTGTTGCCTTCGTCACAGGCAAAGTATTAAAGGGTAAGGGAGAAGGGAGGGGCGCCCATTTCTGTGTATGTGCAGATGCGTATCAACATAAAGTGCCTCGAGTGAACACATGAGCCTAGCAAGCGTCCAAAAACGGTTGTCGGTTGTGCGAAGTTTGAGGGGTTTTTCGCAACAGATTCGCATCGTGTCAGTGGGTGGGTGGTTTTTTTTGTGACAACAAGCACGACAGAGACCAATTATGGAGAGCTCTGGTTACAAGTCATTGCAACCTATCTTGAACTAGGTTATCTGAAGAGTTCCTACAGACACCCGAGACAAAAGAAAGAGGAATATACAAAAATGACAGCTAATTTTTGTAATGATCAACAAATTCGATCATGGCTATATAATATTAGAAGACGAAATAGAAACGCTTTAGCTTCAGTAATTTATCATCTCCCACCTGATGATGGAAATACATTCCATAGCGGAGAGTATACTAATAGTAATTCACTTACCACACACATCTTCGCGGCTTCGGCACATATGGATCTTGAAGGAAATTTCTCAAAATCTCTGTACATTTGTCCGCAATCACTTCCGAAGGCAGGGTTTCCATGTACTCAGCTTCCTGGCCGGATACCCAACCCAACAGCAAGGTATCCGATATTTTCGCAAATGAATAGATTTTTTTATACCAATGTTTACTCAAAAACTCTGGCTTTGCTCGTTCTTCTTCGGAGGCATGCACATCGTATTTATCATCATCCCACAACAGCATGATTTCCGAAATATCTGCACTCAAAAACGGTCGATCATATTCAAGGAGAATCTTATCCACCGTACCGAACATAAGATGCTCAATGGACTCCTGTTTGTAGTGCGGTAATTCGGGATCGAAGAGGTTTTTATGGCATTGCTTCAGAACGCCCAACGGTATGGTACATATCACATGTTCAGCATTGAAAACGCGACCATCCTCGCACGTTACACGTACGGGAAAATCATTACTGTCATTATCCGACTCCACAGAACCACAGCGTGAGTTATTGGAAGTAGATGGTGTGCCTTCTCGGCCAGCACTAGAAGCAACCGTAGCGGCACCAGCTGTGGGAAATTCTGTGACTGTTTTTTCGGAATCATCCGAATCATTCTCATTCTCCGACGACTCGTCGACGGTGTCGAGGCCAGTTAAAGTCTTTTTCCGTTTCCAATGAATTTTCTTAACCGGACATTTTGTTATAACAGCCTCTTTTGGTATTTGTGCGGTAAGGGGTCTTAAAATCGAACTATAACCGGCGGGCAAAACGATATTGCCACCTTGTAATTCTGTATAACTACCTGTGAAAACAAAAATGGCAAATTTATATTAAATTCAGCCAGTAATGCAATGCAATGGGACTCACCTAATTCTAAGAGATCTACTTCGTTCATATCATGACAACCCGTTATACAAGTTTCACGCTTGAGCAAACAATTGAAAATCAATTGTTTCAAACGTTTCTCTTTGGGATCCTCGACCGAACTCAAATAGATTTGTATCTCGAAATTGATGTGCTCGCCCACGCTATTTATGTCCGGCGGTGGGCTATACTGACAATGAAAATACTCATCACAGCGGCGTAAGAAACATACATACGCCTCGTAGATTTCCTGCAGTATATTGAAAGGAACCTGTTGGCCATCCTCAGTGGTGGCCACAACTTTGTGGGGTTTCGGTATGTTTACAACGCTGACTAGACCATGTTGTACGGCAATTTCAAATATCGGATTACCAAGGACGCCATGTATCCAATTGGCACCGAGTTCAACCTGAAATAGATAAAAACGGGAATTTGTTGAATTAATGTTTAGTAGACCAAAATCGGAATCAATGGCAAATATTATTACGCATTGCTGTGACAATGGCATCACGGCATGCATTATAAACAAGTATAGTACATGTGCACATTTTAATATATTTCCGTAAACATATTTTCGTCGATCACCTTGATGTTGAAACATATCAAGACTTGTAAATATAAACAAATAGCAAACCAATTTATTTTAAGTACAGTGAGTTCGAATCGTACACATGCTACATCTGGGCTTTTCAGAAAACTGTACGTTAATACTGAATATCCCAGAGTGTGACAAACAGATTGACAGACTGAATATAATATTTACATTGGAGTGACTGCTCTCTTTATGCATCATAGAATCTTTGTGACCTTGGTAGGGCATCAAACTGCACAATTTCTGTTTATCAGTAGAAGCATAACCGCAAATAACGTTTCAAACGTAATTTTTTTGCAAGATTGCGATTTGACGTCATTCTACATTTTTTGGGGTACCGTGAATAACCAATATCGAGCAAACCATTCGGGAAATATATCGAGAAACCGTCTCAAAGATTTTGGAAACTTGGATTGGCAGGATGCGCTATAGCGGAGCCAGCCGAAGAAGACACTAAGTGGTGAAGTTTGGTGCCGCGATTTAAACAGGACAATTTTAGGTAGTTCCGCTTGATTAACACGCCATAACAAAATTAATATCTTATATGCGTTACGAGTACATGTATGGAGAACAACAGCAAATGACATAATACAAATGCATTCTTATCGTATAAACAACAATTTTAATTTGTTGACAGCGAATTGCAACAAATACTAATCCATGGCAATTCATAATGTGGGTTCACACAAAGAACATCGTATTTGTAGGAGAGGGAAAGTTCGGTGGAAATATGGATATTGGAAAAAATGTTGCCTCCATGAGGAAATTGACGTTTGGTGAAGTTGTGTTCCAACAAACAAAATTGTTCAAAGTGAACCCAACTCTATATGTGTACAACGATCAATAATTCCCACACACAGGAGAGATACATAATTTAATCAATAGAGAACGACGAATGTGGTCTAAATAAAAAAGAAAAAAAATTCTAACCAAAAATAATGTTTTTTTCGATCTCTTGTTACTCCGAGTGTAGTATAATTATTTTTTGTACTGTTTTGTCATATCCAAATATTCATTACAAGGAATATCTACAAATGTCGAAACCCCAATAATTATCTATGGTTTGTTTATGACAATTTGTGTTGGAGTTGTTTAAGACACCTTTCTGAATATTGTTTTTTTTTTAATTAATAAATTTGTTGTTCCGCATTTGGACAAAACGTGATGAAAAGTACAACATCTCATGCAAGAAACGAATAATTCTGACAACATTTCCGAGGAATTGAATTATTTATCATTCCATAAAACATTTCCAAGGAATTCAAGTATTTATCAATCTATAAAATTGTATTCTTCTATTTGGATTGCCAAAGAACTAGTACAACATTTAATTGTTCATCATATTGTGATTATGAATGATCAAAATCGTTACAGACGCAATGGTGTCAGGTAATCTGACCCTTCAGTTAAAGTGGCTGATCTAAGAAACTTATTTCATACATACAATTAAGTCACTGTGCTAAATTCAGCGTATGAGTGCAATTGTGGCGGTACTTTTTTGTTCAATGTTTCGCGATCATTTTACGAATGTAGTCCCGTTATATTTCATTCAGAATTAATTAAACCATTTTATGGTCCATTTTGAAAACTATCGGCCAGTTCACTGCAGTCCTTGGATTTAGCATGGACACATAGTTAAGTAATTTGAGTTGTAATAAATAAATTATAATATTTACCGTGTGTTCTTGTTTATAAAAAAGCGTGTACTTAATTTGTTAGAGCCTCTACGAAGATTACCTGCAGTTTTTTATATAATGGGTAAAAATAAAAGTTCCACTCCAGCTCAAAATGGATAAATTTGAAGGTGGTACGAAAATGTGTGTTGTGCGGCAAAATAGCTAACGCAGTTTAACATTGTAATAGAATAAAACCTTTGGTAATTTGCGACGAAAAACCCCGAAAAAAAAATCTGCCGCAGATAGAAGGCTTATGGCCAGAATGGAGTCAGAACACAATGTCCAAATAACAACAATGTCGGCACATCATATGTGAGATGTCCAGTACACTGGTTTGATCCAAAATACACAAACAAAAACTGCTAAGCTCGGTGGGTCCTCGGTAATGGTTTGGAGGGCTTTACACCATTTGACGTTAGTCCTATAGTCAACATTAAGGGCCATTTTGGCAGGTGAAATGTTTAAAGACATCTTGCAAAACAATCTTGATTGGGAATATGGTGCAGATTTGCGATTAGCCTGGATCCTCCAGCTAAACAACTACCTGAAGCATAAATCTCGGGTGATTAAGTCTTGGTTGTACTAGTAAGAATAAGGGTTCTAAAGAGGCCAGCACAAAGCACGGATATAAAATCAATAGAAAATCTGTGGGGAATTATAAAAGGAATAGTAGCAGCAAAAAACCAACACGGAATTAGGAATTGGTGAAGAATGTTCAAGAAGAATGGAACAGAATAACAACTGACCTATGCTTAGCCCCAACAAAGTCCAACAGATGTGCCAAATTTATAAAACAGAAAAGGCGCCCCGGTAGGCGAGTTGGTAGCGTGCTTGCCTATCAGCGTGGGGGTTGTGGGTTCGATTCCCACCAGAGGCTTTGGTCTGTCGCTGCAAAAATCTAGCCATATGGTCTGTGTCACCCGGTTTACCCTTGGACCCAAAATTAAAATATAAATTTACTTTGTATTGTAATTAAATAAAATAAATAAATAAATAAAACAGAAAGGATATTCTACCAATAATTACAAAAAAATTTATGTTTCTTAGTCTTTTATACTTTTTTTTAAATGATTTAATTATGGGTCCACATTAAATAACAATATGAATTGAATGAATAACCCAGATTTGTTTTTTTTTGTTTTAAATTTACTAAAAAAGGCTAAAAAGGATTTTGTCTTACTTTTGAAAAAATATATGGGTTTTACTCTATTTTTAATGCAACAGTTCACGTGACTTAATATATGGAGTATTTTTACATATATGTACATAGAAGAAAGCTCCAATATCCACATCCATTATTGAAAGAAAGGTTCTTCTGAGTCCATACAACTACACGAGCCTCTGAAACGTAAATTATCGACACGCGTGCATTCTACTCCACAAACAAAACGATTTAACCAAATTCATACTTCCAGTGGACAAAGTCTTCGCGATCTACTCAGAAGTCTGCTTCACCACAAAGACAACAGCTCAACTTTTGTAATAGAAACGACAGAATGCCAAGAGCAACAATAGAACACTTTAAACACTTCCTCAACACCACCCGTCATAAATCGTATAACAACACCAGCAAATCATTCAAATAATCGTGTAAATGGACTAATGAGTTCCAGTGTTGGCGGCGGTCCCTCTTCTACTGCAGCTACTGTGGCTTCGACAACTTCGACCAATGGCTTTTCGCCACGTATTGAGGATATTAACTTTCGCAATGATATTATATTCGAGTATAACAATCCAATCACAGGCAAAGTCGCCAATACTTCAGATATTATAAATTTCGACAATTCATTGCCACCAACACTCTTTAAGAATTTATGACACGCGTCTTTGGAATGTAATGAATCGTTTGCGTTCACCATCAAAATTGAAAGTGGACATCACTCAAAGTGATGAATTGGATCAGTAGTTTTGTGTCTATGTCTAAAATAGTTGAGTATGTTGAGCATTATCAGTTAATATTTTATTACTACATCTGTGATTGTTTTATATGTTTCCTTTCCACTCCTTTTATGTTCGATTACAAGTATTCTGTTTCTATTCATGTGAACTGTCTACACAAAAGTATTTCCAAAAACTAATCCTCCTGTTTAGTTTTTAAGCTAACATTTTTTAAAATAAAGTAATTACGAATCGACAAAAAAATCTTTTAAATTAATTGTAAATCTGTTCCAATCATTAATCTATACAATAAATTTCCTACGACTAAATATTGCCTTGTCTTCGATATTTAATTTGAAACAATTAGAGAATAAATGCAACCTCTTTCTGTTCACTTCTACGAATTTTATTAATATCTCTAGAAATCTGAACAGGTGAGGGGGATCTAAGCTAAGCGCACGTATGTAATACAGTGCCCTGTCTGGAACTCCGCGCACATCTCGATAATGATAATGAGATTTATTTTCAACTCCAATGTTAAATCAACTTCATTGTACGGATGCGAAACAACATAGAACGCATATTCTAGCGATGTAAATGTACTTCAAGACTTCCACAACATATAGTTAAGAGGAAATCCAGGTTTTCTGGGCAGTACGACTAATGCACTACGACAAAACAAACGGCGATAGCAACATCAATCTTTAAATGCAAATGAAACTGGTTTGGAAAACAACAGGACAACCTTACACTTGACGTATGTGAGTGGATTAAACAAGGTAACCGAGCAGCCCACACCTGAAGAAGACATCTCGATGACGATGACCTGGAGCGAAATAAAATTGCTAGCTCTCAATAGACATGAATGGAATTTAGTTGTTACGTACCTAAGCTCTTTATTGGAACAAATATATTTGGAAACTGCAAAAGCACTATCCCCATATTTCACCAAAACTTTTGAAAAGAAAGTCAATTGGGAGACATTGAAGTAGACATCTTAATTGACATTGGCAAGCGACAAATCTTATTTAATGTTTGTATTCTCACATTGTATTTAATTACATCTTGAATCGTAATGTAAAATAAATGTGTAACTGGATAACAACACACTGCATGCATTTTTATGGAATATCCATGGACTGCAAAACAACAAATGCAATGTATGTTGGCGGTTTTATAATTCAATTCGAAATAATAACGCTTGTTCACTTATAAATCAACAAAATTGTGATAATTTCTTTACGAGTTATTTCGTAATTAAATTCCTATATTGCACAGACGAGGCGAGCTAAAACAAAAGAGAAAACGATACAAAAAAAAGTCATGCAAATTATTAAAATTAATAATGAACGCAATTTTTAAATGTAAGAAAAAAAAACGAGATAAACATGAAATTGTTGACTCCCAGTATTGTATGTCCACAAAATTTGTGTATTAACTTTGCTAAGCAAAAAAAAAAACAAACAAACGTTTAGATTATCAACCAGAATATAAAAACACAGCGAGTACGAGTATTTACAATAATAGCCGGCACATTTCAACCTACATTTTGTGCAAAAATTAATTTGCCGATCAGCCGAAAGGCCCCACACCAACAACAGTCGCAGCAAAATAGAAAATTTACAATTGCTGATGCGATTCAATATCTGATTTAATGACAGGTCGTTCTCCGGGTGGTATACAAGTGTGTGTGTGTGCGGCAGAGTCGATATGGTTAGTGGGTCGCAATACGGATCATGCACCAATGATGTTTATACTCTAATGATTTCTGTGTTACATGTAGAATGTGGGGAACAGTGATTTAATGGTCTTAAATTTCACATATATGATCATGACCATGTCCAAAAGTGTGCACTTGTTGGAGTTCTGACAAAAACTGTGGAGTTGATCTATCTATCTATCTATCTATTGTCGTGTGATGTTTTTTATAAAACAAGTGGATCCGTTTTTTTTTTTTTTGTAACACAAATTTAAATTGTGAGTGTTCTTAGCCCTTTCCGTGGCGAATATATTTTCTTGGCGAGCTAAAAATCATATGAAGTCTCGACTATATATGACAAATCCACGGAAAGGCTTAAACTTTGAGACAAATTCTGTAAATTTTGCAAATAGCCAATTTATGGTTTGATAACAGATCAAATCCTCCAAGCCATCCAGAAAATATTCGCCCAGATATCATTGTAGTCTGGTTTAGAGCGATGGACAGCAACACAAAAAGTGTATTCCAAAGTTTGAATCTTCCCATCATCCCCATATAAAATACAATATTCGACTAGTACTTTCTGCCACTTTTCCATCGGGATTGTAGTGTCCTATTCTAATATCGTTTATATTCCATTAGATATGGGGGGAAAATGATTATTTATGATTTTTATTTCATACGTTTTTTCCTCAAAAATAATGATTATGGACAGATTTTTATAATATTACTTATAATTAATCATTGAAGACAACTGTAAAAAATCAAAAATTTAAAAATCATGGCAGAAATACAAATATTGTCCAAAAACATTCATTCATTAAGATGAAATAATTTTTATTTATTTTTGTAATATTACTCAAAATGAATCATTAACATTGAAAAAATCTTTAAACTCATAATAGTAATTTTTATAATAATGCGCTGAGGCCAATATGTCAAACGAATAAAATTAATGTACAAATAAATTTCCATAAAAAAAAACTCATAATGATTACGGCCACTGGTCTATAAAGAAGTTCTAGTCACGATCATTGACTGGTTCAGTTTGTATGTTGTAGAATTTGTACAGCTAAAATCTTAGCATAAAGAGCTGGCGTCTTTTGAGTCTTTTAACACATAGGAGACAGCTCATGTTCCCACTTACATTTTTTAAACCGCCAGTATTAACAGAAATGCCTCGGTAATGTTCTCCTGAGTTCCATACAGACATTTTATATCTTTATGGAAATGTTTGGGAACAAAAAGTCTTTCCATACATGAGGTATTATTACAATTTATTTAGACTATGTACTTTGTCTATACAAGGTAATTCAGACCACTGTAAAAGTGTCCACATTTTCCAACACTTTTCCAAGCATCTCGGGCGGTATAGCGATAATTTCTGCATGCATTTCTGACTTTGGCTCCTCAATAATCTAACGAGTGCTGGAGTTCAATTGGCATTTCACAGCAGTCCACAGATGTCAAATATACAGTGTGAACATTTCGAATATTAGACATCCAACAAATTGTAGGTAAACGTCCAGACCTTTTTTTCAAGCTTTTGTGTGTAGACATAATGCCAACATCAAATGACCCTTCGGAAAATGACCCATTTATGGGCACAAACTATCACCGTTTTCTTATGCAACGGTGTTTCTCTATTTCCCGAAATCGACAATTTTGCTTTTTAAAGCCGCTAACAAGCATGGATGGGTGTTCAAAATTTGCTTCCCCAAAAAGGGAAATATTACATTTATTCCAATAATTCTGAAAAATTATTACATTTATTCCAATAATTCTGAAAAATTCCCCAAACAATTTATGAAAAATTCTCCAACTACGTTGAAGACGTGTCGTAGCTTTGAAATTCCTTCAAATGTTGTCATGCTAATTACTGTCATCTAGAGTTTGAAGAAGAACTTGTGATTCAGAAAACGACTTAAGACTTTTTAGGTTTCCAGATCTCGATCTTCTCCAGATATGTTCTACAAACACAATGTCAAATTTAATATAGACTACTCTCTATCCTATGGTGGAGAGTATAGAAATAAAATTGCTACCCACTTTTTGTAATTGGTTCGAATGTTGGTGTATTTAATGACAACTTGTTTCCGATAAAGGTTATCTATAACCTTGAAAAATTGCTACAAGAAAACCTACCGATGATGTGCAGCTACAGTGCAGAAGATACCAGTCTCAAACAACCCACTGTTCATTGTTGTCATTAAAAGAAAAATTCACAACCGCTTAGAACAATTGAAATACACTGACTGCAATGATGTACACAGACCTACGTAGATATGAATATGTAGTCACTATAATGTGTGATCATACAGATATCATGGATTCGAGAGATAGGTTTTTATTTTTCTTTGACACAGAATCAAATGAATAAAACATTCTAATGACTTTAATTATTTGTTGACGTTGGTGGAACTGCTGCTGCCGGTGTTGGTGGAGCAGTCAACGGGTGAAATCAGTTGTGAATAAAAAAAAACAACTACATACTACACAACAACAGCATGAAGTCATGGTTGTTGTTGTTGTTGCTGGCATTTCAAAGATAACTAATAACCGTCATCATCATCCAGCGTAATTTTCTGGTGTACTCATATGGAATGAACTGATTTCCCTGCAGTTGAATGAACCTATTTTTGTTTTAAGAAAGAAAAATAAAACAGTTCCACTTTTTTTTCTGTTAAATTGAAACTGCATTTTTATGCTGTGATTGCATTTCCCCCAGTTTGTTTTTTTGGATCGCACCAAACATAATCGATCGTTTTGTAAGGCTTTTTTTAAACATTTTTTCTAAACGTTTTAAAAGCTTAAAGTTAACGCCTTAAAATGCTATAATTGTATTGTCATTAAACATAATGTTTACTTTTCTGATTTTCGTTTTTCGAAAAATGACCGAGCAAACAGAAAAACAAAATGTGTTGTGTCATTAGAGAAATCATAGGCCAGTCATTATTTTGGCTTGTATTATTATTTGTTTGTATGAGTAAGTGCATTTTAATTTGTCGATAATGAATGGCTTCTTGTCGGAAAATAGAAAAAAAAACGTTTAGTCAAATGGATGGTTTCATATTCAAGGTATTTATTATTAAAGCTTAGGGTTGTACGCGAGGGATGTATATCGTGAACAACGGCGCACCGTAGGATGGAGTGTATGCTGATATCGTTGTAAAATTCTAAGACGATCCAGTCATGTTCGACTGTGAGTCGAGGACACAACAATGTTGGCAATTGTCCAACAACAAAAACTCAGATACAGCCCCAGGTATTTTGATTGTCAAATTTAGCTGACAGATAATGGCAGACAGTTAAATTTGGATTGCATTTGCCGCATTTGGCTACGAAGCCTAGTACCCATTACCAAAATGTATTAAAATCTGATTAAAGAAAAAAATCACGATGGGTTAGACACCAAATCGGAAACCAAATATGAAAACCTGGATACATGTGATCCAATTTTAATGCAATTCGGGTTGGGTAGAAATGAACTTCAGGCACTGAATTTCATTAAATCCTGATGAAATAAATCTACGGTTCTTAGGACAGCATAACCTCAAATTTGGAAGTACATATATTTGTTTGATGGGATATTCCAAAGCACTATCATCATCATCATTTTCAGTTTAAATAAAAAAAATCCGGCGCCAAGTGAGTTAATAGAAATCGTCTTCAGCCTAAACTCAGCTCATTTTTATTCATATACTGAGAAATAAGGCCAGATTCGGACGCGTTAATGAAATTTTGATTTGTACGTTAAGTTTAAAAAATCCCATTTTCAACTGTAATATAAGAAAAAGAAAAATATCTCAAAACTACCAACATGGTGATGTGACTTTCTTTCCTTGGAGGGCAGTCTACTTCGGCGAGCGATTTAATTGTAAATAGATCCGCCACAATTGCCTTTTAATGATAAAGGGATCGCTTTTTTTTAAACATTTTTCACCCATTTTTCATTGAATCACCCGGTATTTCGGTAGCTGTAACTTTTATTCTTTGACATTTGACAAGTAGAAACTACGCCATTACTGAAAATAGAGCGATACACGCTTCAACAACGCATTGAAATTATTAAAACTCACTACAAAAATGGTGAAAATGTTGCAGTCACAGTTCGCAAAACTAAATTTGTACAGAAATTGGTGGAAAAATTCGTGCTGTTGGGACAAGTTAGTTATGTAAAGAATAAAACCCGTGCACGTCGCTCAAGAACAACTGAGGATATTTGCTGCTGTAGCCCAAAGTGTTGAAGAAAACCCAGGACTGTCCATTTCTCAGCGTTCTTTGGAATTGGGCATTCAACAAACGTCATTTCACCGTATTTTGCATAAAGACTTGGGTCTTAAGGCTTATAAAGTTCAGATAAATCAAGAACTCAAGCCGGCCGATCATCAACAACGTCGTGTCTTTGCTGATGGGGTCCTTGAAATGCATGAAAATGATCTGGAATTTCATTGAAAAATCATCTTGACTGATGAGGCCCATTTTCTCCTCGGTGACTACGTCAACAAGCAAAATTGTCGCATCTACGGCTCTGAAAACCCATCCTCAACGTGTGACTGTTTGGTGCGGTTTATGGCTCGGTGGTGTCACTGGACCTTACTTCTTCGAAAATGAGGTTGGATAAACAGTTACGATGAATGGATTGCGCTATCGAGAGATAATTAATGATTTGAATGAATGACAATTGGATTTCTTAGTAAAATATAGGCAAATAATAACTTGGACTCGAGCTGGCCTATTTTTAAAAACTATGTAAATCAAAGTCAAACACACGTAATTTAAACATCAGATATAGCATAGAGATTATACACACCTTTATACATTTCCACCTAAGGTTTGGACATTATTTTAGTGTAAAAGGGGTCTGAGGCTAAATTTCAGCGCTCTATTATGAAATTCTTTTTAGCCCATACTAACATTGATTTACATTTGGTATTTTTCCAAAATTATTTATTTCATAATCTCCGTTTGCCAATGAACAAATATTTCCAAACGTTATCTATATTATTTCAGGAATTAAATACTCACGTTTATAAAAACGTACGTAGTATATGGGACACAGAAGACAGTTGCCGGCCAAAAGTCTTTAGACTGTGACAATTTAAAAGAGACCGCGTTAATAATTGCATTCCTAAGTTGATGCATATGCTATCCAGGTAGACGCAGAGTTTGGTTGCGATCTGTAAGCCCGTGTGATGTAAGCAGTCAAATTCATTCGCTTACCTCGCAGTCAAGCGGGTTGGAAATGTTAGATTAAATCTACGATGTACTACAGCTACTGGATATAATACGGAAATGTTGAATAAATAAATAAAATGATTCTCTGAAAATCGTCATTATTCGCTTATGACTTTTTTCATCAGCTCTCCAATTTATTACCGGCCGAAGATTCAGCTGAAGAAAGTAATACACAAACAATCATAGATGATGTGATTACAAGTCCACCCGCATATCACAATTAATCATTAAGAACAATTGCCCCTCAGGTGCAGAACGGAATTCCGACAAAACTGTAGACTAGAGGAGATAAATCGGTAAAGTGCATTAGTCAGCTAAGAACACAATGTCAGAT
Organism: Hydrotaea cyrtoneurina; assembly: GCA_958296145.1. NCBI lineage: Eukaryota > Metazoa > Arthropoda > Insecta > Diptera > Muscidae > Hydrotaea > Hydrotaea cyrtoneurina. The sequence goes on from OY282512.1 coordinate 23,552,192, forward strand.
TCACACAACAAAAGTGCAAACCAATTGTGCACAATTTGTCTCTTATTCATCACATGTAACAAGCCCTACAGGAGCCAGAACACGACGGCTTAAGGTTGACCATCGACAAAATCATCACACTTCACCCAAACTACGAAAAGACCCATAAGTACCAAATCGATACATACAATCTTGTGGTGCATTATAAATCTGCCGTCGATAAGAGAAGAACTGGTTGCTATCATGTCTGCGTATAGTATCCCAGCCAAACGTGTACACCTCAGTAGATGGACATTGAGAGATAACTAATATCCTCTCCAACCCATGAACTACACAAAGTTAATTGTGGAGGAAGTGAACTTTGTCGGAAAGATAGACCGTGATATAACTGTTAATCGAATGAAAATCGATGCTCTGGACGAGCAAAATACAGAGCCCTTCGTTTTTTACTGTACAACAGGCTTAGCTTGAACAAGACATGAGTATCCTTGTCATTGGGAACTGGATAGAGCACGCACAGGACCAAATTCCTTAACAAGCCCAAGATCAGCAACAAGCTGTATGGGAATTTTATGTAAGTAAGTATTTTATTCCAAAAAGTTAGAAATTACCACAATTTGTAATTGAAACACAAAAATACATTTCAAACACACCGCAAAACGTAAGAAAATCAATAATAAGGCGTCATGTTTTGGTAAAAAGGTCAAGGTGTGAATAATTGCAAAAGCATGGTAATGGTACTTTCCCTAGAAGTTTCACGTTGTCTCAAGGTCATTTCAGACAACAAATGTGTGTTCTTGGTTCGGGTATTTTCCGTTCAATAGTTAAACAAACAACATAGCAGGCCATTATTAATGAACACTGAGTAACACACTAGTTTTGTTCTTTTGTTACTAGTTTTAGGTAATAAAACTTAATTAGAAATAACAATCTTAATAAGTTAGTGTTAGCAAAGCAGAAAATGCCCATCCTTATACATTGGCGGAGAAATGGAATTGCTCTGCACTCAACGATGACTGAAGGCCACTTAAAATCAAATATCACTTATTTTACAACATTCATAATCCACAACTCAAAAAACGCAAATCTTCAAAAAAAAACCACCATATGTTGTTTTCCCTACATCGCACACTTACAATTTGAAAGCAATTACAAATTAAAATTTGGTTTAAGAGCAACATTAGCGTTGCAAAATGCACTTTTAAACAATTTAGTCTAATTGGACATGAGGTTTAAGAGTAGTTTTTTATATGAAATAGACTACAATTGATATTGTCTAACAATTCAACAGATGTTTTCTTAAGATGATCTCTAATGTCGTGTGATTCTTGAAAGGCACATATGCAAGAAGCTAAATGTGCTGTTTATAGATCAGATTGTGGAAAATATTTAAACAGCCAAATAAGACACACATCGGAACACTCTGTAACTTCCCAAGGGACCGAGTTTTTGTTTCATGTTAATGTTCCTGTTGTTTTCACAGAATTTCAGTTTCTAAAAAATTATGTGGACGGCCGTGGTGTGGTATTACACAATAAAACAGAACACAAACAGTGCCAGGATTAGCTGTGAAGCTTTCGTTTGGAATATGGAACAGAGTTGAAATTCCAAACGCGTAAAAATTATTAAAACCTACTACAAAAATTGTGATTCTGGCACAGTCACATGTCGTGCTTTAAGAGGAGATTGGCAGAATTGTGAAAAAATGTGAAGAGACTGGAGCGGTAACAGATGTTGTACGGCCTGTGCATCATAGTTTCGCTCGTTCCGCTGAAAATGTCGCTGCTGTAAGTGATAGTGTTGCCGATGACCCGAATATGTCGATTCCTCGTCGTTCTCATGATCTACACCTACATCCATATAAAGTCCAGTTCACACAACAACTGAATCCAGCTGACCATTCACAACGTCGTAGATACGTGGAATGGAAGCGTGATCAACATTGGACGGCGATTTTTCGAACAAAATGTTCTTCAGCGATGAAGCACATTTCTCACTCGGTCGGTGATGTTAATAAACAAAATTGTCGTATTTGGTGTTCTGAGAATCCTCAAGTAATTGAAGAGATGCCATTACATCCACAAAAGGTCACTGTTTGGTGCGCTCTTTGGTCCGAAGGTGTGATTGGAACTTACTTCTTCGAAATAGACTAGGGAACGACTGTCACAGTCAATTCAGAACGTTATGGTCGTATAATAACCGACTTTTTTTGCCTTCTATTGAAGAATACGACATGGAGAATATGTGGTTTCAACAAGACGGTGCCACGTGGCAGTGCCAGTATGAGAACTCAATGTTAAAAAAATCGCAGACCTAAATGCTTCTGATCGAAAGCACAGAAGGCGCATGGCGTTCCCTATGTACATACATGTTAGTACTCCTCCCCAGATGGTAATTGTGGGATATTTGAAAATGTGATCCTTGACGGCAAACAATTCATACCATTTTAAAGTAAAATGTAGATGGTTAATTTGGTTTTGCAGTTCCAATTACTGAACTCCACTTCTTCCATCTGGAATGATAGCATGTTCCTTTCCTCTTATATTTCAAATTAGTATGTGGGGTCGGTTTTTTGGTCCCACCGTCTCCATGAATCTACAACTTTCAAGTTTTTCGGATATCCCACAATCTGTGAAACAAAATTGTTGGCAATTTAAATCCCTCTCCATGCGATAGGTCTACCTAGGATCCCATTACTTGAATGACAGACATTTTCACATTATTTTCTTAATTATCTTTCGCCATTGCGTTGTCAAGGAAATTCGAAAGACCTCCGAAAAAATCCAATTCCTATTTGACGACTCGCCAGACAAATAAAAATGAATACAAGACAAATAGCACAACGCACAGTAGGGTGTACACAATTGGCAAACAATTACGCATAAAGCGTATACCATTCTATTCCGAATACAAAGTAAAACAACCTACCACAAGGACGTTTATAAAACTAACACACACACCCCACAAACTGTATCCCCTCATCCACAGAAAGGCAAAACATAGGAAATGAGAAAAATATGAAAATACGGCAGCAATACACGCAACAAAGACTATCTGAATGCAACAGAATCACATGTAAAAACAACATATGATTTTAAGGCCCAGCCAACAGAGAAAACCTGCAAAACACTTGCCAAACAACACAACAGAATTGCAAAGACATTGGTCGGTTTACAAGGTAATATGTGGACACGTCACACTGTTGAATGCAACACCCTACATGTGTATGTACATTCAGGAATGTAGTGATGTCTGTGAATATTGCTGCTTTGGGTCGGTAGATCGTTCTGAAGCTAAAGTCACATACATAAAACCAACGACAGCAACATTATGACTGTGTTCCGATAAGGAATTGGCCCATTTTCGGTCAAACTGATGAGTGTGTGGCTTATAAAAATAGCCACTGGGAATAGCTCATGCAACAACTGTCACAGAAATTTTAGGGAACACATGAAAGGAAGTGGGGAATAGTGAGGCACAAGCAAAAGAAAAAGCACTGAGAATGGCAAACAACGAGGCGATGATGAGATGTATGAACCCCTCTTTTTTAAAAACAAAGTAAGTTGGAGTAATTGCATGGCAAATATGCAAAATCCTAAATTGAATACATTAGATCAAACGCTTTAGAGCCTCGAGTGCACGTGTCATTGGTGATATAACGGCCAAACGGATGGAAAAAGTATGCCAACAGATCGGACGAAAGGAATGTCTCGTTACATCTGCAGTTTTTTAAACCTTTGTGTATGATGTTGTTATTTTGCAATTTCCCTTTTGAAAGGAAGTGGACAATTTTGATCTCATTTTTTTTTAAAATTGTCTTTTTGAATTATATTCTATAGTTATAAAACATATAGTTATTAAACATTTCCTTCCTTCCTGAGAATTCATTCACATGATTTTACCCTGAAAGGCCGTATTTATCTATTCTATAAAGAAAAATGAAAAAAACCGAGTCCAAAAAAGTATGTCGAATGCATAGACATCTATAGCTGAGAAAATTACGAAAATTGTGTAAGAATAAAAGTCGTTGTTACGGTTTACAGTTTCGGTCTAACACTCTAACAATTTTTGGAAGTGTACATTTTATGAAAATGTGCGATTAGGGAGCTGTTTACCATCGCCATCCTGAACACGTGCCGGGCTGTAATGAAAGTATTGATGAGTGATCAATTCAAGAATATTTAGTTTACTAGGAATACAGTTTTTATTTAGAATGAGGAGGGATTCATTTTCGATATTACTCGAAGCGTATTGACGATATTACAAAATACTCAAAAGTTGGCATTTGTAAGGGTGGTGTCAGTAGGGGCATGTAAACTACCCGCACTAATCACATGCACAACGTTTTCATGAAAATATTCGTAAGTGGTCAACTTCGCAAATATGGTCAATGTATGGAAAATTCCGGATTCGAATTTATCTAAAAATTGTGTTCATTACTACTGATCGGTGAACCAGGAATTAACAGAATACACTTGAATTAAGGAGGTGTACAAATGAGAACGCTATAGATACCGAAGAAGTAACCTGGCCTACTAAAATATATGATTTGGAGAGTACATTTCACAGACTACAATAAATTGGGTACTTCGTGTGACCAGTTTTGGAAATATCCCAAAGGTGAAAGAATTTATATCCTCATATGAAATCCAAAATAATCAAAAACTATTTCTTAAAAAGACAAATTTCCACCGTTGATTTTTATTTTGAAGACCAACACTCAGGGGATGCCACTATGAATGCATTGCACTGTGTTAGCGATAGGAAATGAGGTTATTGAAATTGGGAGTACTATTTGTAAATGTTGGCTTGAATTTGGTAATGTCATTGCAGTCAGGAAAAACACTTGCTGGGAGATTATTCCACAGTTCGGCTAAAGAACGAATTTTCTCTATAGTACGTCGTACGGTCAACCAGCCATTGGACAATGAATGGATGAGAGACCCTGGATAGCCACATATTCCGGCTAAATGTTCTAATTATTTCTATAGTGCGTCATCCGGTCAACTGGCCATTTGACAATGAACGGATGAGATTCCCTGGATAGCCGTGTATTTCGGCTAAATTGGCCTATGTTCAAATGAGTACGAATAATATAGGTTGCTAGTAGATTGGGAGCAAGAAATGGAAAAGGAGAGAGGACAGAACCTTGTGGCTCTCCTGTGGTCAACATATGCTCGTTGGATGAGACGCCACCTATAACAAATCGTATAGAGCGATCTCTGAGAAAACTCGATATGAATCCAGAGAAGATATTACCGACACTAAATGCAATATGTTTTTATATGAGTGCTCCGTTCCAGACCCTATAGAAATCTTTGGAAATATCCAGAGCCACGACCTTGCTTTCACCAAGGCGGTGAATGGATCGACTCCATCGCTCCAAAAGGAATGCCATCAGGCCTCCAGTAGATCGATTTCTACGCAAGCCATACTGTCGGTCATTCAGAAGGCCGTTAGACTCTAGATACTTTACCAGATGGTGGTTAATCATGCTCTCCATAACCATCGAGAGCGCAGAACATGTTGTAATTGGACGGTTATTCGCAGGATTTGTAGCCTCGCCTTTCTTGGGGATCGGCTGAACATTGGCAACTTTCCAACGTGAAGTGTAAATACCAGCACTGTACGACATGTTGAAAAGATTGCGCAATGGATGAGATAGCGTCGAAGAACACTTACATAGGGCAAGTGCTGAAATGCCATACGGGCCCGGAGTTTTATCTGCATTGAGATTTGAAAGAACCCCTTCAACACCACGTGTTCGAAATAATATCTGGTGCATCGAACTAAATACGTCAGACATATTGAAATCGACCATTGGGCATTGAATTTTTTATTTTATTATCCTATTTTTTCCGGAAACATATATTTTCCATATTTTGTATATCTTAAGAGTTCTAAAAGCCTTCTATATAAAATCATCAAATTACACACGATTTGGCTGTTCCCTGGCTGTATTCTTTCTGCAACCATCTTTTTTATATTGTTTGTGGAATAAAACGAAACCACGCCAACGACGATTTCTGTCTTGGCAGGCAACATTACAAGTGTCATTGGTGATATACCGGGGAAACATTGGAAATGGTGTGCCAACATTAGACTTCCAGGATCGCACTAGATATCGGGTTCACTCGGAGGCCATACATTGACCCAATGTGATACCCATGGAGGTGGAGTTCTCACCCACTCGATGATTGGCAAGGTTAAGTATGATGTTTACACGCTGTAGCCATTTGGTGCTTTGGACGAGGGAAGTTAGAGATGCACTGGCTAACACTTCAAGGTCGGCAAGAAACCTGCTTCCAAGGTGAGTGACTCGAAGTTTACTTTGGTAAATCGAAACATATTTATATTTTACTTGACAAGATATAACAAATTTACTTACTTACTTATCAAAACTAATAAAATCAAACCGCTTAGTATAGACTTAACTGGATTTAATAAATTGTTAATAGTAGAACCCTTTTTATATGGTACTCATAATTTTAAAAGGCGGTCAGAAGGATCGAACTTTCTTTTTCTTTGCAGAGGGAATTTTTTCTGAATTTGTTGGCAAATCTGGTCACTCACTGTCCAATCTTTTGTAAAAGTATAGTAATGATTTTAGATTAGGCAAATCCGAATATTTTGAACTGAATTGAAATGAATAGAAATTAAAATTATGCAAAAATTCCTGAATATTGAATTATGCCATTTTTGGATAATTACCAAGAAAGTGACAGCAGTGGTATGTGTACATGTATGTATGATGTATGGTACGTATAGAATGTAATTAATTGTTATATTGGCCAACACATATTAGCAGCATAAAACTATCTATCAGATTATTTTCTCAACCTCCTGTTATCATGAAATTTTTCACAATTTACTTTTTTTTTTCACCAACAATTTATCCAAATATCCTCTTTTTGGTCCTTTTGACAACCATCCACACATCCCTTTTCTGTTATTGTTGTGTTTTTTGTGTGTGGTCACACACAGAACAGGGAAAAACCTCGTCTTACATAAGTCGAAACAAATGAACAAGCAAGCAAACATGTTGACGTCTTACCTTCTGCTGCAGAGGAATGGACACAATGCGTCCGCCGATACGACTGCGGGCCTCCAACAAACAGAAGCTGTCACATCCGTTTTGTATTAAATGATTGGCCGCCGATAGTCCCGACATGCCCGCTCCAATAATGACAACTTTGAAGTTTGTTGGCTGTGCCGCAGCACCCGCCGCTGCTGCGGCTTCCAAGGCAGCAGCATGTTCATCGGTCGGAGAGGGAGCTGGTGTATGAGGAGTGGTCTCACCCATACTGAGGACTGCAGTGTTTTCTTCTTGAATAATACCCCCACTCGTCGTTATGTAGGATGGAATCGATTTTTTTGCCCGAATTAGGATATTCTGCTCTTGTTTTCAATACATTTAACCGTTCTTTTTTTCGATTTCCTTCGCAACGACTGAGTATTGCACATACACCGCAAAATATTCGTGAATTTTGAGTGTTATTTATGTTTTTTTTCTTTTTGCTTGGTTGGTTTCCTGTTTTTAATTTCCCGTATGTACGAATTTTCTTTTCACTTCGACGATATTTCTTCTCTACAACCGAAATGCAGATCCACCATGAATGTCAAAATATTTTTGAGTCCGTCGTTCGGTCTCTCTGTGGCGTGTTTAGCAGAGGTCCAAGTCGTGGGGAAATTTTCGGCGGCGGCGGCTGGAGATATTCAAACCGGCGGCGGCTTAAAGCCGGCTGAAGCCGATTTTCAATAAAAAAAAATTATAATCTTTGTAATGTATTTATTACAAATAAAATAACACAATTCATATGTGGACCAGCAAGCATGTTAATAAAATGAAAAATATGATTGGAATATACTAATTGTTTGGATCTATGCTAATAATTGTTCAACCACCTTCATGTTATCATTTTTCGTTTTTCGTTTACACACGAACCAGCTACGGAAAAGGCCCGCTCAGATGATGCAGATGTAGCTGGGATGCCAAAACATACATCTGCAAGTTTTGCTACATTCGGAAACATCTGAAAGATATTGTAAAATAATTCGTGGAAAACTATAAATATATTTTTCAAATATATACTTCTTTATTTTGCCGCCACCAGTCAATACTTTCAGTTTCGTCAACTTGTATGTCAAAATAGGCAACATCTGCGGAATGCACAATATATTTATTTACTTCTTCTGACTCAGAATCGGAAGACAAAGTCTCCAAGTCTTCTGACATTTTTTTCTTTATAAATCGTATTACGAGTAAAATACTAACTGAGTTGTTGTGTACCGTAATAACCGAGATGCATTTTCTTAGTGTTGCTATAGCGTTTTTTTTACTTGAAGGCCTGCCAGAAATTATTAATTATTTAACAAACCAAATGTTTGTTGCGTTTTTATTGATTTATTTGTATTTAATTTCGATACTTCAATATTTTTTTCAAAATATCATCATAGTAAATAAAGTCGGCTGACAAATTTGAGCCGAAACCAGCCGCTCCCTTCGGCGGCGGCTCGAACTCGAAAATAAAATCGGCGGCGGCGCCGAGCCGACTTCAAGCCGCACGACTTGGACCTCTGGTGTTTAGTGCATGGACTGCGCAATCTCTTTTGATTGTAGGTTTTGTTGGTCTTTTTTGTTTTGCTTCCTTCAATCGCCAAGACGTAATTTCTGTAGATTTGAACAGTTTCAGTTTTAAAAGGACAGATGCATGTAAAGCTTTTATAAAGAAGTTTAACATGGCTTAGAGATTTCTCTCTTACTCGTAAAGTCGCCGTTGAAACAGCCGTTGAAAAATGTGATAGTCGCACACACTACCTACCTACCACACTCATCAGACTTCCAACTCTTTATTCAGTGGCAACGCACACGGTTGCGAAGGAGGGATCGAAGTGAAAAAGAATAACAGCTGTTACTATTACGAATGAAAGTTCAAAAGTGGCCTCCACGGACGTTATTGGAGGCCACTTATGAATCTCATTCGTTGATTTGTGAGAAAGTGTAGTGTTGCCAGACCGATTGATAAATCCATGATTATTATGGTTTATTTACACCGGATAGATTTCAGATTGTCGTGAATATGTACGTTCAGGGAAGAAAACATTATGGTCGCTGATTAGTTTTCTCTGGTGGATTTCTCTAACCAGAAAGTGCCTAATGCGGCCCTCACACCTTACAAATGCGTATACAATTTGATCATGTTGTACAACTAGTTGTAACGTGAGCGCTAGTTGGACGACGACCAACCGGTTGGATGAAAATCAGTATATTTTGATTCAGTTGGCCAACTTGGCCATTCGTATTTTGTCATTGATGAAGTAAACACATTTTTGTACCGGTGTTCTGTGTTAACTCTATAGTTTCCGAATTGTTGTTTTCGCAAACGCTGATGACTTACCTCATTATGTACTATCCACTCAATTTAATCAGATTTTGGGATTCTCCGGATTAGGACAAGTAATTGTTTGTAGGGAAAAATACTGATTGAATTCGTGAGGCTATCGAGGACATAGGGCAGCCACTTTGCGATTTGGTTATGAACAATTTCACGAAAAGGATATGGTCCTGTAGGCGTGGTCGTGCTGACCTTTTGGCTGATGTTTTGGTTTTCATTATTAACGGCATACCTTCCTCTTTATTATGAAATAATTATCCGATCATTTATCTCAAAAAATGCAAAATAACCTCTTGTTGGAGAACCCTGTAAAAGGAAATTCGTTGGGATTAGTACTTGAAAATATGAGAATTCACTACACGAAATATTACAAAAAAGTCCGACTATTCATACACAAAATTCACGCTGTGCTATTGCAAACTAGTTTATTGCCCCCCATCGCAACACTGTGACATGCATTCACAATAGCAGCAGACAGTCACCCGATGAACAACAACTCTGTTTTGTTATGGTTGTCATTGTGAATGGAATGTGGTCATAAACATTTATCTCCATCGTCCCCAAAAAACAGTGACTCGGACTCTTTATAAAAACAAAAGGTTTTTTGAGAAAATCGAGGGCAACAGCGGCTTTCTTGCTCAATTTAGGGAAATTACAAAAGTACTGCAAATGAAATAAATCCAGAAAACGAATCAGAAGCAAATACAGTTTAGGATGACGTCGAAAAAGTTAAGATTTCGGGGCGGCGATCTGAATTTTCAAAATCGTATTGATGAATTGTACGAGGAGGCGGTGGTGGACGGAGTCAGCGGTGCACAAAGACGTTCTAGTGGGAGTGCTAGCAAAGACAACAGTGATGCGAAATCAACCAAAGAGAAAAAACAGGAAGCAAAGAAAGAAAGGGGTAAGCTATAGAAGAAACCTGTTAGTTTATTCGTTCGGCCCGGCCCATCGCATACGGCTTTTCTCAAAAGAAAATTCACTACTTTTGCTACCATCCGCAGAATTTCCCTCGTTTATGGACTTTTTCAAATTGGAAATGACCCGAGGATATCTGCTGGAACACGACGAGGAACGTTATACCGCTCGACGTAAAAAGATCTATTCATTTATGCGCATACCCCGAGACTTGGAACGTTTCATGGTGTACGGTATCATGCAGTGTGCGGATTCATTTCTTTACATCCACACATTTCTGCCGGTACGTTTTGCTTTGGCCGTCTGGGGTTTGCTGACGCGACCCATTGCCAGTTGTTTGGGCCTGCGAAGGAGAACGCAGCGTTTGTTGACGCCGGCCGAAATATGTGATCTGCTGAAGGGTTCCATATGGTTTGCGGTGACTTTGCTGATGTTATCGGTGGACACGAATCGGGTGTACCACATAATTAAGAGTCAGTCGATTATTAAGTTGTATTTGTTTTACAACATGTTGGAGGTGGGTGATCGTTTGCTGTCGGCGTTTGGTCAGGACACAATAGATGCATTGTTTTGGACGGCCACGGAACCGAAGAATTCGAAGAGAGAACATTTTGGTTTGATCACGCATATTTTATTTACGTTGATCTATGTGGTGCTGCACAGTTTTCTGATAATGTTTCAGGTGAGTTAACATTTCTTAAAGTCGTTTTTTTTATTGTTATTAGTTTTGCCTTAAGGCAGGTCTTGTAAATGATTGCCGCTATTTATTAGACTTATTTACAAACATGACCATTGTCATGGAAGCGATGTATGATCTGTGGTCCAACAGCAGAGTATGATAAAAAAAACTGACTTCTAGATTTATGCGATTACAGTTTAGTCTTACGTTATCTGCATTCCAATGGACGAACGTCTGTAATGATGCAAATTGAATTCTGACAACTGAACAGTTGGCAAGCAATTGGCGTCAAAAGGATCCTGTAATGAAGATTATTACTTACCAATCATAGCTGACGACACTTAGGGGCAATTTTTTAGTAAAGATTCGACTGGCATGGTTCGACAGTCTTCCACCTTATTAAACGCTCGCAATGTCGCTTTAGACCTGACTGAGCCTTATTATTGAAAAGAGCCAAGGCAAAGCATATCAACTCTTTGTAGTTTTAAAAGTTTTTTTGTGGAATAAAACGAATTGAATTCAATTAGTTTTTGCTTGATCAAGCATTCCAAGTTAGAGTACCGCGATTATACAATTTTCTGCCTAATGATTTACAAAATGTTCTTTAACATCAATGACATATTCTATCAATCTGCTTCATTATTTGCATTAGCTATTTTTTCTGGATATTCTTTTCTGCTGCACTCCATAGAGGAACGTTTAATTGTAATGTTTGTTTTTATCTTATACAATCTACCAAGTGTTATTTTAGTATTCAAAGAAAAATGATATTTTTTTAGATAACCAATCGGATGTTTATTTTATAATAAAGAGGAAGGTATGCCGTTAATAATGACAAACAACATCAGCCAAATTGCCACCACGACCACGCCTACAGGACAATATCCTTTTGATGAAATTGTCCATAACCAAAGGAAGATGTCGCAAGGTGTTAAATGACAAGATGTCGGTGGCCAATTGTGATCAACTCTTCGAGTGATAATACGGTCCGGAAACTCTGTCGATAGCACAATCCATTCACTGTTGATCCAACCTCATTTTCGAAAAAGTAAGCCGGACCATAAACCGCATCACAGTCACACGTTGAGGATGGAGAGGCTTCTCAACAATAACTCTTGTGGTTTCCGAGCCCCAGATGTGACAATTTTGCCACCGAGGTGTAAATGGGCCTCATCAATCATTTCAAGGACCCAATCAGCAAAGACTCGACGTTGTTGATGTTCGGCCGGCTCCAGTTCTTGTGTTAACTGAACTTTAGAAACCTTAAGACCCAAGTCTTTATGCTTAACACAGTGTAATGACGTTTGTGGAATGCCCAATTCCAAAGAACGACGAGGAATTGACAATCCTGGGATTTCTTCAACACATTGGGCTTACAGCCGCAATATTCTCAGTTGTCCTTTTGCGACGTGTACGGGCTTTACTCTTCACATCACTAACTTGTCCCAATAGCTCTTCGAGCAATTTCTGTATTGCGGTCCGCCAAGGTTATTCACGACGACCCAAAAATGCTTTAGTTTTGCGAACTTTGACTGCAAGATTTTCACCATTTTTGTAGTGAATCCAATGCGTTGTTGAAGAGTGTCTCGTATCAATTTTAGTAATGACGTAGTTTCCACTTGTCAAATGTCAAGAAATAAAAACTTCAAAAGTGACAGCTACCGAAATACCGGGTGATTCAAAATAACACCTCTTGTTGGGAAACACTTTACTAAGAAACCTTAGTTTTAATTATTTATTGTTATTCGTTTTTAATTAGTTCTTAATAGTTTACACTGAGTAGTCTTTTATGAAGTTTTTAATTAGCTTTTAATTTGCCATGGCTTACAATTACAAATCTATAAGAAATAGATGAAATAAAATTGATTTCCCAGGTTCAAATTTGCCGTCGTCAGTATTATCTAACAATAATATTATATATCGACTTATATTCAGAAAGATTTTCCTGAGTATTTTGCAAATATTGCATAGACCGTATAGTTTTATAAGTACATTTATGAGGCAGGAATCTCCCGCATCAGCCTTATAGAAGTGGCTTAAAACAGAAGTATCCGGGCCAGTGAGTACAGAGGACATACGAAAAACTGTCTGTCTGCTTAAACCATAATTGAATATTGACGCCAAAGACCACACAGAGGGCAGACGTTTCAAGTCGTTTGCCGATGCATTATTTCGGCTGCCAACTCAAGATGTCGGTAATATGTATGGCAATATTAGAAAGGCTTACAAAATACAGGCTATTTCGCCCTCTCTTTGAAGTGTCCAGCAAATGTCAAGATTCGACCTGTTGGATTCTCATTTTTCCTATTTAGTTTTTATTCAATTGTTTTAATGTCTGCTTTTTCTTTAAAAGACGGAGGAACATCGATTTTAAGATAATAAGCGGTCGAGTTTAATTTTATAAGAACTCGGTATATTCACTCTGTAAATCCAATAGGTCCTCTGTGGCTGTGGTCGGTGAATCTTTATACTTTTGTTTAAAAAAAGCTGCTTTATGCAACATGAGACCGTTCACAGATAACAACAGATCTTTTATTTTACAAGAAATAACTTCTTTACAATATCCAGAATTCTATGTCGACTCTTAATAAACGTTTTTCCTGCCAAATTTGAACCACATCTGCGGTACACTATTATCTCATAATATTTTTCTGAATATCTTTTTACTTTCAATTTTTATTTTCTAGAAACTCAATTCCCCTTTCTCTTCTAGGCCACCACGCTCAATGTTGCTGTTAATTCCAACAACAAAGGACTGCTCACCATCATGATTTCGAACAATTTCGTAGAGCTGAAAGGATCCGTCTTCAAGAAGTTCGATAAAAACAACCTTTTTCAGCTGACCTGCAGTGATGTACGCGAACGATTCCATCTCTCCGTACTTCTCTTCATTGTTATGATTCAGACAATGAAGGAATTCGACTGGAGCATCACACAATTTTGCGTTATGTTGCCCGATTGTTTCTCGGTGTTGATAACGGAAATTCTTATCGATTGGATAAAGCATGCCTTCATCACGAGGTTTAATGAATTGCCAGAATACATTTACCGGGAATACACCACAAGCTTGGCGTACGATATGACCCAAACAAGGCAGAAACATGCATTTTCTGATCATTCAGATTTGGTGGCCCGGAGAATGGGTTTCATACCGTTCCCCTTGGCGGTGGTCTTGATTAAGGCAATATATTCGGCAGTTTCATTTAACAATTTGGCTGCCTGGATTTTGTTTTCATTGGCCTACGCTTTTGCATTGGGTTTGAGAATATGCCTGACCATTTGTGCCTTGGGAAAAGCATGCAAACTAATGAAAGAGCATCAGGACGAGAAATGTAATTCATCGACACCGAGTTCCATGACAAATGTGCCGCCAGTGGGCACGGCGGGCACAACAACCAACACTGCCACCATGGGTATGCCGGGGGTAACGACTTTGCCGGGTTCGCCAGCTCTTGGCAGGCAACGCTCGGATATGGCTACTTCCCCCACACATCCCGCTACAGGAGTTGGCGTCGGTGCTGGCGGTGGCAGTGGTCACAATTATACCTTACAAAGATCGGTGACGACGGATTTATCTTCGACCATGTCCTCTTGTACTTCCACACCCAAACAGGTGGGTAAAACCTCCTCTGCCACCTCGGCCTGCAATAGTGCGCCGGGTCATTTAAACAAATCATCGGTCATCACGAAATCACCCACCTCCATCAACATGACACACAACGACATTGAATTAGATGTGAAAAGTTCCCTGGAACTGGGGGCCACAGCTCTATTCTCCAATAGTGATGTAGATTTGGATGATGTATGTCTCAACGAACATGTATTGGACACAAATACCTCGACTACAGCTGGTTTTGTAGAAGAGTCATTGGCACGCAGCGAACCGGATTTACAACAATCATCAAATGTCAATACGACACCAACGTCCAGCAGTCCAAAGACGGCAGCAAGTACGCAGATACGTTTAACGCGACGTACACACAAACGATCGGAATCGGAGCCGAGCATGCAAAGCATAGTGGGCTCATCGGATTCCAGTGAATCACAGGCGTAGTTTTAACCGCATTTTTTTTTTACTTTTTTTAAAAGAAAAGAGAAAGACATTTTATACCGATGGCTTGCAAAAGAGTAGGAAAATGCGAAAAGTACAAAATTCAATACTTTCAATACGTTGATAGTTGATGTAAAATTTGTAATCGAAATATTTTCGGATGCATCCAGGAGTGTTTGACAGGCCACCTTTGAACAGATAATTAGATAGCAATGATTTAAAATTTTATAGAAGTATTTCTTGTTTTGAAATACTATTTAAAGACTTTTTTAATTTCGTTTTTCTTGAAGATAATTTCCCAAAAATAATACATTGTGAGCTAATCTCTAAATGTACAACCCACTAAAAAGTACTGGTGCAAAAACCACAGTTGTTCATTCGGTTTAAAATGTGAAAAAGAGAAACCTAAGATTTAGTTTAAACTGTGGGGGCATTCCAGATGATAAATTGCAGACGTTTTGATTAATAATGTATGGGATATTATTGTGAACAGTAATACAAGGAAATGTAGAGTATAATTTTGAAAAATAATTATGATTATTTTATAATGGCGACAACCGTTTGTTTAAATGTTTCTAATATTTGAAGTGGTCATAATTTTTTTTTTTAAATTTCCCTATTTGTATTGAAATGTCAAACCTGGTTTATGGAAACGATAATAACGTTTACGGTTTACAAAATGACCCCTTTAATTTCGAAATTTCGTTTTCTTATTTTCGACTCTAGTACGCCACGGTTTGTACGCTTTCAATCGAATGGACATTTTTAGTTATAGTTACGAAATGTTACCTAACTTTTTTTTCAAATCGAAGGACGACAGAAAATTCAACGTAAAGTTGGGAATTACTGGCAGCGTTTCGAATTGTTAATACAGTTTTGTTGCTATTTCATATTGAAAATTTGCATTTTTATTCGAAAAAGCTTATAGAGTGAACCTTTTTTAAACGAAACCCTAAAATATGTCAAAACATCATAAAGTGAATCACAGAACACATCACACCTGTAGTCGAATATATTTAAAAAAAATTTTATTATTCCAAAAAAAGACGTCTAATCCAAACTTTCTTATCTCCTTGCAAACTTTTGTGTATGTTCCCCCAAAAAAAGATTACAAATAAAAATAAAATAGATTGTAGCTCAACGATTTGTTCCTTGAAGATTGTTACTTTAGTTATGTTCGTTGTTTTTTAAATTGTATTTTAGTACATGTATTTAGAGGAAACTATATAGAAATTATCAAAACTTAAATCACATTGCCTTATAACAAGAAAACCCTATTGCCGTAATATCCTAAAATATTGAAAACAGAAAACATTTACTTAAAATAAGTATTTATGTATTTATAAAAAATAATACGAAGCCCGTTATATTTTTTTTATACGCATGTTGTTTATATTGTTTTAATCTTATTTTTTTTAAATCGATTTAGTCTTTGTGGTCGATGATGACTTTGCAACGGTTTAATTTAATATCTGCAATTATAACTTCTGATACATATATAGAGAATATATTGCAACAAGACATTGTTTGGTTTTTTGATATTATAAAATAAATAAATGAAGATAATACATTCTTATACCGCGACTGAGTTTCTGAAACCTGTGATACAGCGAGCCGAATTATGGAAATTAAACCTAGACTGTACAATGGGTCATACAATCCCAACTATTTGCATTATGATGAACCTAATTAATCGTGATTCCAATAAGAATTCGAAATAGCCGGGATTGAGAACAACAAGGCCACAGGTATCGTAGTAAGACCGTCAGGGCCCGCCCTATGCAATTCGATTCGACAAATTATTCAAAAACGGATTACAAATTCTACAGTAGAGGGTTTTTTGTGTGGTCAAGCATTAAGGTACGTGGTGCTTACGATACAATTGAATTTGCTATATCTTTGTAAACATAAATTTTTAATATTTTACGATTAAGTAAAAAGCGAGTTCCGAAAAAAATGGCGCTTACGTCTACTTTGCGGTAAGGGCTCCATTTGATATTCGGATTTTAATTCGCCAGTATATAACTTTCAAAATGAATCAAAGTAAAGTGTTCGTCAATATCTCAAAAATCAAACAACTTGGGCAAATTTCGAAAACATTGTTGTTTGGATTTAGCTGTTCACACATTGATTGTGTTAGTTGTTGCTAATCGGTGTTATTGCCCACGGATTGCAAAAAACATTTCGAAAATATATTCGGATTCAGGGACTCAAGATTTTGTCTTTACAAGTTGCTGGGTTACTTTCAACAGACCGTCTTCCAACTCCCTTTTCTATGAAATTCTTCATATGATTCTCCCAACCAATTTAATAAGAAGATCATCATATTACTGGTGTGGTTGTCTTTAGTTTTTATGTTTGTCTTAAATATAAATCCATAACTAACTTTTGTAAAGTTCTACGTCATAATGCGCCGGCCATCACTCATTCCTCTTCGGCATGAGCCTCCACACGATACTGCAGCACCTCTGCGTCATTGTGCGACAATGTGCCCACAATATGATAGTAACCGGGACGCAAGTAATTCTGGAATTTCGATGAATCCAAAGGATAGTTATCAACCTTATAGGTGTCTTTGGTAACCGGACATTTGTCGGGATCCGGGGCATTGCAATGTTCCTTTAGAGTGTCATAGAAATACTTTTTGTATTGATTTTCCATAACTTCACACACTCCCTTGACGGGGGTACGCATCATCATATTATATTCCCCGTCCTGGTCTTTCGAATGTAAAATATCGATAGTGAACTGAAAAATACATGAAATGCATGTGAGGAAAAACTCTTTTTTTTTGTTCCTAAAAAAAACTATTTCACAAACCTTGTAGTCATTATCCAAATCAACCATTTGCTCAACAATTCCATTGATTTTCACCAGGTCATCTCCTGCGTCTTTTTCGAAAGTCAACTCAGTTTTCACAATATGTTCGGCATCATTCACCTTTTCCAGTTTATCTAAAACCAATTTCAATTTCTTTTTATCCCCATCGGCTTCGATTCCGGACACGAAGGCATATATTAGGCAGATAACCAAAAGTGTATGAGATTTCCAAACCATCACGAACAGAACGGATGGGATTTAATAGAATTAACTAAACAGAACAGACAAGTATGCATGTTCTATTGAGACAGCTTAGGGTTTTTATATTTATTGTGCTGTCAGTGCATGCAGAGAACTCGAATTGTGTTCACGTTTATCAGATGCCATTCAACAGAGAACGGAAATGTTTAAACTTGTAAAGTTTTGTCAATGTCCAGATAAGTTATGGGATTTTTACATTGAATACAATTTCGAAAACTGTTTTTTTTTGTTTTTATTGAAGTGAAGGTGTACGTGGTGTAGTGTGTCATTTGAATAATAACACTGGCCTACAGGATTGGGCGTCATGACGGTGTTCGAGGGCAGTTCAACACGTGGGATGGTCACACGGACAAAGGGAAATAGTGGTTTTGTTAAAACTATCTTGATATAATGTCGGATCATTATGTTCGTTTGTGAATTCCTTTGTCGATAGTCGGATTGTCCTGAAATATTCACAATATGTTACAGTTGGACCAGAGCAATACACACAGGCTATTTGGAAAAAGGGTCGTGTTCCCGCCCACACACCCCAACATTTTTAGACGACAATTTATTACAGACTTTAGGCAGGTGGGGGTTATTACATATAATACCGATATAAAGCAAATATCTTTTGGGAAAATGGGCGCAGTCAGGCCCCGTTTTTAATAAAAGGACCTATTTGGAATCAAGTTGGAGTCGCCGCCCATATAGTAAATCACTGGCGCTATTGGAGCCAATTTCAACTGGAAGTTACTGCTGATAAACCCGGCTATTTTAGATGATCATGGGAAAAAGGTTACTGTCGACAAACGGACGTGGTGTGGTATGTAGTGTGTGCCACTGCCACACAGCAGAACTCAGGTTCGAAACCTGGTAAGACCATCAAACATTTTTCGGTGGCTGTTTTACACCTTGTAAATGTTGGCGATTTTACGAGTAAGAGAGTAATCTCTAAGCCATGCAAAACTTATCTAGAAAAGCATTAGCCGTTCGGAGCCGGCATTAAACAGTACGACCCGGTCAGTGTGTGTACAAATTATGTCGTGCACAGCTCAATGATTCGACAGAAGTTCCTCCATGCAATGTTAAGGGAAATACGTACGGGAAAATGTCGAAGACAATATTATGTCATCCTAGAACGACTGCGGGTGGCGCTAGTACATGCACCTTAAAATTGTTATCCACCATATCTCATGATCTATTTGAGGTGTGAGTATGAGATTTGGTACATATGCTATTAGCAACGAAATCAATTTTGACCCTTAAAAAAGTTATACCTATAACGATCGTCATTGAATTTTCACAGTGTATTACTGTTGACCGGGAAATGGTCGTAGGCCTTATTTGGCCATATATCATAAAACTAGCAGCGATTATCATTGGTAATTTATTCAACGTCTTATCATTATTTTAACATATTTAACTGATAATTCCAACAAATTGTATTCCTTTGCCATAGTTGCCATTCAAATTGCTAAAATGGAAAATGTCAAGCTAATGATCTGTTTCAAGTCTAAACATTACCGTACTGCTTACCTATCATGACAATTTGCATACCACCATGCACTCGTATGGTGGGAGGCACACATGTACTAATTCACTGGATCCATACCCATGTGTCTTCTCAAAGAATCATCAAATCTAACCAAACTTTTCACTTTATATTTCTCCGATTCACTGGCCATTATGAAGATATCGTATGTGACTTTTGCTTTGTAAGAATTGGTAGCATCCTTCATTCGGATTAACATTTCCTGGGGGCCACTGAAATTGGCGAGAACACAAAGTTTGTCCAGACCAATAAAATATTCACTGTTAATATTAGCATAAACTTGTTGCTAGTCGGAGCTCGTTTGAAAGAACTAATCGTAACCGCCATGACAACAGTCCAATCACCAACTTCCCTGTGATCATGGCACTCAACCACAAATGAGTCATTATTGGAATCACTGATTTTGTATGTGATAACATCTACTGCGTCCGGCACAGGCAGTGGCGTCGCCACAATTTCTGGACAATCTGTGTATTTGACCAAAAAAAAAAAAAAGAACTGAACAAACAAACATTATTTGGCATATTTTCCCAATTTTCCAAAATAAAAAAATACAATTACAGTGTACTCACTCCTTGCGGACACCTCTCGTAAACGGACACTTTTTTCGGTACCAATCCGCTTCAGTCCTCTTTCCCTCATAAGCGGGCACAATTATCAGTCCCTTGGGTGTCCGCTTATGAGAGAGTATACTGTATTCAAAATCACTTGCCAGATTTTGGTCAGAGTCTGGCAACTTTGATTTCCCCCCATTAGCGCATCCTTATCCTATTGCACTTGCCCGCATACATTTGTCTCTTTCACACACATGGAAATTTCGTATGTGGTCTAAGAAGAAGAAAAACCACAAGAAGTTCATTTAATCAGTTCTTCCGCCGCGCTTTTACTGTGTCAACGTACAAATTGGAGCTACTGAGTAAACTCAGTAAAAGATGATCTGAAAAGTTATAAAATTTAAAACACAATTGTGAAAAGTCGCAAGCACATCAACAATAATGCCTGGTTTAAAAATTCGCCAAGAAAAAAAGAACATATTAACACGTGTTTTGGTCGTTTTTGGTTGTATGAAAGTCGTGTTCGCGCGTGTTTTGTTTGTGGCGCTTGTGTTAGAACGATGCGCAGTCGGTTGTAAACAAACTGATGGAACTGGTGGGGGAGGAAGGGTTGTTGTGATGTTTAGTAAAATAATAAGTGTGTGAAATGTGTTTCCTTGGTTTGTTTAGAAGAAAATTCGGCAGACTGTGACTTACCCCTTTACCCAGTTAGACCGTCTACAGACACATCACCGACATCCATTTCTAATAATTGAAGAATTCGACGTGATTGATGTAAGTGTTGGATTACATTCAGCTTCTGTTTGTTGAAATTAAATGCCGATCACCGACTGTGGTCCAGCAAAAGGTAAGTGAGTTGGTCCAAATATTTTTCAATTTAGAGATTTTTCTTAATAGAATTTTATAGAACTGTCTGTCTTTTATAGAACTTATAACCACTTTGGGAGATTATCGATTTATTTTTATGTGGAACTAATTTTTTGCTTATTTCTCTAAAAGTTTTTTCTTTAATGGATTTCTAAAAGTTTCCGAAATCTGCTGATTTCGAGCGAATTGATGATTAGTGTATTTCCACACTATCTAGTCATCAGCTGCTCCATCTGCACTGACTTCGCGAAAGCTCCGGTTTGTGTCATCGATATCATGTAGGTCACCTGTCGTCCTGCGCATGGGGTGGTAAATTGGCTCAAGTCGTAACTGTTCGAAATTAGGTTGATTTTTTTTTTTAGGTAATAACCAAAGAGTTTATAACAGGTGGCGCAAAAGTAAACTTCCGATGTTTTTTGGCTGTAATTAAAAAAAAATGAAAAACTTTGATTCTTCTTGTGGATTATTTTTATTTGGTCTGTTGATTTTTTTTTACATCAAGTCGAGAATATGATGTCATGTAAATGGCCGCCCCCCGAGTTGCCACTGACATTAGGGGCCAATCGCAAAATTTATAGCATTTTCTGATAGGAGGATTAATTTTGCGCCACCCTGTATATACACTCAGTATATGAACACTTTGGCAATAACGAAATTTCAACTATTTGGTAAATTGACCACCTTTTATTGTAAAACCTCGACTTGCGCAGCAGCATTTGTTTTTGGCATTTATGGTTTCCCCTCACTCCGTGATGACCCATATAATGCGTATTGTGAAACATCTAGATTCTAGAGTAAGACTTAATCGCCATTTTATTATCAAAAACTGTCCATGATTTTACCGTTCTAGTCGTTATTGCCTCAATAGCCAATTGGCTATCTGCAAAGATGTTTACATTTGTTGGTCTTGTGTTAGCGCTGAGCCATCTCACACACTCTGTAATTGTCTGGCAGGCGGAATAAAGGTTCGGTTTACGGTTTTTCGATGTAAAGTCCCAGCCCCGTCATTTCCTTTAGTTGCGAACCTGTATAACAACAGTTTTTAGAATTATCCAAACATAATTGATTTCCAAACACCGTGCCATGAATATTACCCCAAATGTCATAGTGAAAATGTGTGCATGTCTGCAGCACAAAACCCACGCGGTGAAATAAATTCATTCATAAACTCACAGGATATATTGGACAATACATACATGCATAAAAATATATACAGAAGGATGCTGCAACACGTACATCTATTGGACGACAGATGCACACACACACCGACCAACTCCTCCACATTTTTTAAACTTTGAAATAAATTACGATAAATGCCACCCTCTAACGAAACAAACAGGGTGTACAAATTATCGATCTAAGACGAAATTGTAGAACTGTACACCAAACTATTTATAAGCGTATGAAATAGATTTCAATGTGTGTACTACAGAAAATAAACTCCATGAAATAAAAACAGCCCAATCAAGTTTCGGAAATACCGCTCAGTTTTTTTTATAAAAAAAAATGTTTTAAAAAGAAAATTTTTTTAAAAGATAAAATTGGAAAATATTATTGTTTGGTTGAAAAAAAAATCATAAACATTTTTTAAGAAAAATTCTAAGCTGTTCATTATGTTTTACTGCCAAATAGCTAGAAACCAATTGAAGAAAACAAGCCATATTTGGCGTATATCTATGGATAAATGTAGAACTTATGGCCCTTTTCGTAGAACTACCACAATTTTTTACGATTTTTGTTGCGCAACAAAATGTTTTGTTTTAAATAAAAATATTTAAAAATAACAGATTATTTTTAAAAAAAAAATATTAAAAAAAATGTTTTTTAATTAATTATATGTAGAAAAATACTTAAAATTTTTTTTATTAAAAAATAAATATTTTTTTGTCCTCTAAAAATTTAATAGCGATCACTAATCCATATTTTTATTTTTAATAGAAAAAGAAACCCTCCAAAAAATATTAAAAATATTTTTTTAAAATAAATATATATGTATAAAAAAACACTTAAAATTTTTTTTAAAAAAAAAAAAATATTTTGAAAAGAAAATTTTTTTAAAAAATAAAATTGGAAATTATTATTTTTTGGTTGAAAAAAATCTTAAAGAATTTTTAAGAAAAATTCTAAACTGTTCATTATTTTTTACTGCCAGATAGCTAGAAACCCATATTTGGATAAATGTAGAACTTTTTTTATGATTTTTGTTGCATATTATTTTTAAAAAAAAACATATTTTTTTAATAAAAAAAAAAAAATTTTTGAAAATACTTATTATTTAAAAAATACTTAACCATTTTTTTTTAAAAAAATAAATATTTTTTTTTACTCTTCATTAATCTATATTTTTATTTCAATAGCAAATAAAAATCTCCAAAAAATAATTTAAAAAAAAATAAAAAATGCTTTTTCAAAATAAATATTTTTTTAAAAAATATTTTTTTTAAAAACAATATTAAAAAAAATGTTTTTTTAAAAAAAATACATAAAAAAATTATTTAAAAAAATAAATTTAAAAAAATTTTTAAAAAAAATTTTTGAAAATACTTATTATTTAAAAAATACTTAACCATTTTTTTTTAAAAAAATAAATATTTTTTTTACTCTTCATTAATCTATATTTTTATTTCAATAGCAAATAAAAATCTCCAAAAAATAATTAAAAAAAAAATAAAAAATGCTTTTTCAAAATAAATATTTTTTTAAAAAATATTTTTTTTAAAAACAATATTAAAAAAAATGTTTTTTTAAAAAAAATACATAAAAAAATTATTTAAAAAAATAAATTTAAATTTTTTTTTTAATGAAAATATTTATTACAAAATTTTTTTTTAAATAAAAAGTATGTAATAAAAATTTTTTTCTTTAAAATAAATCTATTTAAAAAAAATATTTTGCTTAAAATAAATATATTTACAAAAAAATATTTATATAAATTTAAAAGCGATCATTAATCCATATATTTATTTTTAATAGTAAATGTTTTTTAAAATAGTAAATGTTTTTTTTAGTCTCAAAAAAATATTTAAAAAATATTTTTCAAAAGAAATATATTTAAAAAAAATAATTTTAAAAAGAAAAAATAAATTTATTTAAAAAAAATATTTTTTTAAAAAAAGAGTTCTAAAAAAATGTTTTTTTTTCAAAATAAATGTATTTAAAAAAACATAAAAAAAAAAATTAAAAAAATGTTTTTTAAAAAATATTTAGTAAAAAATGTTTTTTTTTTTTTAAAAAATATTTACATTTTTTTAAAAAAAAATATTTTTTTAAAAATAGAGCATTAAAAAAATGTTTTTTTTCAAAATAAATATGTTTAAATAAAACACATAAAATTTTTTTTTTAAAAAAATGTTTTTTTTTTTCAAAAATATTTAATAAAAAATGTTTTTTTTTAAATAAAAAAATTTAAAAAAAATGTTTTTTGTAAAATAAATATAGATATTTGCAAAAAAATATTTTTTTAAAAAGCCCATTCTTTTATGTAACGGTCGTGTTAGATTGATATCTATTTCGTGTTCTTTGATCGCACGTCTCCTTCCAAAAGCATTGTCAAAATAATGCGGGTGCCTGGAGTAGTGCTCACAAATGGACAAACTTAACATACCAGTGATACACGCTTCCAACACGTCCTTTAACATTTACAAACAAAAAAAAAATCACAACCATTCGCAAGTGAAAATGCATGGAAGACAACAGCAATACATTTGAAATAAATATTACTGTATTTCCGGGTAACGAAAGATATCCGTGTCCGTTCACGTACCCACATATGTGTGTGCGTGTGGGTGATGTGCTGCTGTTGCCGTGTGCGATCTCAATTGTGGGCGTTCATTGTATAAATGTCATATTAATTGTTTCCAGTCCGTCCGTTTACTGTTATTGTCATCTCTCGAGTGTGTGAATGGGGCACATTTTATCCTTTTAATTCTACTCTACGAATGGTATTAATTGATTTATAATTGGTCCAATCGGATCACACAGTAGTAGTAATTCCTCTCCTTTTCAATGGGGTTATTCGGTGGTGAGGGAAGTTTTGTTGAAATATTCGGTTGGACCACACATGGCATGTGGCCAAGGACGCTCACGACCGCATGAATGTGTAGGCGGAAAGTTCAATTATTTTAAATTCACTTTCATACGTGCATATATTGAAATTAATAACACGCAACGTTAGAAGTCATAGTGAATTTGAACATTATCAAATGGCACTCAGAAATGGGCATGGAATTGGCAAAGCTTATGGACTAGCCCATATGGAATGTCTTCTTAGAGAAGCTATTTGAGAATGCTTTCATAGAGACAAACTATGAGAATGCCATCTTAGAGAAGCACTATGAGAACGCCTTCTTACAGATATTGTTTTTTAGAGAAGAGAGTGTCTTTTTATATAAGCCATATTAGAATGAGTTCTCAGAGAAGAGATTGCCTTCTTAGAGAAGCGAACCAATATGATAATAAATTCTGGAGAAGCAAAATGAGCTTGTCTTCTTAGAGAATCAATAAGAGAATGCATTCTTAGAGAAACAATATGAGAATGTCCTCTTAGAGAGCGATATGAGAATGGCTTCTTAGGGAACCAATAGAAGAATGCCTCCACATAAAAGCTGTATGGGAATAACTTTTTAGAGCCGCATTATGAGAAGGGATCCGTGGAGAAGCAATATGAGAATGCCCTCTTAGAGAAGCATTACGAGATTGAATTCAGCAGAAGAAATAGGAGAATGCATTCTTAGAGAAGTGATATGAGAATGACTTCTTAGGGAACTAATGGGAGAATGCCTTTACAGAGAAGATGTATGGGAATGACTTTTTAAAGCAGCATTATAAGAAGAAAAATCATGGAGAAGCAATATGAGAATGCATTCTTAGAGTACCAATATGCTTTCTTAGAGAATTAGTATTCCACAAGGAATATTTCAACTGGGACACACACACACAACTATAAGAACTTTGCTATATGTATGTTAGACGTTCGCTCACCCCATTTCTACTTTTTGTCATTCCCTCAAGTAGACCACCCAAGGGATAGCTCTGATTACCATTCGAAGTGGACACGTGACCGAAGTTAAACAAAACAGGTGTGAAATTCATCAGTACAAAAAGTTTGTCTCAACTGAATCTTTTACACCCTTCATCATGGAGTAAACACCAGTAAGGCGTTTTCCGTGTGGGATATGGTTTGAAACCATAATTTTTTAGAAATTACTTGGGTTTACTAAGGGTCTAGGGTAGTTTTTTTTTGTTACACATTTTTTTAAATAAAATTTATGTTTTCTTCCAATTGTTGTGCCTCGGGGGAGGGCTTCATCGTTTGAGGCTATCAAAGAATTTAATATTTTGTTTATGGACCAATAGTTTTAGTCCCTTAAAGGAGATTTGTTTTCCGCTCTGCAACAATGACACATTTCTCTAGCTGGAAGCAACTGTGCTCTTTTTTTTGGGGGGGTCAATAGTATCAAAAATTCAGACAGGCGAATGAAATTTTAAGATGTCTGAGAATTTATATTCATTATTGTGTCAAAGTGTTGCAAACCAAAGGACAAACTTAATATATACAACCATCAAATGGTAAAGCATATAATCAAACGGTCGCAAAGACAACTTAGCAATATGCTAGCGGTTAATGGATAAGGCGCCAATACACTAACAACCAACAATCAAACATTGACAAGAATCCTTCAACGGAAACGGAACTTTACAACATTCCCATGGCACATGCAAATGATCGCTTTCCTCTATGCTAATGGAAAGGGCGCCACCATAAAACACCGGAAATGTTTAGAGGTTATTTTCGGCCATTCACAACCCACAACCGGATCTCGTCATCATAATGGAAATGGCGCCATACTTGCACACCTTTTTGCCAAAAGGAGTAAATTACCACCAACCGTTATTAACCAAACACCAACTTTAAGTTAATTGAAAGAATAAGGCAAAAAGGAAATAGATTTAACACCAATTATCCCTTTGTTTGTGTTATATTTTTGTTTTTAAACTTAACCAACCCACCAATTAAAATGTTATTACAATAAACAAACTCTCGTCTATGCCAATAAAAACATACAAACAAAACAATTACGTTGCTCTATTGTTATTAATTGTAATACCTGGAAAGGCTACGTGGGTTTTCAATGGGAAATTCTACGAAATCGTCAATAAGGGGGGGGGGGTGGGTGGCTATATTGTACGAGTGCCTTTTACAGCAGACGAAGAGTAGATACTACTCTGTGCATTCATTAAGAGACAGTGGGATATATTAGGATTCATCAGTAAATTTCATGCTTGTAAATGGCAGAGCTGTAAATAAATCATTCTTTTTTGATTTAAATTCATTAGTTCATTTGAACTAACCATTGTGGTTAAGTGAGTCAACCACAACGTCGTCTTTTCGGTGAATGGGCCTTATAGCGCACTTAAAGCTAATTTCAAATTTTATCCTGACAGACGTCAGTTTATGCATTCAGTAAACATCTGTTGGTTTTTAAACAACAGTTTGTCAACTATTTTTGTTGGCATTTACATCGCTTTAAACTAGATAGAATGGAATGGATGTTGGTCAAAAATCACTATTTATTTGAAAGAAAGCTGAAAGTAACTCACCTATGCTGAGTTTAAATCCATTGTAAACAATTTGACAATATCCGATTTGACAACAGCCGTTGATTATGAGTACAGCGGTTGATTTTTTTATTGTTGCCATTTTGAAATATCGTAATGCAGTTTGATTTTGTTTGATAACAGAGAACAGCAGCCACAAGCAATAAGACCACACGAGGGTCTTGTTTATGCTTCCCTTCTGCACCTCCCCCAAACCCCATTTCCTCCACACTCCTTTTTATAAAGGACTACGTTCTCTTCATGTCGCCGCCTTCAAATGCAACAAGGTATAACTCTGTGTATTTGAGGGGTAGCGGCGGCAACTTACAAATACCCGCTACTTCGTAACCGTAAATTTCCCTTTTCCAGTAACACACCGAATATTTGTTTAATTGCATTGTTCTACAAAAAAATACGTCACAGAACCTGTATCGCATTTTTCCAAGTTTAGCGGTAGATATTAATTTGAACTATGTGTTCACACTTTTTGAATTTTCCCCATTTTGGCTCGGTTTCCTTCTTTTTTACAATCCGGAACAATTTCCAAATATTTATTTCCTTTTCCACTTTTCGCCCCTTCATGATTATTTTTAAAATGTTTCCCCACATCCTCTATATTTTACCAGTCTTCGATCATTTTTGTCGTCTTTTCAGTATACTCGAATTGTTTGTTCATTTTATTTAACTTTCTGGTTTCGCGAAATTGTAAATTTTAAATTATTTTTCATTTATATATTTCAGTGGGGTGAAATAAAGCCCTAATGATTTGGGATGTTGTTTCATTTTCGAATTTATGAAATAAACCCCCATTTTTGGGGCCTTATTTCACCAGTTTGGGACCCTTTTTGTTCCTTTTATTTTATTTTTTTTATAGGTTTCATTTAGTAATTCAAAAGCCTTTCATATGCCTAAAATTTCTTTCTATTTCTTCCAAAATCATTCCTGTCGATTACAAAATGTTTCACCCATATTAATTATTTTAATGTTAATTTTTTTTTTTAAATTAAACAAAAATATTTTAAAATTATAAAAAAAAATTTTACAATTACAAAAAAATAATATTTTAATTTTGTCAGAGAGCCACAGGAACAAGGTAGTGGGAATTATTTTTGTACCCTAACCAATCAATGTCCAGCCATGGGCCTAACTCGATAATTTTCCTGGGGGATCTATAGCCCCCGTTGCTCTTCCGTAACCGGCAGAGGTAATTTCTGTGTGGATGGTTGGGGGTGATTTATGTAGCTAAAATTGTTCTGGGTAGGCGTATGTTGTTCGATTTTTCGAATGCTGGGTAAATAAGTTTGAATTGATTTTCAAAGTCTTTAAATCTCTACAAATTTCGGTTCAACGCTTTTATTGATATTCTTTTTTTTCAATCTTTCTCTTTCTAGGTAAGTTGATCGACCACTATAATCTTTTACTGGAATGTGGGGTAAAGTATCTATCTCTCTATTATTATTACTATTGACTTGAAGGGCAAGTACCAAGACTCGGATCAAGTTCATTTAAACTTATGTATATATTTTATATATTGTTTATTCTCTCAAACAAGCGAGATTGTAAGGCTTTTTTCTTTGTATTTCCAATCAAAATTGTGGAAATTTCGAACTCCTTAAATACTTCCCTTCTTTTTTGTGTGGTAAATATGACAACTTTCTAATGCTGGACTTCAGTGCCCATGTCTAACCGAAATTTCAACATTTAGACTCACAAGATCCAGAATTGGTCTCTTCCTGCGATTTGTGTGTCGTCTGTAGGAACAAGCCAACCGTGATTGCTGCCTAGGAAGACACCATTACACCTGTCATTGGGCTACATATAATTAAAATAATATTTTGCCATGTTGATCCCACTGTATTTGCGAATTTTCAAAACAATAACATGGCATAATAAATTCCATACTATGCACGGCCGTCTGTGTGAGCGGAAAAGGTGGAAATTCAATGAAAGGTTACATAAAACAGGGACTAACTGGAAATCGTACACGGGGACAGAAACATCCATTCCCTCCATTCGGGTGACTGAATGTACATTACGACGAAGATTTCATTCATAAAGCCGACAACGTATGCCCCCGCTGCACTGATGATGTGTCCTTGACATTTGCGGCCAGGACGAGGAAGAAGAAGAAAAAAGGTAAACAACAGAATGTATGAAATTTTCATAGAGTTGAGTAGAAATTTGAACGAAATGAGCCATAAAGATGACAACGCCTGTCGATGGTGATGATGGCAGCAGATATTCTGTGCTGGATGGAGGCATTCAGGAAAAACTAATTGGCGCCAGTCGTAGTATAAATGTACAACTTGTTGCCACGACGATCGACAACTTCTAGAAAACTCAACGAAACCGGAAATGACATTAAACAAGACAAACAAACAAAAAAAATGGGAAAACCCAACAGCAGACAGAAAAAGAAATGTCTGCTGTGAATGTCTGGCCATGTGAACATGCAACCGGAACAATTGCCATAAAATATGGACGTAAGTGAGCTTGTGGTATACCAACTATTCAGCTCTACAGGATGGCTCTAGTGTCATTTATGAATGAATTCGTTTGAAATTGTTCGGGTTTTTTGCTCTGTTTGTGCCCGCGGGGATGGTCGCTCATTTTACTGGATTTTTTTTTTCATCGCTCAGCTCTCTTTTCCCCAAACTCTCAACTTGCAATTAGTGTGTAAGTCGTTGGGAATTCTTTTTTATGAATGAATATTGTGGTGTCCTTTTGCGTTTTAAAATGGCCTTGAGTATTTCGTTCTGTACAGCGAAAGGGAAAGGGAGAGAGAGAGCAAGCAGTTCCTGCAAGTGACAGAGAAAGAGGGAGAGCGGTTGATACGTGAGATTTCTCACAAAGGGGAAAAATTCGAAAATTCACAATCGAACTAGAAAACTGCACGAAATCTTTAGATGCGCATGCCCCCCAAAACTAGTCGAGGCTTTTTATGAATGAAATCCTTAAACCCTCGCCCCTCCGGTCGTCCTGCCCTCATCAGACAGCCATCAGCTCCCATCATTTGGTTTATTTCAAGGTCGTAGAAAACCAGTATATGTATTGTAGTATTTGTTGCCTGCTCAGCCAAATGTTGGTCGTGTGACCGACCCCATCCATTGCCACACTTTCGCTAAGGTTGTCTGATGCTACTCACTCCGTGTCGGCATCGGCAACAGTGACTGTAATCGTATGTGTGTAGTGGCATTTTAAATGTTCCCCCCTTTTTTTTTCTTTCTCTAGCCTGCACTTACATTACACATTTATCGTACTCTGGTTCGGTGGAATTTTTTACATTCACAATTTTCATTCTTGGAATTTTGTGTGTTGCATACTTTAGGGCGTCGTCATGGCCTTACGTTCGAAACACACGTTTCTATACCCTACACCGTTACACTGTAGATTTAAAGTTGTACGGAGCGATTTATCCCGATTTTAGGTTTAAATACGGCCAAGAAAGTCAGCTATTTTCTAGCGACCGTTTGACCTCGTACATATTGGTAACTTTAGCAAGAGTCAGGTACATTTACTTTAGATAAGCCTAACGACTGATGCAGAGCCGCCTTAAAATAGTAAATCTACGAATTATATCGATGTGAGAGAACACAGACCGAAGTTGATTCCTGTTATGCCCGAGTGACAGTCTTTATAAACCAGATCACCCTGTCTTATATGCAGCCTCGGATAGACATCCAACTATCGTTTGTTTTCCTTATCGCTCTATAGGCCACACAGAATATGGACAAACGGAATACCGTTATAATAAAAAGCAGTAGCTAATTTTGATTTCTTATTCGCCTTCAATACCAGAGTCACGCTATACCTCCACTTTTCAGAAGAATGTTCATATAACATAAGTTTATCGAATCACCCAACTTAACTATAAATAGCGGGAAGATTTGCAAAAGAAATGAGTCTTAATAAAAGACTTCAGCGCTATAAGACCTCTGGTCTTAAAGGCGAAGAAGAAGAAGTCAAATTATCTACCAGCTTTTTATTATACCGTCCCGAGCTAGGTTCACTAGTAGTGGGGATTGAACGCCGCCTTGGAGTGTTCTCCCACTAACTATTTTACCTGGGGTTAAGTTATTAAATGTCCTTCTGTGTCTAGTAAGGCGATCATGTTGAACTCTTTGAAGAAGATTAAACATTCAACGAATCCGAATTCTGTTTAATGAAACCGAATCAGGTTTCAGCTTCCCCAAAGCACACCTAGTAAGCCACCGAAATAGAAACCCAGGAATGCGCTGTTTGGGCAAATCCTCAGTCTTGATTAGGTATTGAGGATAATCCTGTGGTCGAGAGCGGAATAAGTCAAACTCTTCGTGCCACTTGATTGTAAATCATGAAAAAGGACTTCCCGTGGCCAAGGTAAAGTTTTAGAAACAACATTTAATCCACAGATTACCAGATTAGTATAGACAGCATGTCAAATGTTGACAGACGGTACCACCTAGTCGACCATTTCTATATATTTTTCTTTTTAATTGTATTGTGTTAACAGGAAATAGTTTTTGCTGTGCTCGTTCCCCAGTTGCTATCGGAAACAGAATTACAAAAAGTTGTGTCACATGTGTGTTGGAGATCAAAAAAATCATTTGTTTTTTAATTGAGTTTTGAATTGATTTTAAATATAAAGCTAAATATTTCTTCAATGACCATTGGAATTAAGGGATCACGATTATTAGCGATTACATTGATGGCATTTGGAACATTTTCAATGGGGTTTATAATTTCGGATGACCGATTCTATGAAGTAGTGTCTTCTATGAAACGCTTATTAAGTAGCAACTAGGGATTTTTTTTTATTTGGGATGCCCGCCAACAATTTCTATGTACTGTATTAGCGAAAGGAAATGAAGCTATTGGAAGAATAAAAAAGGGAGAGACTTGTGCTTGAATTTGAGAATGTCACAGCTGGCAGGAAAAAAATATTCAGTTCGGCAGAAGAACGAATTGTCTGGTCAACCAACCGTTTGACAGTGAACATAGTCCCTGGATAGCCGCGTATCTGCATGGCCAGAACCTCAAGAGTGTCTGATTCGTCGATATCTACACCGCCCATAGAGATTGATGACGATGCTAGAACGTTTGTGTGACAGTTGTGTCTTTTGTGTATTAAAATCTACCCTTTTCAATTTGACCCCACTCATAAATCGTTGCCAAATCGCAGTTGAGTGAATCATTCATCGTTCGCCAGAGGACTTGGCGAATAGTGGATGGGGGAATAGTGGAGTGCTCTCACAGACGCATCCAAATCCGAGTTAGGTGTAGGCATAGGGATCTACATCCACAATCCGAGGACAGAATTGGTATACCAGTTCTATAAGCAGAGATCAAGGCCATCACAGAATGCCTAAAATGGCTGCGGAATAGGGTCACAGGAAAACCTATCTGTGTATTTGCACAGACAGTCAAAACGCAACTAGATCCTTCAGAGATGATAATGTCAAATCAAGGACACTAATGTACTGTAAGGAAACGATAAATGACGTATCGAGAAATAATGACATAGTTATAAACTGGTTACCAGGCCACCAAGAGTTTCCAGGCAATGTCAGGGCCGTCGAACTGGCCAACATAGGAAGGGAATCCGACCAAAATACTCTGCAACTGTCTAAACCTTTTCTGGAGACAAGAAAGGAGTTAAGAGTATGGATGAAGACGAGCCATGCCTCCAGATGGCAAGATGAACAGGTGGGAAGAACCACAAAGGAAACCTGG
The DNA here is from genome assembly GCA_958296145.1 of Hydrotaea cyrtoneurina. NCBI lineage: Eukaryota > Metazoa > Arthropoda > Insecta > Diptera > Muscidae > Hydrotaea > Hydrotaea cyrtoneurina. Next base: position 23,585,559 of record OY282512.1, read on the forward strand.
GGAAATCTCGATTACAAGAAAACGAGGAGAATACTCGGGTTTTATAAACATGAGCTGAGTAAGCTAGTTGGGGTTATCACAGGACACACTAGCCTAAGGGCACACCTATTTAGGATAGGATGTTCCGAGAACGACGGAGAGGACGCCGAGGCTGCGGAACACTTTCTGTGCCAGTGCCCTGCTTTCTCGCAGATCAGGAAAGTCCAATTAGGAGAGGACACCTTAGGTGAGCTGTCGGTCGTCAAAGCAATGGACATAAGGAATTTAAGGAACTTTATAGAGGGGACCGAATTCCTAACGTAAAAAAGGGGAAGGGAATTTGTAGAAAAAACTAAGAGCGCACAACAGGCCTAGGTGTATGTCAACGACATGAGGCGGTCCATTTCAACCTAACCTAACCTGTACGATGAATACGTGGTATTGATAAATTTAAACTTCTTAGGCCCAATAAATGAGTCAAGGCTGATCTTCGTTTTTCATTTAAACTGAAGTCCAACTTCAAGTAAATTTTTTCAGTCACGTAACGTAGTTTAATCGTCCAATATTTGGCGTTTAAACCACAGTTAAATATGATTGTGTCAACACTCAACAAAAGAAGAAGAATAATCAAAATTATTTTGGTTCACCAAATTCCACAAATAAAATAAATTACATAAATAAAGCTGCTGTGCAGTCCACCACAAAACTTTAATATCATTTTAATTATTCACCGGAAACATATGTTTTCTGACAAAAAGTGTAAGTGTTGCCACATCAACAGTCGAAAATGTGGATTATTTTGACTGACCACTCAAAAACGTATTTGAAGTTTAAACCAGTGGTCGGCAAAGAGCGGGCGCCGCGCCCGTTCGTTTTCTCTTTGCTGACGTACATGTGCACACACATTGTAGAGAATAAAACATCATTAATCAGTCTCGCTTGAGCATTCAAGAAGGCAGGTTGTGTAGTCGCATGTTTCTCAAAAACAGTGTTGCCACAAAATAAAAATGTTCCCTATCAGTATGTTCAACGGGGAATATGAATTACATTTTTTATTTTCAGAAAATTATTTTGGCAAACCAGAATGTTTGGTGTGCCAACGTGCGTGACGATGTAATGGAATACCACGACTGATTTCAATTTGTTTCAATCACAGCAGTGGTTTCTCTATAAAATTAACATTTGTTTCGATTTTATTTATATTCTCGAAATAAACATTTTCCAATATTTGAATTAGTTTTTTTCTTTATTTAATTTTTCCCTGCATAATTGAAATAAAATTACGGGTTAACAATTTGTTTCTAATAATTTTTCTTGACATAAAATTTTATTTCATCAGAAAAATAAAATAGACTAAAAGTCTATTTTTATTTTCAAAATAAATAAAATAAAACAGTTTTCCCAATAATTTTGGGAAATTTATTTGTGGTATGCAGCTATAATTTCAACAAATTATATGTACAATGCACTAATTAAAAATACACTTGCACGGCTGAATGTTTGTAAGACACTCACTCAATGAGTACTTGTTAGATACTGATTTTATTTTGTTAATATTTCCTAAAACTAGCATACATTTTCTTAAACTAAACTAATCCTAAAGAAGGAACGAGAACGCGATAGACGCATGCGTGGGGTTGTTTTGTCAACCCACACACGCGTAACATCTTGTGGAAAATTCCACTCGTTATCATGCTCGTCCCTTTTCCTAAAAATAGCCCGCCGCTCTATACCACACACGCATGTTGTACTGCCTGCTTATCTTAAAAAACCCAAGCTACAACATACGCACATGCATTGAATATATCCAAATTACAATTGTATACATTATTTGAATACATACAAACTACAGTACAGTTTTACACATTGTTTTGAATACATTCAATTACCGAATCCAACACAATTTTATACCTTCAGCAGAAAAGGAAAAAACACCATGTGAGGATTTACAGAAATCTGAACATTATATCAAAAATGAGTGTTATATTGGAGATTTTTATTTTTAAATTGGGTCTTTCATATGAAATCTTACTGGCAACACCGGTTTATGGTGAGTGCGAGAATTCATATAACGCATACAATCGCAAAGTGCATTAGTATAGGTTGCCGACCACTGGTTTAAACTCAGTTTTATTGGAAACTGAGTTCAACATAATTGTGGTTTAACAACGATCTGATTTATTGACCCTTAACGACATTTCTGCTATAGAAAATGTTGGCAGGCTTGTCTTATAAACATTTTACAATTACTAACGGAAATACCCATACCGAGATTTTGGCCACATTACAGCCTAAAAGTAGGCATAAGAAACTGTGGTATTAACATTAATGAAGGCAGGCAACTGCTGGTACTTTAATAAAGGGTCCGCCATCTAACGTTATTTTGTTCAACTAGTGCTTATTGCGTTTTGATTATTTTCGTTATCGGGCCATGTTGAACGAATTTTTGTTTACAAAAATTGAAGAGGAGGATATTGGCAACATTTGGTTTCAACAGGACGCCCTGTTTTTTGCGCACTGTTTTTGAAGATCGCATTATCAGCCGCAGAGCTGATGTCGTTAGGCTACTGCAGGGCCAGCCCAGGAAGCCATTTGAATGAAATTATTTTCCATTATTAACCGGAACGATTATACTTTCAAATAAAAAAAGAAATTTGAGAAAATATCCAGTAGTTTTTTTTATAGAATTTTCAAAAAAAAAAAAATAGTTGGCGGACCCTGTATAAGGCCATGCCACATTTTCCCAATTAGCCAGACATTTTTTTTTAAGTATTCCATCTTTGTCATAGGATTATTTGACAAATCGTTTCTGCAAATTCGTTTCGTTGGAACCAAAGATTTTCAAAGTATTTCCACATTTAAACCACAAATCGTTCCGATGACTGGGATCATGGGAAATGTGTTCTAAATCCATGAATGGATAATTTAGTGGAGGTTTCTCAACCACTAGAATTGACTTGATTTGAACTGTTTACATTCATCGTTAGCCACCTTCTTACATTAACCTGTTCATTCATGCGAAATGTCAGTCACTGCCATAGTAAACCGCCCCCCACCCCCTGCTAAAAACAAAGAGCAGAATGTCCCCACTTTCGGGGAAGTATAATAGAATTGTGTTGTTTTATACAGAACAAAAACCAAAAAAAACGGAGAAGAACCCATCCCCTACTGGTGCCCTACTGCTCACCCACACCTGCCTCACCAACATTAAAGGCAACTCAACACAATCTGTGTCGCAGTATGTTGGAGCTATTTTTAGACAGATTGCAATGGATTTGCTTCTTCGTATTTTTTTATTATTAATGCGACGCTATAAACCTATTTTTAGGCACAGAGCCGCATCTCCTTTTCTTGGGATAAAGGATATCAACAAATTGGAATTTCCGAATAAATTCAACAACATATTGTATGTATGACAAGTTGCCATTTCAAATACACACGCTTTGTGCAAATAATTGTTGATGTTTTCCATTGTTAAATATTGATTGAGTCCCCCGTATGTCTGTCGGTGTTGCTCCACGAGCGGGATTGCAATTGATGGTGAATGTCTATCCTTCATCAATCAAATTGTTGTTTTAGTCTTTGCTGCTCGTTCCGGCCGGTAGCTGCAGAAATGTACGTTAAAAATAGCCTTGGTTAAAAGGGCTTTGTAACTTATGAATGAATTTGTCTGATACGTAATGGACCAGCAAGTGTAGATATTTTGCAAAAATTCGTCTGTTCGGAGAGCTTAAAGCTCTAGGATGAAAGCTTTGCTCTGAGTACCACAAACAAGTTGTAATCTGCTAAAAGGCATTACAATGCACAGTGGTTTGAAGCTAATTGAATAAAATTGTAATGGAAACAGGTTAATCTTAATATATATTTACCCTCGACACTGATACACTGATTCACTGACTCTGTCACGCAGTACGTAGGAATTTAAATAGACATTCTATAATTCTATAAATAATAATAATAAAAAAAATAATATTTTTTTTTTGTACAGAAATTGTGTTTTCCCCAAATTTTTTTTTTCCATAATTTTTTTTTAAAAATTTTTTGTTTTACAAAAATTTTTTTTTTTACAAAATTTTTTTTTCAACAAAGAATTTTTTTTTTACAAAAATTTTTTTTTAGAGATTTTTTTTTTTTCAACAAAATTTTTTTTTTCCACAAAAATTTTTTTTTTTCAACAACATTTTTTTTCCATATTTCAACGGGCGCCATGGTCGCATTACAACTTACTAGTATGTTAATATTTTTTAAAAATTGAAATATTATCGATTATAAGATTTTTTTTATCTTTAAGATACAAACGCATATCGGTGTCACACAGAGTATAGGAATAGTGGACGGACACACAATTTTTGAAATATTGTTATTAAACAGCTGAAGTCGGAGACGAGCTATTTAAAAAAATGCAGTATTCGGACACCATAGCCCCGAGTACGACCGATTTACTCCTGAAATGAAAAGTTTTTAACTAATATCGCAAAAAACTAAAGAAAAGCTCAATGAATTGGACGGCCGTGGTCTGACGGGTAGTGTGTCCGACTATGACACATTAAACCCGGGTTTGAATCCCGGTAAGACAGTGTTGCCAGACCTTCTACAATTGGTAAATGAAAAGTTCTAAACAAAAATTCTTTCTGGGTAAAAATATATTTTCCTTTCTGAATTGGACGTACATGGTGTGACGGATAGTATGTCTGACTATCACACAGTAAACCCGGGTTTGAAACCCGGTAAGACCATCAAACATTTTTCAGCGTCCGTTTCCACCTCGTAAATGCTGGCGACTTTACGACTAAGCGCCATGTAAAATGTATCTAAAAAAAAAAGAACTATCCGTTCGGAGCCGGCTTTAAACAGTAGGTCCCAACCTGTGGGTATACAAATTATATCGTGCACAGGGCACTGATTCGAGAGAAGTTCCCCTTCTCTTCCTTCGTAGGAATGTTACGGGAGAAGGGTAAAATGAAGAATTTTAAATGAATATCACATACGTAGGTTGTTATTTCCTCAAAAAACACATCTACACTGGCCAGTGATTGTTCAAAAATCTCAACACACTCACACTTTTTTGCTACTGGCCGGCCGACTGCCAACGAAAATTCAATGGCAGTGAAATTTTGGCACATTCAGCAGAGACGAATGTTAGACTACCCCCAACACATCTGTGCCAATTTATGGGATTATTTTAAAGTGTTTCGACTTTTTTGTCGCATTAAAAAAAGCCAAATTGTGTGCATGATTTTCAGTAAAGAATTTTTCAGACTTATTTGAAGTACGAAAAAACAAAATGTTGACGTAGTTATGAGAACAAATTTGTGGTGTGGGGCAACAGCGTGTTTTTTTGGCTTATCGCAACATTGGTGTTTTTTTAGTGCAACAATTCTTGAGAGATGTTACTCTTGCGACGACATTTTTAAAATGAACATGCACGTGCACATGTTGACCCTCAGTTTTTTTCATAGGTTTTCGATATTTTTCTTATGTTTCAAAGAGAATATGAGTACTCAACTGGCAAACTAATTAATTGTATGTGTAATGACAGGTTAATCCGCGATACTAAAATGTGTCCAATTTAATGCACAATATAACACCACGAAAGTTTAGGGAACGTTTTTATCAGTTGGGGATGCATTTTTCATTTGTATTACATATCGGCTGCCTGAATGGAAAATGATCGCAATGGTTATTTTGATAATGAAAAATCGCCTCGCTATTAAATATAAAATTCAGCCTCCAATTTTAAGTGGAAAACTGCGCCAACTAACAGAAACTAATTTTATTAAAAGGAAATAAGGCCCCAAAATTTGAAAAATATGTAGAAAATAAATTATTGCAGCAAGATATTTTGAAAAACGTCTCTCAAATAATTTAGATTTTTTTTTTTAAATTTTGAATTTAGGTTAATTTTTTATTATGCAAAATTAAATAGTAAAAAAGATACCAAAAATGTCCTAAATGCGGGATAATTGTTATTAATGAAAAATGGCGCAAAATTAAACGATTAAATAGGAAAAATTACCCCAATTGTACTGGACAAATTGTCTCAAATTTTGGTGTTTTTGTCTTCAATAGTAAATTTTGGAATATTTTTCATTTTAAATTTTGGGCCAATCTCGCCCTGACAAATGGGTCCAAAATGTTTATTTGGAACCTTGTTGTATTTGAGAGCTTTTGCATTTTTTTTTTTATTTTATTAATATTTCCCTCTCACAGGGTACTATTGTTTCTAGAATCGAAAATGGCAATTAGGCAACCACCACTATTGGTTATTTCGTTTGTACATTTCTTCTGCATTTTGCACAGAAGATGTATTTTTATGTTCTTTTGTTAAAAGAGTGCTACACTAACCTGGTAATATTTTCATATATTTCTTTAACTATACAAACAAAAAAATACTTTCCCAGCCACTGTTCTCTTGATAACTTACAAACGTATACTTAATTTTAATGTCCCCTCCGCCTGCTCGTTGGAGCTTTTCTTCTCCCAAGTCGAAGCTTTTTCTACTTTTTCCCTTCAACTCTGTGAGGTGAACTTTTGAAAAGCGTTAATTTGCCGCTAAAATAGCCTTGCTCTTGACTTTTTTATGTTACCCCATAATTTATTGATTCATGTTCGTACACCTCGGACAGACTGACACCGACCGACATGATGATGACACAGATACAGAAAAACAAACATATTTATTTACCAGGAAACGGTTGAAAGTTCTGTATCTCGAGCATAGCCGGCACATGCGCCTTGACCGTGAACGCACGTCGGTAAAACACACACACACCCATGTCCACAACAGAAAAAAGGCAAAAGCTACTCAACAACAAAACAACGTCATTGACATTAAAACGTTAGACGTAGACTTTTATCGGGGTTGATATCAGGCCGAAGGTACCTACAGCAGATATTTGCAGATACACATCACACATGCAAATGGCTGTTGCTGTTGTACACACATCTCGTGTACTCGTGGATTTATCCAGGGCAGAATGTGTGTTCTTATGGTGCAGAAATGCACTTGAGTGTAATGGAGAACAAACAGAAGATATTTTTAGATTTGAATCTCAGGCTTTAAAGAGAGGGCGATTTTTGTTAATGTTTTGGGAAATTACTTTTCTTATGACGATTAGGTCCCTCGGGTACAACCTCAAAACTGAAACTAATTCTTACTGTTAAAGAAAAGAAAAATTTTGATTGGAGAAAAGAACCTCGTGCTTTTGCTTATCTTCATGGGTCACCTAGAAGTCCTGGAAATAACTGAAAACCTCCTCGCGTGTGCGACCGTAATTGACATCAACGGACAGATAGAGCAAGATGTAAGTGTTCTTCTTCCAGAATCAAGAACAGAATTGACGTTTATGAGTCGGACGGTCAACGAGGAAAGGATATGACTTAAAATAATAACTGCCAGCCAACCGTGGAACGATACACGCTTCAACAACGCATTGAAATTATTAAAATTCACTACAAAAAAAGTGAAAATCTTGCAGTCACAGTTCGCAAAACTAAAGCATTTTTGGGTCGCCGTGAAGCACCTTGTCGGACCGCAATACAGAAATTGGTGGACAAATTCGAGCTGTTGGGACAAGTTAGTGATGTGAGGAATAAAACCCGTGCATGTCGCTCAAGAACAACTGAGAATATTTCGTCTATAGTCCAAAGTGTTGAAGAAAACCCAGGATTGTCCATTCCTCGTCGTTCTTTGGAATTTTGGGCATTCATTCTGGCCCATCATCAACAACGTCGTGTCTTTGCTGATTGGGTCCTTGAAATGCATGACGGTGGCTACGTCAACAAGAAAAATTGTCGCATTTGGCGCTCGGAAAACCCAAGAGTTATTGTTGAGAAGCCTCTCCATCCTCAACGTGTGACTGTTTGGTGCGGTTTATGGTCCAGCGGGGTCATTGGACCTTACTTTTTCGAAAATGAGGTTGGATCAACAGTTACGGTGAATGGATTGCGCTATCGAGAGATGATTAATGATTTTTTATGGTCGGAGTTGGATGATATTGATTTACTTTCAACAAGACGATGCTACGTGCCACACAAGCAACGAAACCATTGCTGTTTTACGGGAACAATTTCCGAATCGTGTTATCTCTCGAAGCGGTGATCACAATTTGCCACCGAGATATTGAGATTTAACACCTTGCGACTTCTTCCTTTTGGGGCCACGTGAAAGATAAGGTCTACGCCAGCAGCCCAGCGTCGATTCAAGACCTGAGGCTATAGGTCAGCCACTTTGCGATTTGGTAATGGAAAATTTCATGAAAAGGATATGGTCCTGTAAGCGTGGTCGTGTTGGCCATTTGGCTGATGTTGTTTTTCATTATTAACGGCATTCCTTCCTCTTTATTATGAAATAATCATCCGATCATTTATCTCAAAAAATGTAATTTTTCTTTGAATACAAAAATAACACCGCTTGTTGGCAACCCCTGTGTTTCAGGACGGCAGTTGCAACGTCAAGGCAGTGGAAGAATTTGTCTACCACGGATCCGAGGTAAATGGAAAAATGATGAACTTTTAAGATTTTACTAAATTTTGGATTGTTAATATAAAGGGTGTTTTTTATTGGGGTATAGAACTTTAAGTTGGCATCACTTTTTTAACTGGCGGCCATTTTGTCAGCTGTCAAGTGATTAATATTTAGTTTGGTTTGCCATTTCATCATGAACAGGTTGACAAAAGAACAACGCTTGCAAATCGTGCAAATTTATTTCGAAAGTAATGGTTCAGTTCGCGAAGTTCACCGCAAGCTCCATCCATTTTATGCCATTACATCCACAAAAACTGACTGTTTGGTGTGCTCTATGGGCTGGTGGAGTCATTGGGCCATACTTCTTCCGAAATAATGCTGGAGAGTCAGTTACCGTTAATGGAGACCGGTATAGAGCCATGATAACCGACTATTTTGTTCCCGAATTGGATGGCATGAATGTGGATGAGTTGTGGTTCCAACAAGTGGTTGAAAATTGGACCTGTAGAATTGGCTTTATTCGAGCCAGCCGCGGCGGCCACATGCCCGAAATCATATTTAAACATTAATGGCATAAAATTATCCTTCCAATAAAGCCAAATTGATGGACATTAAAACGATTTTCTTGTGTTTTATTTCAATTCGAAGTTCTATACCTCAATAAAAAAAACACCCTTTAGATTAAGTAAAACATTGATTTGCCCTCTGTCAATAGAGACTTCGAATCCCAAATCTGACGTTGCTTAAGTAAAGTTTGCAATTGACAACCGAATCTGTGAAGTGAATATGTATAAGCCGGCGAAATCAGAGTGTCTTCTAAAGATCTCATGTATCGCTTAGTGTTTCTCGTTAATTTCATGTGCGAGTAAATCAGAATACAGTCGCAAAACCTTGCCTCGGTTCATTGTGGACGTATTTCAGACTGTCTCCATAAGATCTCAAATTAGAGTGGGCATAACTCGGAGAGTCTCCGCAACATCTCTCTTCAACTCGGAGTACGTTTTATACAATGCCTTCGCTATATGTCTAAACCGGGTCCGAAGAGGGTGTGAGGCTAGCGGGATCGCGAGAGTCTTTGTCCGATCTTCTCGTCTCGATTTTACCAAAGGAACTTCGAATGCCGTATACAGTGGGTAACGGATATAAGAACATCTCGTAAAGGAAAAGTTGCATATAAGCAAGTTCTACAAAAATACCGTGTCGTTTCTTTCATATAAATTTATTTATTTATTAATTACAATACAAAGTAAATTTATATTCTAATTTTGGGTCCAAGGGTAAACCGGGTGACAAAGACCATTTGGCGTGACCATTTTGCAGCGACAGACCAAAGCCTCTGGTGGGAATCGAACCCACAACCCCCACACTGATAGGCAAGTACGCTACCAACTCACCTACCGGGGCGCTTCTTTCATATAAATAATAAATAAGATAAGAAGAAATAAGAACAAATTATTATAAGAAAAAATCGCATATAAGCCAAACATGTTTGGTACTTTGGATTTTCTTATATCCGTTATCTACTTTTAGGAAAATAAATAGTAAGAATGTAACACACTTCACAATTGTCCTTCTCCCTCTCACTACAAAATATAAATTTCCTTTTCGTTTCTTTTTCCCTGCGAGCATTGACCCAGTACTTTGATGGCAAAATGTCCGTACACCCTGTATGGGAATTTGAGAGGATAATCACACGTCAAAATCTGTTGCGCTTTTGCCCTCCTCCCTGCCTCAACGTAACGATACTGAGGGAAGGTTTGCGCTCTCGCATTTATGTATGTACGGATGTGTACACTGTACTGTATCATCTGTATGTCCGTATGTACAGATGTATGTGTGCCGCCATTCACTTCTGTTTGTGTTCTGCAATTTTGTTCACTGTTAAGGTTGTACAATTCCTTATCCTCAGCATTCGTTTGCTCCCTACTCAACCAACCTCTGCAAAAAATGAGCTTAAGACTCACTTAACACATTTTGTTTTATTTCGATGTTCTCTTTTTTGTTTGCGGTTGTTTGAGAGTTGGTGCTTGTTTCTGTTGTTGTTAATAATAATGGCATGTGCCTGAAATTGTTTTGCTGACGTCACAGCGACGCTGTAGCCCTACGATGAGAATTCTGTGTTATTGTGTGTGTGTATGAGTATTTCTGTGTATGTATGTATGTATACGCATTTCGATTAATTCGTATGTATGAATAATTTCTGGGATGATTCCTTTCATATTTTAACTTTTTGCCACATATGAGGAATTTCACGAGGATTTGATGATCCCGATTTGAGAGAAATGTTGGCGTTATTTCCAAACTCAATGCTGTGTAGATCAAGCAGTGCGTTTATTTAAAAAAAAAACCGTTCTGACCGAAACGAGCCATCCACCGTAGCTCGTATGCAGTAGAACGTACCTTGCAGGTAAAATAATTGTTGGGGAAATTTTTGGACTTTCTGTACCTCCGGACACCTGCGAATATGAAGTATTTTCGCAAGTAGACAGATTGGTGGAAAATGTTCATGAGACTGTCTGCACAAAACGATCCATGTGTCGTACGAGAATGCGGCTGTCGTAGCCGGGAAGCTGGAAAGAAACGTCTTCCTTTGGGGCCACGTGAAAGATAAGGTCTACGCCAACAGCCCAGCGTCGATTCAAGACCTCAAAGATGGAATTCGCGAGGACAACGGGCAGTCACTTTGCGATTTGGTTATGGAAAATTTCATGAAAAGGATATGGTCATGTAAGCGTGGTCGTGTTGGCCATTTGGCTGATGTTGTTTTTCATTATTAACTGCACACCTTCCTCTTTATTGTGAAATAAAAATTCCGATCATTTATCTCCAAAAAAAATCCATTTTTCTTTGATGTAACATCTGATGAAATGTCATAATAGCAACCTAAAATACCGAATGTTGTATTACATGTTTTTACAAAAAGGACGGAATATAAAGCAGAGTTTTTACTAGAAAATTGTATGTAGTTAAAGCTTTACTAAATATAGAATTTCGGCAAGATTCCATGAGCGACTTTATATAATAACACGATTTCTAAAGTGGGTGCAATGGTACATTTGTATGGGAGGTACCAGAAGGGGAGTTGCCAGACTTCCAAGTTTTTGTCCAGAACTTAGTCTAACTATAAGTTTACTAAATAAAAAATTTGGGCAAGATGTCGTTGGGCATACTGGTGTTATTACACGATTTCTAAGGTAGGCGGGATGGTACATGTGTATGGGAGGTACCAGAAGGGGAGTTGCCAGACTTCCAAGTTTTTGTCCGAGACTTTGTCTAACTATATGTTTACTAAATACAAAATTTGGGCAAAATGTCGTTGGGAATATTGGTGTTATTACACGATTTCTAAGGTAGGCGGGATGGTACATGTGCATGGGAGGTACCAGAAGGGGACTTGCCAGACTTTCAAGTTTTTGTTCGAAACTTTGTCCAGTTATACCTTTACTAAATAAGGAATTTGGCCAAGATCGAACTTGAGCGTGTTGATACTATTACACGATTTCTAAAGTGGGCGAAATAGACGACTTGTATGGGAGGTACCCGAAGGGGTGCGTACCAGCAGGACAGACGGACATGGCTCAAACGATTCAGAAAGTCATGAATCGAATTTGGCTCAAAGACACCTGGGGTGTAATGTGGATATTATATTACTATATTAACGATATATACCCTCCTACCCGTAGGGTAAGGGTATAAAAATGTTGTGTTAGTCTGTTCGTTATTTTAACGAAACGAAAGACCCATTCGTTGTTGCAAAAAAAAAGATTAATTTTTTTAAATTTTGGAAATTTTAAATGAAACGACCCATATGCAATGTTTAGCCTTTACTATACCCACAAATATCAATTACACTGCCGACCACCACCTCCCACCACACTGAGAATACGTGGACAATTCAATGAATGAAATTCAAATGACTCCAACAGGACGTGGCAAATCGAACGACGACTGTCCTTTAAGTAGTTCATCTATAATTGCTGAAGGATGGGAAGTTAAGTGGAAATATCATTCACACAAATTTTGCACACAACATTTATGGCGCAAAGAAAGAATGTTAACCTGCAAATAAAATGAATGAATCAAACGAGGACGAGGAAACAAAGCCAAGTAAACAAACCGAGGATAGTCGCTTTGGCCGTATCCCATGTGGTTACATTTGAAAAGCCAATCTGTTGAATACCACAGCAGAGATTTCATTCATAACCATCGCCTGATTTCATTCAAATGCAATTGAGATCCTACGAAAACTCACCACACACTCACACCCGATACGTGTGCAGATGTCTACTCCACGGGGCATATGTGTAGTTTGTTTTCCATCTCAACTGTTTGCTTCGTGCCTGAAATCGAAACGTATGATTTTCCATTTCCCTTTTTTGTTGTCAACGTTCTTTTTTGTAGTTCGCCTCATGTCTTACGTCAGCCATAGTAGTGCAATTTGATAGCCGTAAATATTTTCCTTTTGAAATGTGATAAATTTCAGTTACAATTGGCTTTCCCTCCCATCCCCTCCGCCACCCCTACAGCATATTAGGATACTCGTCTAATCAACGGGTTCGTTGGTTTTGCGTATGGGAATGACGACGACGATGACGATGACGGGTGATAAACATTATCAATTTTTGTGGTGAAACGTCAGGAAATTCTTGAAATGATGTAATATTTGTTTTTTGCACAAAACAACCTCATTGAAAATGGAAAACTACGATATCGATTTTGTTGTTGTTTGGCATTTGGAAACATCTGTCAGACTGTTTATAATAATTATTTTTTTTTTTATTTTGGTTTCATTGGAAATTTTAACTGAGTAGTGAATAAATTTGAGTTTATTAAACAATTTCCCTTTTTTCGATAAATTTGTTGGATTTTTAGGGAATTTGAGGGGTTATTAAGGGACTTGGCTGCATTTTCCAAAGGAACATTTTTATTTTATTTCTTGATTTGACGATTTTGTAAAGGATTTTCCAAAGGAAATTTGTTTTTCTTGATTTTTTCACTTCCGATAAACGAAAATAGAAATTTGTGGCACAACTATTAAAATATACGTCTGTGAAATTTAAATTCACATATTCTTATTTATTTGAGTTGTCTTAAATGTATATATTTACTTATTTTATTTTATTTAATTAGAAAACAAAGTAAATTTATATTCTGATTTTGGGTCCAAGTGTAAACCGGTTGACATAGACCATATGGCTAGATTTTTGCAGCGACAGACCAAAGCCTCTGGTGGGAATCGAACCCAAAACTCCCACGCTAATAGGCAAGCACGCCACCAACTCGCCTACCGGCGACTTTATATATATACAGTCGAATTCGGTTGAGCGGAAATTAAAAAAAATTAAGAAATTTTTTTCCCTTATGTGAGATTTTCCACAAAGTGGACTTCGGTTAATTGAACCTTCTGGCATTTAAACGAACCGAGTATGTACTTTCGATGTTGTTCGATGAAACGAAGATAGAAACTAGTGGCACAACAACACAATTTAAATTCAAAATTAATGAGCTTGCATGAAAATAGTTACTCATTTTCATTTGGTTGAGTTGCCTTAAATGTGGTGGATACATAAGTGAAGCCCTAGGCTTTAGAATTGTCTGCAAAAACTGTTTTCATAACATAAAAAAAATCATAATAAATTCTATTGAACCTATTGCAGCATTTTCAACGTTTCTCCCCTATTGTTGTGTCTGAACTTTAATGAGTTGCATGAATTTCTCCTAAGCGGTGTTCCCATAATAAGTTTTAATAAGTTACTATAGAAGTTTGTGTCTTTGCATTAAAAATGTGCTTCACATAAACGATTTTTCAATTTAGCGGATTTTTGTTTAAGCGAAGTACAGACATGGAAAAACACCCAGAACAATCGTCTCTGATATTTATTTTCAATTAAAAGGCGTTCGCTTATCAGAATTGGCCGAACACGCTAATGCTTCTGCTCAAATACGTGATAATAAAGGGTTATCCATTTTGCTTTGCATGATATTGGTGGCCAGTTGATGTTGTCACGACTAGAAATTACGCGGCCAGGAATTGCAATAAATCCATATTCGCTCGAGTTGTGTGGCACCGTCTTGTTGAAACCACATATTCTCCAAGTCGTATTCTTCAATAGCAGGCAAAAAAAGTCGGTTGTCATACGACCATAACGCTCCGAATTGACAGTGACAGTCGTTCCCTCGTCGTTTTCGAAGAACTAGGGTCCAATCACACCGTCGGACCAAAGAGCTCACCAAAACATTGACTTTTTGTGGATGTAATGGCCTCTCTTCAATTACTTGAGGATTCTCAGAACCCCAAATACGACAATTTTGTTTATTAACATCACCCACCGAAAGAGAAATGTCCTTCATAACCATAAACCATAATCTCCTCTTAAAGCACGATATGTGGCTGTGCCAGAATCACCATTTTTTGTAGAAGGTTTTAATAATTTTTACGCGTTGTGTGATAGTTAAGCGATCCAGTTTCGTCAATGACATACATCCAACTGAAAAGAAAAAAAATTGGGTTAACAACTTGGTTTGACATATGTCGAATTCCGGCCGAAGTGGAAGTGGAAAAAATCTATATTAGCAAATGAGTTATTGAAGTGTATATCTTTGTATTCGACTTTTTAATAATAAATAAATTATTAAATATTTATTTAATGAGTTATATTTTCAGCCTAATAAACATTGTTTCGAAGCAAATAACCTTTAGTTGAGACCATCTCCAAACACGCGATATACTTGTGTGTAAACATTTAAAAAACGACAGCGTGTTGTTACTCCAAAAAAAAATTCGTTTCTTTCTTGTTTTATTAAGCACTTAATACATCGTGTTGTCATTCCAAAAAAAAAAATTCTTTTCTTTCTTGTTTTATTAAGCATTTAATACATTTTATCAAACTTAATGCTCATACCTTCATCGGCTGTGTGTTTTGTAAAACGAACACTGGAGTTACAAATTGGCACTGATATGTGCTCCAAATTTATATCTTTTATTAAATCCTTCGGAGAATTGGTTTAGCCATAGGATAAAGTGTAACATTGGGAGTGATAACAACAGTCAAAATCTTTTATTCAATTTAAAGCAGGAAAAATATTTTCGATAGTAATGGAGGGAAGGACGGTGAACGAACATACTCAGCAACTAAGCGAGTAGGTCTAATCAAAGTTTGCAAGTTGATTTAAAGAATCCCAGCTGATAGAAACTGAGAAGAAGTCCCATATTCGGACTTTGCTGGCTAACACTGTGTACCATCACTCTAAATGGTATCCTTTGTTATGTATGTACATACAAATATTTAGAGATCCAATTGTGTATATTTAACAACGTTAATACAGCGACAACACTAGCCTACGAAAATGTCATACTCGGAAATAAAATAATAAAAAAAAATTGATTTTGTTCAGAATTGAACATGTTTCATTTTGGAGAATAAAATCAGTGTCTTACAAGCCCTCAGCGCGTCAAGAGTTTTATATCTGATATTAGCTCTTTACATTTGGCTCTTCGAACTGGATCCTCTTTAAAGTACCTAGGGCCATAAATATTGGGCTAATTGTTTCCAAAAAAAAAAAAACTCAACTCCTGCCAAGATTACTGTCCATAACGCTAAACAGTGGACGGAATTTAAACATTTTTTTTGGAAATAATTCTGCCATTTGGAATTGGTATTTGCGATTGAAAATAAACGCAGATTTAGTTCAAGTATGTTCGAGCTTATGTTCGGAAGATGGACCGAGTAGATCTACCCAGTGATGAACTACAAGGGTCTACAAAAAAACTGAAAACTTCCGCCAAATGAATTAAGTGTATATCTTTGTATTCGAACTTTTTAATCAATATGAATATTTTATTAATTTAAGCTCGAGGACTTGGTGTTTTGTTCTTATTTTAAGTGTTTATTTTTTAAATATTTCGTCGACATCTTCAGGAATTAAATTAACAATTACAAATATGTTATCGATGTAATATCGTCGTCATTGAATATCACATTATTAATCATAATATCATATTATTTATAGTCCAATATGCCAAATGTTTTACATAAATAAGATAGTGACTTAAGACTTATAAGAATATGAAACAAAATTTAAAAAATATATGGCTTGATCCCGATTCAGTTAAATGGGTGTAATTAAACTATTTGAGGAGCGATTTCAATCAAGTAAAGACATTTATATTGGAAACAGAATTATTAAAAACTTCGCTAAAGACAGCGCAACAATACCTTTAATGGGAAAAACGTTATAGTTGTTGGAACTTGATAATTTGAGAAAAAAAACAGATTTTTTTTTCGATATTTTGCTAAGAAATGTGTAGCAACATAATTTTATTTATAAAAATTTCTTTATTTCCGAAAAAAACAGATTTTGTGGGATTTTATGCTTAAAAAGTTCCCAACATTGTTTTATTTATAAAATTTCTGTTTTCCCTAAAAAAATTTTAGCGTTTGTTGTTTTCTAAAAAAAAGGTACCAACATAATTTTATCTATAAAATTTCTTTTTTTTTCTGAACGTTTATAAAAATTTTAATTTTGTAAAACATAACTAAACGTAGATAAATTTAGCTAAAAGAAAATCCAGTGTTACCCCTATGATTTGTCCAACATAATTTTATTTACAAAATTTCTTTTTTTCTTTAAAAAAAAAAAATTGCGAGTTTTTTTTTAGAACAAGGTACCAACATAATTTTTTTCATAAAATTTCTTTTTTTTCCTGAACGTTTAAAAAAGCTGAGATTTTGTGAAATTAAACGTAGATAAATTTAGCAAAAAGAAAATCTGGTCCCCCACGATGTTGACAACTTTTTTAAGGAATTCCTACTTTGAACCAAAATGTCTCGAATTGCAAATCAAAACTTTTCAAGGTGTAACCCGAATTTGGTGTGTCTATGTCTTCTCAGCAATTTACCCTTTTCAGCTCAGCGTCCGTTCAGAATTGTGCAAACTATAGCAAATTTACGAAAAAAATCGTAATATTGGGAATTTTCTCCCCTAGTTTTGGGAGTTCTGGGATTTCATGAGATTTTACATTTTTTTTACACAGATAAACAGAATATCATAAAACTGCGTTAAAACCTTGCATAACTTTGAAAAATTCCATGAAAGTGATGCAGCGTGAAACACAGTAAAATTCTAACAAATTTGAATAAAAACAATTATTGATTTTACTCTTGCTCGTATGTGGAATAATCTTCCAGCAAGTGTTTTTCCTGCCTGTTATGACATTCTCAAATTCAAAACAAATGTCAACAAACACTACTCCATCTTTCCTCCGTCCAATACCCTAACACAGTGCATTGCATTCATAGGGGGCATCCCCTGAGTGTTAGACTTCAAAAAAAAAAAAAAAAAAAACTCATTTGCTGTTATTATCAAGTATTTGAGCAAAAGCATTAGTGTGTTTCGGAATAACAAGCATTCAACTTTTTAAATTCAACAAAGTACAACATTTGAGTGCGAATAAGTGTGTACACTCCTCGTCACTTGAATAGGACACCCATTAAGTGTGTTTTCGATCACCCACTGCTCCCAAACAAATTATAATGGAGACTTGATTTTTTTTTTAAATTAAAGATAATTTTATTGCTTTGTCTTAACCGGCTGGAGTTTTTAATGGTACAGCTTTAAATAATAACAAATAATTGTTGAACATAATCCGTCAAATTTAGGGGCTCAAATATTGTGTCACTTCAATAGGACACTTAAGCAAAAAAAACATTTCAGAGATCTCAGATTATTTTTGACATAAAAATAACTTAAATATAGGGTAATTAGTTTAATTTAGAAGAGAAAAAAAATAATTTAATAATGCGTCGACCCACCTTGTTGTTCCAAAACTTCAGTCATTCGTTTGGGAAGGGATTGATACAAGCTAGCCAAGTAATTTAATGAAATAGAGTGCCAAGCTAAGTCGATAGCTTTAACTAGTTCGGGCACAGTCGAATATTGCTTTTCTGAGCTATAGATTTCATGTGTCAGCCATCCCCAAACGTTTTCGATTATATTTAAATCGGGTGAGTAGGGCGGCCAGCTTAGAAGGTCCACATTTTGGCTCTGTATATACGATTTTACAAGCCGAGCTGTGTGTATCGGAGCATTATCGTGTTGATAAATCTATGGTAGAGGCCCAAAAAGGTTGTGAAAATATGGAAACGCATCTTTCAATATTTGTTTGTAGCACAACGCATTCATCGTTGATGACATAAATTTTAGTTTGCAGGTGCCTTAGAAGGAAATGGCCCCCCACACCAATGCACCTCCAGCTCGGCTATGCAGACGGTCAAAATGAGGGGGTTGTTTGCGGAGATCATGGAAATATTAACTATAACCGTCTGGGCCTTCTAAATTAAACTTTTTTTGTCTGTGAAGACCACTCTATGCCACTGAGTTTTCCAGGTCACATGCTCGCGACAAAAATTGAGGCGTTGTGCTTTTCTTGACGGGTTAAGGGGAGGCTTCTTTTTTATTTTTAACCTCTTCAGGTGTTTAGCCTTCGAAATAACACGGTAGACAGTGGATACACTAGCATTTACATCACATTTTGCACGAATTTTCGTCACAGAGTCATGAGAATTTGATGCTTTTCTGAATATGAGGCGTCTCTACGATTCGGTGAGCACACTGCACGTGCGGCCTTTCACATTTTTTCCATACTCAGACTCATTACTCACGAATTCCGATATGACATGTCAGCTCCTGTTGATTTTTTTAAACTATTTTTGCAATTGATAGGCCAGAGTCCTTGTAGGCCTTTATTTTTCATATTTCCTCCTCAGATAAGGCTTTTCCTCGACCCATTTTAATTTTATATTAAAGACTATCGTCGAAAATCACAAAAAAATTAGATCAGCGAAAACTCCGTGAGAACGTGCCAAAGTAGACGATCAAACAAAATGGATGTTCTATTCAAGTGGCACAAAAATACTTACTCAATTTCTAGCGAATTACAACATAAAGCAAGAAAAAAATATAACGGTTCTTTCCAAGAACTTGGAGCTTGTTTCTGAGAGAGATAAATAACTGCACAAAGAGAACGTGCCAAAATCCCGTGATTCTGTAATTTCGCTTTTGAGTTATAGGCAATTGAAAAAGGAGTATATTGGGTGTCCTATTCAAGTGACGAGGAGTGTATTTGCAGCTGTTTCCGTAGTTTTATACCCTCACCCTACGGGTAGGAGGGGATATATCATTTGATATGGCTCACCTAGAAATATTCACATTACACCGAAGGTGTCTTTGAACCAAATTAGATTCATGACTTTCTAAATCGTTTGAGTCATGTCCATCTGTAAGTCTGTCTGTCCTGCTGGTATGCACGATAACTTTCGAAAGAGTTGAACACTAATTTTGAAATTTGGCATGGGTTAATATTTTCCCAAAACTGCTTATGGGATTGCATATGGGCTATATGGCCACACCTCTTCGGGTACCTCCCATACAAATCGTCTATTTCGCCCACTTTAGAAACGTAATAATATCAATATGACCAACGCGATCTCGCCCAAATTCTGTATTTAGTAAAGCTATGGCTGGAAAAAGTATCGGACAAAAAGTTGGAAGTCTGGCAACTCCCTTTCTGGTAACTCCCATACAAATGTACCATTGCATCCACTTTAGAAATCGTGTAATAATATCTATATGACCAACGCGATCTTGCTCAAATTCTGTATTTAGTAAGACTATAGACAGACAAAGTTTCGGACAAAAACTTGTAAGTCTGGCAACTCCCCTTGTGGTTTTCTATAACATTCGGTATTTTGAGGTTGCTATTATGGAATATATATATTTACCCTCGACACTGATTCACTGACTCTGTCACGCAGTACGTAGGAATTTAATTAGGCATTCTATAATTTTCTATAAATAATAATAATAAAAAAAATAATTTTTTTTTTTGTACAGAAATTGTGTTTTCCCCAAATTTTTTTCTACCAAAATTTTTTTTTACATTTTTTTTTGTACAAAATTTTTTTTTTAAAAAATTTTTTTTTCAACAAAAATTTTTTTTTTACAAAATTTTTTTTTCCAAATTTTTTTTTTTTCAACAAAATTTTTTTTTCCACAAAATTTTTTTTTCAACAAAATTTTTTTTTTTTTAACAAAAATTTTTTTTGCGCCATAGGCGCATTACAACTTACTAGTTATGGAATATGAGACTTGTATGTTTTTACTGAGGATGAGGATATATTTAAGTCGATTTACCCGACTGCAACATTTTCACTGGTTTTATTGTTGTTTGTCTCTACGCTCTTTTTGGGCAGGTATTAACAATGAATATGAACAATATGAATTGATGTATAGAGATTCACAAATTGAAAAAAATAACAACAACTAAAAAGTAACACAAAAATGTGTATTGATAATGTTTGTGGTATATGCTAATTTATTTGCTGAATTTTCAAATAAAAAATTTGCGAAAGTGTACAGTTTTTTTTGGAGAACTGAGGTTTATCCTTGCAGCTCATCTCTGGATAGAACTACTGGATCCATCTTGCGGACTTAAGCTGGAACACACTTCTGCTTAGTCTGTGTGAAATTTCAATGCAAGCGAATTAACCAATTTCAAATGACAAAGTTATTTCGAAACATTTTACAAATTCTCCCACTGGGTTAACTTCTTTGTAGGTCGATAGTCCTAGTAGATCTCAGGAAAAAAGTGACTGTATATAGTCAAGGGGTACAAGTAACTCATGCTATTCTCTTCTATCTTTGTCACGTCCACATGTACACAGCCAGCACAATCGTCTTTGGCCTGATGACATCGACTGCGTTGCCCTCCCCTTTCGTTCTTGTAGATTCGTTCACGATTCGGCTTCCAAGTGTGTGATGACAATTAAATTTTTTTGTCGGCCAGTGTAATTGTTATTTATTCAAATACATTTGTTTTAATCACAAATAACAATTGCAACTCTTTTGGGTTCGGAGGCAATCTGCTGCTGTGCTTTGCTTCGACCGCACAATCGTACATACATTTTCGGGGGGATCTATAGCAGGGCTTACATATACTTGGCTACAATCATAGATACACACACATATTGATAATCTGCTGGTGGCTGGAATCGTGTTGTTGGTTTTTGTAACAATAACAATTTGCATACAACTGCAATAACTATGATTATGATGTTCTCCAACTATGTGCAACTGCAGGCAGTGGTTAGCGTGAAATATTTGCCTCCTAGGTACGTCCAACATCCAGTTGTGATGTATGTGTGTGTGTGTGTTTGTGTTGGTGTTTGTATGAAGTGTGTCTGGCTGCGGTTCGCTATTCCACTGTGAAGTGTTATAATTTTCTATGGTCACAGCTATTCCGAGTGGGGATCTATTGCATCATTTCCATTTGGTTCGTTTTTGGTTGGTGGCTGTTTGGTTGAAAGATAGAAATCTCTTTATAATAAATGCACTTTTGCCAATAATTATGGGTAGATTATAAAAAAAAAACCAAATATGAGTATTTAATTTTATACTTCAATAAAGCTAAAGATTGTGTGCAGCATGTAAATGCGGCATATTGAAGGTAATCTCCGCAAAGCGATTGGGTCCTAAGTTTTAGGTGAAACATTTGAAGTGTGTTGGACTTCCATCGATATTCGAATGGACGATGATTTTCCAATAAGGGTTCTGTGTTTTTCATGAATAATTAAATTAGTACATTTTAGGGGATTTGGAGTTATGTTTTGCTGTATTTGAAAAGGCATTGACAAGTATAAACTACGCCATTACCAAAAATGCAACGATACACGCTTCAAAAACGCTTTGTAATTATTAAAAGGGTGAGAATTTTGCAGCCGTACTACGCATAAGCATTTTTGGGTCGTCGTCGTGAAGCACCTTTCTCGGACCGCAATACAAAAATTAGTGGAAAAAGTCGAGCTGTTGGGACAAGTTAGTGATGTGAAGAATAAAACCCGTGCACGTCGCTCAAGAACAACTGAGAATATTTCGGCTGTAGCCCAAAGTGTTGAAGAAAACCCAAGTTTGTCTATTCCTCGTCGTTCTTTGGAATTTTGTGCATTCCACAAACGTCATTACGCGGTGTTTTGCAGAATTACTTGGCTCTTAAGGCTTATAAAGTTCAGTTATTTATTTATTTATTTATTTATTTATTAATTACAATACAAAGTAAATTTATATTCTAATTTTGGGTCCAAGGATAAACCGAGTGACAAAGACTATTTGGCTTGATTTTTGCAGCGACAGACCAAAGCCTCTGGTGGGAATCGAACCCACAACCCCCACGCTGATAGGCAAGCACGCTACCAACTCGCCTACCGGGGCGCTTGAAAAAAGTTCAGTTAACACAAGAACTCAAGCCGGCCGATCATCAACAACGTGGAGTCTTTGCTGATTGGACCCTGTATAACTTATATTGTTATTCATGAAAACCAATTTCATCGCTCAAAAGTCTGTAACTTTTGATGTAGTAAACATTTTTGAGTTGTGCAAAAAATCTATTGTAGGCGAGGATTGAGTGATTATTTAAAGCTATTTATATTAAAAACCTGATAGTTAGGTATATTTTAGAAATATTTTCAATAGAATTTTTCAAGTTTAGTGGGGATTTTTTTTTTATTTTTGATAGATTTGTTATATACACATTTTATTTTTGATAGATTTGTTATATACACACTAGTAAGTTGTAATGCGCCTATGGCGCCCGTTGAAATATGGAAAAAAAATTTTGTAGAAAAAAAAAAATTTTTGTAGAAAAAAAAAAATATTGTTGAAAAAAAAATTTTGTTAAAAAAAAAAAATTTTGTTGAAAAAAAAAATTTTTTTGAAAAAAAAATTTTTGTGGAAAAAAAAAATTTTGTTGAAAAAAAAATTTGTTAAAAAAAAATTTTTGTTGAAAAAAAAATTTTGTAAAAAAAAAAATTTTTGTTGAAAAAAAAATTTTGTAAAAAAAAAAATTGGAGAAAACACAATTTCTGTACAAAAAAAAATATTATTTTTTTTATTATTATTATTTATAGAAAATTATAGAATGCCTATTTAAATTCCTACGTACTGCGTGACAGAGTCAGTGAATCAGTGTATCAGTGAATCAGTGTCGAGGGTAAATATATATTCAGATTTTGTGAGAATTGTTCATTGCAAAAAAACTAATTTTTTTCATATGAAAAATAATCAGATTTCTGACTCAGAAAAAGTTGATTATTTTTACTATGAAAAATTTCAGATTTTTTGGAAACAATTTTTTATAATTTTTAGTTGTTAGATTTTTTTGAAAATTTTTTATTGCTTTTCAACAAATTTTTTTTTGGTTTTTAGAAAAAACTATTTTTTCATATTCACATTTGTAAAAATGTGACATGAAATTATAGTTGTTTAAAAAAAAAATTTTCATAGGAATATTTTCAACTTTTGCAGAGTTTAAAATTTGAAAAATGTAATTTGATTTTTCGACTTTATCAAACTATAGCTCACTCATATATTTTAAACATATTTTTTTTATTAAAAAGTGAGGTTTCTTATCTTTATTACGAGGCGAACATTTTGTTTCTACCACCAATGATATGGTTGTAGCAACTATTATAAAAAAATTTAAAAAAAAATGTTACTCTTAAGAGAAGTTAACGAAAACAATGCCAATTTAGGAAGCTGAAATGGTCTTCCATTTTTATTTGAGAATCTTTTCCACCACTCGAAATTACACACTTCGAAGATAGGCTGCATTTAGTGCAAAAAGTCGAATTTTTTTGGTTCCAAAAAACCACAACAGTTTATTACCTGTATTTGTTTTGGCCATAGTGCGTTGACATGCCCTCTACGATTGGATTTTCTTCAGCCTTATCTTATGGCCAATAAATCCGTCTTTTATATTCCCCATGGTCGGGTATTTACACCCTGTACTTTGGCTTCCTTAGGGCACAATACCAAAAGACCTCTCCGATATTGAAATTGAGCTCAACTAATCTCCGGCCACAAATTATCGTGATCACATTTGCTTAGACAACGTCCACCAAGTTCTATGTTCTATGTCAAAAAAATACCGAACATCGCAGCTTCTGTGGTAGCTGAAATTGTGGCTCCCATCAAGATTGCACAGAATTTATAAGACATTCATTTATTTGAATGCGATGCCATTACACAAATCGGGGAAATGCATACAATTATTTCAGCCAGCACCAATGCAACGAGTACGATATCAATTCCTTTGGAGCATCAATAAAATAACAATTTATATTCAAACGGCATAGAATCTACTGGGGATCATGTCCAAAAAACCAGTAGTGTTGTTGGTGCGGTCGGCTGAAAGATTCGCTGGCCACAATATTTGTCACACAGTGGAACAAGTTCTAGCTGTCTTTGTAGTCGGGCCCATCTGTGTCTGGTCCGCTGTGGGGTTTACACTGCACTGAACTACCGCCACTACTCGTAGTTCATAACTGTTGGCTGGTGGTGAGATTCTAAAGCGATGCCGGTTAATTGAGTGACGCCATCCTCTGTGACTGCGGGCATTTTGCACAATCAAGGCAAGTAAATAAAATTGAAATGATTGTCTGACAGAGCCGTCATTGGTGGCATTGCTGCACAATTTGTATAAATTTATTTCATTGAATATAAATACACATTTTTGTTTGTAAATATTTGTATGGCAAGACGTTAAAGGTGTTAAACATGTCTAGTCCCACCAATTATTAAATCGAGTCTTTTTTGACCGTATCTTTGGCAAATGGTTTAGCTCGATCTTTCACCACAAATAAGTTAGAGAAATGTTTCCGCCAAATTCAGAGTTCAAAAGTTGAAGTGCCACAAAAATGCACCTTTTTTAGATTACAAAATATAGAAAAACGAAGGACTGTAACCAAACCTTATTTACAGCTGTAAAGAGTAAGAGGAAAACGGTCGCCATACAACGTCTACAAAACTATAACATCACTATTTTGATTGATACTCTCGCTGTGTTGCGTTATGGGCAGTTGCATTTGCTATCGTTCCTATTTTTCAAATTTCCTTCCGTGGAACCTGTCTACTAATGAATGAGCGAAACGTAGAACCTGATGAGTTTCTGAATATTTTAAAAAGACCTCAGTGCTTTGGAAAATCCACACACAGATGGGCTCTTATTTAACGTGAGAACCTGCCATGGTGGTCTCAAGAAACGGCTTCACCCTCCGAGGAATATGAAGAGAGATCTAGTGAGTGAAAGAGAGAGATGCGCATTTGTATAAAATATATCTTCTAGATCAACTGGTAGGTCTGCGGCATCTTAAGAAGCTCTAATCGGCGACCATCCCCCTGCAGTGGCATCGAAGGGACAAACGCTAGTAATATTGAGTCGGCTGAGATCAGGTTGGTGTAGCCACCTCAATTTCTATTAGGCAATAACTGGTTATGAAACGTATCGACTGGTCTAAGAGAAAACGCACAGAGAGGAAATTCGAAAAAGGTTTGGAAATAAATTTGCCGCTTGTGCGATTTGATTCAATTTGAGTCACAGACCTAGCTGAAGTGTGTTCGAGCTTAAGTCTGGAAGATGGATCCAGTGGGTTTAAACAGAGATAAGCTGTAAGGGTCCAAATTTGGAGACCTTGGCTGTGCGAAAAATTTAAGCTTCTGTCCAATTTTAATTTATTTTAAATATGAGTAGTTTACGTGAATTAAACGTGGTTAAAACATATCAACATATGTTGTTAATTTGCTCATCGAAAGACATCAGAACAATATATTTGTTGAAAAAGAGCTGGAGTTAAAAAAATGAAAAAAACAATTTTTTTTTCGATTTTTTTTTAAAAAATAGGGATCTTTGTGTGTGATTTTTTTCCCGAACATAACAAGTAAATTACATTTACTTAAAAGTATATAAATAAAGATGAATTGACATTGAATTTCCTCCAATGTTGTAAATTTTTTTAAACAAATTTCCACTCTGTTTGACTTTTTCTCAAATCGCAAAGAAAAACTACGTCTTTTTAATAATTTTCACTTATCAGCTCAGCATCTATCCAGAATTGTGGAAACTATATCAACTTAAGAAAAAAATCCTATTTTAGGAGATATTTCCACTGCAGTTAAGGGATTTTGGATTCTTAATTTTGTTTTATTTTCCGATGTCTAATGCCAAGCCCAACATGCACGCATAATTTTATTGCATTGTCAATTAAAGAAAATGTCGTTGAAGTTTCTAAGATCTTCAAGTCTTAACCACCTTAAATATAATTATTTTTTATTTTTTATTTTTTATTTTTTATTTTTTATTTTTTATTTTTTATTTTTTATTTTTTATTTTTTATTTTTTATTTTTTATTTTTTATTTTTTATTTTTTATTTTTTATTTTTTATTTTTTATTTTTTATTTTTTATTTTTTATTTATTATTTTTTATTTGTTATTTGTTATTTGTTATATTTTATATTTTATATTTTATTTTTTATTTTTTATTTTTTATTTTTTATTTTTTATTTTTTATTTTTTATTTTTTATTTTTTATTTTTTATTTTTTATTTTTTATTTTTTATTTTTTATTTTTTATTTTTTATTTTTTATTTTTTATTTTTTATTTTTTATTTTTTATTTTTTATTTTTTATTTTTTATTTTTTATTTTTTATTTTTTATTTTTTATTTTTTATTTTTTATTTTTTATTTTTTATTTTTTATTTTTTATTTTTTATTTTTTATTTTTTATTTTTTATTTTTTATTTTTTATTTTTTTGACGTCCCCTATGTGATCCCCTGTGTGTCTTCTTCCACTTGGTCCTTCCACCGGGGTATTCCCTGTCAGCGACATCCGCGGTTGTTGTTGTCTAACCTTTTCCGATCCTTCACTGTATTTCAATGCTACTGATGGCTGGGACGAGAATTACCAATTCTCCACTACCTCAAATATCGACCTACACTACTTCGACTTTCTGCCGGCGCAATTTTTCTCGGGTAGTTGCATCAGTCCCATCGCAGTGTGGATCAGTCCCATCTTTGCCGACTCCTTTTCGATTGTGGAAATGGCACCAGTTACATCTCGCTCCATCTATCCAGCTTGTCCCTATGGAGCATCAGTCCCATCTTTGCCGATTCCTTCTCCATCATTCTGGTGTCCTTCGGCTGTTTCAATATTTTCTCCATCAGTGTATTAAAGAAGTTGCATGAAAAACTAAATGCTTCGATCTTGGATCTGGTGTCACTCAAAGTTTTTCTACAATGGCGTTCAAGTTTTTCGGGGATCTCCAATGCACACATGGCTTGATACAGTTTTTCTCTTTTATGAGAGTCGACTTCATAATCGTTAATATCGATGACTCCATCTGCATTTCTGTGGAGCCATGCCGGCGACATATGTTTAACATAGCTGGTGGCCAGGTGGCAAACAACACCCTTCCGATCGATTGCATGCCATTGAATCAACTGAGATTTCCATAGAAATTATTTCCAGAGTTTCACCTTTAATGACAACCTTCAGTTTACATCTGTGTTACGGCACGTTCGCCGCGTTAGCCAATGTGACAGTAGTTCAGAAATGTCATTTCTTTTGGTCCCGACCCCAAGAATATCACACCACACTCATAAACGGCACAGTCGTTGGAGCCACAACATCAGCCATCAGCCACCGGCTATTGTGCTGGGTCTGGCCATTGTCGTCTGTCATCTGCAGCATGTGCGACTCTAGAAAAGAATGTTGTCTTTCATTATTATTTTGCATTTTCGCAATGTTTCCAGTTTATTAAACTTCCTGGCCAGAAAGAAACGCAAAAACGAACTACGCAGCCTAGTCTCATACCCATGGAACCTTATGCTCACGTACCTATGAGTACTCGTGTGTTCAGTTGCGCATGCTCACAGATGGCGCGCGGCCAACAGTAGCGACCGCGTGCATCTTAGCAGCTACAGATGAAATGGAGTTGCTCAAGAGTAAATCAGACAGAGTTAGGGTACAAAAGAGTACCTTTGTTGTGTGCGAGAGATGATAAGATCAACCCGTGACCACGATGAGGACGACGACGACGATGGCGACGATACGAACACTTATTGTTGACAACATTGCGTTGAGTGTTTAACATACATTGACTTGACAAGTCAAAGGCCACTTAGCTCCTGTACATCATGTTGTCGGCCATGCGACCAAACGCTTGGCAGTCGGGTGGACGGCCATTTCAGTTGCAAAACTTCAAGCTGCCGCCTGGAATAGACGTTTTTCACAACAATGTAATTTAGTTTAGCTAATATGAGGTCAGTATGATGGGTGGAGGTTTATTATGTTTCAAAGGTGTACAGCCTGTTAGTGGTGTTCTTTCTTGAGATCCATATCACTTTAGTCTTCCCCGACATATGGTTCACTTTGCTCGTCTTTGTTTGCTGGCAATCTGTAAAATCAAAACTCAACTACGCTGGGTCAAGTAGCCCTGCTTGACCAACCATGTGATAAACTCGGCTGATGGTAGTCGAAACGGTGAACATTGCGCAGGCACAATTCAATTTGTAGTCTTAGACATAACTTTGTAGTATCTTATTCCCAAAGAATTCAAATAATCTTAAGATAATCACCAAGTATGCAGTCACATAGAAATATCTGCCAACAATTGACTTTACAGATTCTCTGCGCTGTCTAATTTCTCACCCTCCCCCCCCCCCAAGACCATCATTTAACCGCAATGCACAACAATGAGTTTGCTGGTGCAGCACGAGGATAAAAGAAGAAGAGGCAGCAGGAGACAGAATTGTGGCACTAAATGTGACACTCGTGCCAAGGCAATTTGTATGGAAACCGAAATGAGCGGCGCACAGTGTTGCGAAAGCGGAATTTTTTGGAAATCATATTGCCTAAACTGTATTTTTAATTGTATCGATGAGAAACTTCTACAGATTGGTCAGAATGAAATCCCAAACAGAATGAGTGAACAAAAAATGTACACCGAAAAAAATTGTTGGGTCAAATTTTCAACAAAAGTCAAAAAAAAAAATGTTCGAAAAATTTACAAAAAAAATATATTTTAATTCTTCTTTTATTTCTGATAAATACCCTATGATTAGTTTTTTAAATAAATTATAGGGTGGTCCGAACAAGAATTATAAACGTCAAATTTTCATGATTTTTCGATATTTGTTGAAAAACCCTGAAATTTTATAAAAAAACCAAAATCTATTTCATTTCTTATATATAAAGGTGGCAATCAAAGCTTTAATTTGATACCGGTTTGAAGTCAATAGCTTCAGTTTTAAGAGAGTTATGCTCATTTTTGTGGAGTGCTAGAATAGATGTAGAATAAAAAAAAAAATTTGAAGATACTATTTTATAACACAGGCATATTTTATTGCATTCTACAGAAAAATTACAAATTATCAGTCATCTACCAATAAGTTCATTGCTTCCTCTGATAATTCCAGGTGTTTCTTCTCCTTCAGTATTCTCCTACTTGTGATTGCGGGATCACAATTGGCGAGCAGATAATGTAATATGTCTTCACAATTGTCTTTTCTTGATGTTTTCCTCGCATGGCAAAGCCTTGTGTTTCTGAAGTCCTTGTTTCCTGCTTCCAATGCTTCTTCTGATAGTTGGCCAATGGGGACCAAAAATGAACGAATTATTTCAGCTCCATGAATAAGAACCTTGTGGACAGTTGGTGGCATATAATGCCACGTATATTTCTTTACATAGAGACCAGCAGTTTCTTTTCCGTACTTAGAGAACTTATCGCAGTCTATCTTATATCCAGAAGTTATAGCTTGAAGAATACTAGAAAACCTTCTTATAAGTTCGGTATCTACTCCTGTGGCCAGAGCGGGTTTCTCAGGATCACTAAAGAATTTCCTTGCTGTGTTACCATCATTAGTTGTTCCACTTCATTGTTTCACAACATCAACAGTTATTTGGAGCTGATCTTTCAGATTTTGTTGAACTTCTTTTTTTCTTTTCTTGTCCGAAGGCAGATTTTTTTTCCGAATCAAAATATCTGTCACCAAAATCAAATGAGATCATTTTGAATACAGCCCTGAAATCCCCTCTTTTCGTGAAAATTTTGTATATTTGACTTCTAAAATCAATTAAAAATCAACGGGCCAACATAAAAATAAGCTTTATGTGTTTTTTGTTTACTTGGAATGTCTGTGACAAAAAAAGTTACTTTTCCACTAGCCGCAACACAGTGCGGCGACCGAGCAAAAGTTCTGAGGAGGGAAATAAAATGTAAAGAAAAGCCGCACAGTAATTCGACTGATGGATACAAAGGGAAGGCATTTAAATATGGAGGGAATTACATTTTTGTTTGGTATGGTAAAATAGTTGCACCTACCATCTTTATAAGAAAAACAGTTCTAGATCAATCGAATCTGAAGAAAATCAAATCTTGGCAATCATTTTTGGAAAAATATTGGACTTGTAGTGGGCTGGATAATTGGCATCCCACATTGTGTTGTCATCTCCTCCCATTGGCGTTAGTTCATGTTATCTCGTTGTTACACCCTGCGGCGTTGCGGTATGGACAGCGGTTCTTTTACTCGTCTTCGTGAGTTTCATATTCGGTACACCAATTTGTCTGTGGCTGCAGTTGGCCTTGAGTGGAAAATATGTTTTCACTGAAGACAGGAGGTGAGTTTTTCCGGAGCGATTGCGACACCAGACGGTACTTCGTATGAAGATTACCCTGAATGTTGACCAAATATGGGCAAAGCTTTAATTAAAACAAACAGTCTCACAACCTCACTGGATATTTTGCGTTTGCGGTGACAAGAATGACAAAAGTTTGTACCAAATCCATTCCATGACCTTTTGAGGCGTTTGGAGCTGTGTCTGGCAGCCGTCTTAAACGTTCATAGAAAAATTATCACAGGGGAACAAAATGCTTTTACCATTGAAACATGTTCTTTAGGTGTATTTTCTTTCTTGTTACTCTTTTGTTGAAGAAGCCATTCCGAACAATTGTCCACCTTTGTCATTTGGCACGGACTGAGGCCGGCAACGTTTAAATGTTCTAATTCACCTTCACAATACCCTGACAAATTAAATAGAACTTATAAAAATCTCTGCTTTAGCGAAGAAGAAGAAGAAAATGAAGTAAACACAAACGAACAATTGAACAAATTTGAGAACAAAAAAAAAGAAGGCAAAACATTGCGAATGAAATTATGAATTCTAAACAAGAGTAGCAACACAACAACAAACCTATCACGAAAACATGGCCGAGATAATCTCTGAAGTTAAACAAACCAAAAACAACGAAAGAAAGAAAACAAATTTGCCAGCCAAGAAAACCCAGACATAAATGAGCCTGTGTAGGTACGCATGCGCAGTGAGACACTTTTATGGAAAACTAAAGACACAGTTCGGTTCTTAACACTTCTTTTGGTTTGTCATCAGCAAAAAGAAAACAGAAAAAAAAACACTCACACACCAATGAACCATAAAGGACAGATATACGTTGCAGAGTAGCTGTTGTTGGGATTTTGAAAAGAGGACAAAGTGTTAAGTCATTGGACAAGATAGGCAAACAAAAATAGACAGATATGGAAAGCAGCAGAGACACATACATTAAAAGATCGTCTGACACATGCCAACAATTTATGAAGAACACTTTTGTGTTGTGTCGCAGCAACAGCAACAGCAACTACAACCATAACAGCAATACTCTACAAATGCGAGGGTAAGCTAATGAGTTTCAATATATTTATTTATACCTTCACAAGTTGTGGGCCTGAGTGTTATTTTGTCACTTTCAGTCCCACAACTTGAACGTTTTTTTGTTGGAGAAGTTGTTAATATTACACTGTTCTGCAAAAAGTAACGTTTGAGCCATCCTTTAGACAAAACTAACTGATCTTTCTGTCGGTATTTCTTATCCAATTCACTTAAATGTTAATTGGTAAGAACGGCATCTTTCTTATAAATCATAATTGATAAAAATCGAATAAAAATTTTGAAACTTACAGCCAAAAAAAAACCGAAATTTTTTTTATTTTTTTGAAAACTATTTTTACGATATCTGGAAAACTATACGTGATGGGCCAAAAAGGTTACTCAATTCGGATTCATGAGATCATTTTACATAAAGTCTAAAGGAGAGATCGTTTTACATGAAGATCAGATGGTTTTTGGGCTAAATTTTTTTTATCATTCTGGGCCATTTTTCATACACGGTCCGCCAAATAACTTTTTTTTTTAAAATTCTATAAAAAAAACTACTGGATATTTTCTCAAATTTCTTTTTTTATTTGAAAGTACAATCCTTCCGGTTAATAATGGAAAATAATTCCATTCAAATGGCTGCCTCGGCTGGCCATGCCGTAGCCTAACGTCATCAGCTCTGCGGCTGATAGATAATGCGATCTTCAAAAACAGTGCGCAAAACATCGAGTGTAGCTTCGGCTGTTTGGCCGTCCTATTGAAACCAAATGTTGCCAATATCCTCCTTTTAAATTTTTGTAAACAAAAATTCTTTCAACATGGCCCGATAAAGAAAAACGAAAAACGTTAGACGGCGGACCCTTTATATTGTAGTTTTTTTTATTTTGGGTTTTGAAAATATGAGAAATTATTTTCAAATCAAATCGTCCCGATTTTGAGCCATTTTTCTTTTATAAAAAATGAGGCAAAAATAAAAACGAAAGATTGTCCACTTACAAAATTTAGGCAGTTTGAGTATGAGGACGTGTGCGGTCGACCAGCGGCCAGCCCGCGTCACAGCCTAAATCGTAGAGCCACTGAAAATTGGGAAATTTGTCATAAATTATTTGGGGGAATTTTTGGCTCTATAAAAAAAGCGCCAAAAAAATTAAGAAATTCAAAAAAAAATCTCATACAAAATAGGTACATTTTTTATTATGAAAATTTACCCAAAAATATTGGTGAATTTTTCATTATACAAATGTTCCCAATAAAATTGGTGAGTTTTTCATAATTTTAGGCAATACAGCCCATAACGGACACCCCCTTTGGACGGACACTGTTGTCCACAGCGTTCCATACGAAAATAATTCTCCCTTTAATGGACCCCCCACTCTTTAACGAACGCATTTCAATGGTACCGTCGGTGTCCGCGAGAGAGAGATAGAGAGATTTCACTGTATTTCATTTTTATGATGAAAATTTCCACAATATTTTTAATTTGATGAATATGAAATTTTTTTTTGTTTGGGTTGTTTTTCATTTTTACTTGGGGTTTATTTCACATTTTCGGGTTCGGGCGAAATTGGACAAATGAGAATTAAGCCCAAATTTGGGGCGATTCTTGATACTTTTGAATTTTTTTTAAGAAATACACCTTTTCCAAATTACAAAAATGTATTTTTGGGCTATTTTTCATAATATTTGTGACAATTTGCATTGGGTAATTTTTCATAAATTGTTTGGGGTATTTTTCAGAATTTTTGGGAAAATTGTCATATTGGGCTATGGGGGCGATTAATACGATTTTGTTGTTGTTCCCAATATTCACTTTTTTCGGTATGCCATTCATATAGATTTTGTTGCTACACCCTGCAGCGTTGCGTTATGGGCAGCAATTTTTGCTTCTCCAGCTTATTTACACTCATCGATGTGAGTTCAAGGCGAGTTGCAGAGGGTTGATTGATTGAGAAATATGTTTCCACTGGGGACATGTGTCATTGGGTGTGTTGTTCGTAGCAATTACCACATTTATCGCTTGGTGAACAAATGACAGGCCATGTACTGTAAGGCGAATTTACATAAACACTTTACCTTCCTGTTTCGGTTGTTGATCACTGAATCAATTCTAAAATCATTGCCAGCCGTATCGGGAACTTTTGCCAACATTCTCGCATCGGCCATGTTAACGTACGTTACTGTTGCTACTGTTGGCCATATTGGTCGTTCAAGTCTTCCAAATGAACATGAAAATGTGCTGAATTTGCTGGTTGTTGTTGTTGGAATTTACATTGTATTGTAAGCGTTTCAAGTGTAATTTGGTGGCTTTGGCATTATTCGCAATGCACGTAAACTTTCGTAAAACATTCGTATGAATAGAACGAACGAATGAAAGAACATTCATTCAGTTTGCATTACAACAAAGCATAACCACATATCATTGGGACATGTATGATGCACTCACACTTGGAGACCACAACTAAATATACAAGTGAAGAGTTTAACGTTTTTTTTTTTCTGATTTACGTTTGAAAAGATATATGAGATATTCCCGGACAAATGAATAACTCGAAGGTACAAATCATGGTTGTTATTGTTATTGTCACAAAATCTAAGGTCTCTTCGAATAGAGATTTAAGCTACAAAACATAACAACAATAGATTTTCGTAATTTTAAAAATGTATTTTTTTTTAAAAAAAATATGAAGAATTGTAAAAAAGTAAAAAAAAAATCAAATAAAGCTAATGATCACATTTGGAAAATGTGAAAAATCATCCCAAATTTACATGTTGTTGTGGTCAATGTAAAGTTTTGGGGCCATTTATACACATTATAAAAAAAATATATATGAGTGTCATTTGTTTTAAAAATATCCCAAAAAAAAGAAAAATTCGCCAAAACTAAAAAAATTTAAAATTTTCCATTTTTCAATTTTCATATGAAAAATACCTCAAAAAAGGAAAATTAAATATTAC
Organism: Hydrotaea cyrtoneurina; assembly: GCA_958296145.1. Classification (NCBI taxonomy): domain Eukaryota; kingdom Metazoa; phylum Arthropoda; class Insecta; order Diptera; family Muscidae; genus Hydrotaea; species Hydrotaea cyrtoneurina. The sequence goes on from OY282512.1 coordinate 23,620,499, forward strand.
CAACAAATTATGAAAAACTCCCCAATTTTTTATTGTCATTTTTCATTTGTGGTATTTTTCATAGAGCCGTGGAAATCTGTGAATTGCATGGTTGACAAGTGTTTTAACCCATCAGGGGTCCGCAAAACAACTTTTTTTTTTGAAATTCTATAAAAAAAACTTTTTTTTTTTGAAATTCTATAAAAAAAAACCTACTGGATATTTTCTCAATTTTTTTTTTTATTTGAAAGTAGAATCCTTCCTGTTAATCAGGCATGTCACAGAAATGTCATGAAATTGATTTGAATACATGTTTCCAAAACCTAACATTTTAATTTTGCTTCTTCAAAAATTCCTGGGTTTGATGAAATCAAGAAAAAATGGAAATCGAATATTTCTATTAAAAATATGGTAGCATTGAAATTAGAAACAGCTGGTTTACCCACCGCCGTCAAAAATTTCGATACGTCTCCACACTTTGACTGTGATTTTAATTAAAAAAGTTAACAAACAAACAAATAAAAAATATTTATATATTTAAAGAAATATGTAAAAATTAGCTATTAATATTAAAACAAATATTTACATTTCTTTGCGGAGTTTCCTTCAGCTATTTTTTTTTTTTGGGTTTAAGTGTTGTTTTTGATTAAGGCTGCCAATTTTATATGTGACAAGATCACACAAATGAAGCGATGCCAATTCTTTGACATGTCTGATACTTTATACGTTAAAAAAGATGTTAAAATTATCATACTCAACGTATTTAGTATATTTTTTAATAAAAGCAATATTCATAATTAATTTTGAACAGAATTTCATTTCAATTTGGAGTTTAAGTTGAAATTGATTTCAATTTCACTTCAGATTTTGTCATTGGTTTCAAATCAATAATTTTTTTCGATTTCCATTTTCTGGAGAAGCTAAAAACGTTTTGGTTTCAAAATTTGTCGATTTGGGTTTCTGTGACATGCCTGAATAATGGAAAATAATTTCATTCAACTGGCTGCCTGATAATAACGAAAACGAAATAAGCACTAGTTGAAAAAACATACGTTAGATGGCGGACCCTTTACAACGAAGACTTTTACAAATTAGGGTGAAGCTAAAAATAAAATCCTCTCTCTCTCTCTTGCCAATCAGATATCGCACTCTACAAACACAATTGTAATATACGGTATTTTAACAAATAAAATACTATTTAAACGAATTAAGATATTGTTTGAATTAAAAAAAATATTATTTAAATTAATTAGAGTATTAATTGTATTAATTAAGTTATTAATTGAATATTTACTGTCTTATTTGCCTGCTTCCGTTACAAAGAAAATATGCTTCGTATGTATGCCCTGCAAACAATTGGACGATTAGTGGAAGAGTAATGTGATATGCGGAGAATCTGCGATTCTTCGTGGCTATCATTGGAAGATTAATCGCGGGTGCAGAAGAATTCTCCAACTTAAGTAAGTAGAAGAATTCGCGATGCGTCTGCGATGATTGAGAAATGAAACGCCACTGAAGGTCTAAATAGAATTGTTTCACATTTATCGAAATCAATTTGCATATTCCAATCTTTAGAATATTTCACAACCATATCAAAATTTTTTTTTGGAGATTTTCTGATATTTTCTCCACCGTATTGTCAGCATGATATACTATAATATCTTCGGCGAATCCGATCGAGTCTGTGATAAGGTTTAAAAGTTCATGTATGTATAGGTTTAAGAGAATAGGTGCATTGACGTTACCTTGTTGCAGTCCGTTTACGATAGAAAACTGGTTGGGAACAGGGACTTTTGTTTTGTTTTGTTAATGTTGCCACTTTTGTACGGAGAGCGACTCATATATGTCAGCTACCTGATGTCGCTCACAAATGTCTGTAACAGTAGCCCGTTGAACAGTAGCACACAGGCAACAAGTAGATGAGTGTCCGCTGGAGATGATGAACCATAACGAATTGCTAAAAGTTTAGTCTGTTTTTCATCGGTTGGTGTTTTGTGTCATGTTCAACGTCATTAAATGGATCATGAGAGACAGACTATGTTCACACTACGTTCCTTTTCTCTATGCGACACTTATGCTGCACCACAAATGCCAATTGTTCTCTTAATATTATTTTTTAAGAAAGGGGGAAAAATGCTTCCATAAATCCATGTATTTTTTGTAGTGAACAAAAATTAGTACATGCTCAGCAGTCGGTTCGATTCATCGTAGTCATTGTCTCAAATGTTTGAGTCATGTTCGGTTAATTGCGTTAATATTAAATATTCGATAGTTTCCGATCAGTTACCATGGGAATCATGGAGTAGAGCGACTAGAAAAGTTATTTGCATAAACTACCGGGCAATGTCATTTACGAGCCCTCGACACAATATTCTCGTTAGTGCTATCAAAATGTATTTGCATTTTCATTTTGATCCATGAGCGTAAGGGTCACATTTCAGGTGTAAGAAATTCAAACAAAAGCCGCCTTAACGAAAGAAAACAAAAAATAAAATGCTCTGAAATCACTAATAACAATAACAACAACAAAAACACCGCTAACCGAATAACTGTCGGTTAACACATTCTGAAAAAACGTTAACGGTGTTTCTTTTAGGGGGAAGGGGGTTTGTTTCGGTAACATTATGGACAAATTTGTTAAGAAATATCTGGAACAGAAAATACTAAACCGACAATGACGTGTGATTATACGAGGGTCAGGCGATATATGAAGGTCAATTACATTTTAGGGCTACTTAGTTTTTGGAAAAAGTCGTAAGGTGTTGAATCACAAGCTCTCGGTGGCCAATTGTGATTACCTCTTCGAGAGATAACACGCTGCGGAAACTTTTCCCGAAAACAAATTCTTATTACACTATTTCCAAAGTGGTCGAAATGAAACATTTGTGAGGGAGGCACCAGGAGGGGAATGGTTGGGGTTACAATTTTTGTTTAAAAACGCTATTCAGCTAAAGCTTTACTAAATTCAGGCTCTCTTAGCACCGACCATGGAAAATAGTTTCACTGATGCCACCTTTAAATTGTCTTTCCAAAACGCTCTGTTTTATTCCACTGGAGGAAACAGTCGACTTGTCTCCACTGCAAAATACAGCCAGTTTTTTATAAAACGTATGCGTCGGAGACGAACAGAAACGTCTGTAGCCGAAATGAAACTGAATTGTGTTTCTATAACTCCAACGAATCCAATTAGAATCCACGAATCCACACAAAAATACATAAGAAAAAAATTGCAATTAGAATTTAATTGAGACTTTCGTGTTAGAAAAAACCCAAACTGACGAAATTAACGAAACGAAAAACCCATTCGTTTTATAAAAAACAGGCTGATAGTTTTCCTGATGTAACTAACGATGTCACTGGTGGAAATACTTGAGACCGACTCTCTTTCGCAGGCAGAAACGCTAGCGACAGGTTCTTTTTGTACCGACAATGACTTCCGACTCAGAGAAAATACTTTTACTAGTACAGCGGCCAGTTTCTTTGGATCGACAAGCTCTCCTTGATTTCATTGCCGGAAACGGACGCTTAAAACTCTCTTTGTACCGAGCACTACAAACATTTCATTTCACTGGCGGAAATTTCAGGAACGGAAACTGGCTCTCGCAAACTCTCTTTGTACTGCTACAAATTCGTTTTAGTGAAGCAGCAGTGGATTTTACTCACGAAAACACTCGCGTCGTGTTATATTTAATGTCACCGACAAGCTCTCTTTGTAGCAACCACTGGCTTAAAACGATGTCTACTGATCACGGTTTCACTGAATTAACTGTCGATTTTGCTGGTGCAAATGCTGTCTTTGATTTAATTGGCGGAAACACTCGCTAGGTGTTAACTTTCAAGGATGATAGAAACAAAGATTACGCCATCCCGCACAGAGGAAAACATGTTCTGCGCAGGATGATCAAATGACGTCAACCCTTACGAGGGACAAACTACGTCATCTATCGGTTAATCATGCGCATGGCGTAATCTTTCTTTCTATCTTTAATATCACCGACAAGCTCTCCTTGTAGCGACCACTGGGCTAAAGCAACGACTTCCGATCACAGTTTCACGGAAACCACTCTCGATTTTATTGGTGCAAATGCTGTCTATGATTTCACTGGGGGAAACACTCGCGACCAGCTCTCTTTGTAGCGACCACTGGGCTAAAGCAACGACTTCCGATATCACAGTTCCATGGAAACCACTCTCGATTTTACTGGTGCAAATGCTGTCTTTGATTTCACTGGCTGAAACACTCGCGAGATGCTATCTATTATTTCATCGACGAGCTCTCTTTGTAGCGACCACTGGGCTAAAGCAACGACTTCCGATATCACAGTTTCATGGAAACCACTCTCGATTTTACTGGTGCAAATGCTTTCTTTGATTTCATTGGGGGAAACTCGCGAGGTGCTATTTATAATTTCATCGACCAGCTCTCTTTGTGGCGACCACTGGGCTAAATCAACGACTTCCGATCACAGTATCACGGAAACCACTCTCGATTTTACTGGTGTAAATGCTGTCTTTGATTTCACTGGCGGAAACACTCGCGAGGTGCTATCTATTATTTCATCGACCAGCTCTCTTTGTGGCGACCACTGGGCTAAAGCAACGACTTCCGATCACAGTATCACGGAAACCACTCTCGATTTTACTGGTGTAAATGCTGTCTTTGATTTCACTGGCGGAAACACTCGCGAGGTGATATCTATTATTTCATCGACCAGCTCTCTTTGTGGCGACCACTGCTCTAAAGTAGTGACTACCGATGACAGTTTCATGGAAACCACTCGCGACTGACTCTCTCTCTGTAGCAACCACTGCAAAATTATTTTACTGATGCAACGCTCCCATCCTTTTCACACTCACCTCCTGCACTAGGTGGCCCTAAGCAAATTGTTGTGATACATGTTGCCTGTTGTCATGAACAATAATCTGTCGTCACCATCATTTCATCGGGATCAAATGGTCATCCATTGTTGTGATTATCAACTAATTGAAGAGTGTACAAATGAAATTGTCGGAACAATGAAAGTTCAAATCGTTGTGAAAACGATTGGTCAATTAAATTCATATTGGACTCGAATACAATTTATTGTGCATTTTTTTTTTTGTTATTGTATGAAGGTGGAAGGTGGCTTATAAAACCTTAACAGTAAATAAAAAAAAAAGTATGAGTCTGTATTTAAGCGGGACAACATGGTTGTTGGTTGGGGGGGAGCTGTGACAAGACCCACGGCTGGTATGTTCAAGTCACTGTTGACTATTGACAAATATTGACTTTATTAAATTGTTTATTTGCTCACAATTTACTGTGAGCGGATATACGATACTGTAGCAACTGCGGCAGCCGTTGCAGCAACTAAGAGTAGCTGCTGTGGCACGTAGCCGGGTAGCTTGCCTAAATGTTGCTGGACACACCAGATGACAAAATGGTTGACAACTATTTTATTGTTAGTCGAAATATTTGTTTGAATAAACATTCATGTTGAGTAGCGTTGTCTGGTTTCAGGTTTTCCCACCCCCACCCCCCCCGTCAAAACTTCCAATTGTGGCAGTTCAATAAAAATTCCTAAGTTACATTTTCTGTCCACCACCAGTGATCTCTGCCAGCTGTTTGGGCCGAGATCATTCCGCTGGTGTCTCTATGGCCACACAGACAATTTGGAGCTGCTTTTGCCGCACGCATGCTGTTCGCTTAGTCCGTCCACAGTTTAGCGTTTTAATTAATTTTCGTTTCGTTTTGTTTGTTGTGGTGCGGTGCGGTGGCGCGACTTGTCTTTGTCGTAAATGGAATTTCTGTTTGTTGGTGCTCTCAAACTAATTGATCTCATAAATATGTATTGGCCTGGCAAATGGTGTGTTTTTTTTTTCACCCAAATTTGATGACAGACGTTTTTATGCGATCGCTTTTCTTTCAAATGATTATGAGTGGTTCGTGTTTAATTATAATTACGTTTTCCCTCTGTTAGCTTGGACAAAGTTTCAGTTAAACGAGTTTAGGGTTTTTGAAATGACATATGGGTAGATAATTGTTTAGATGTAGATGAAATCAATTGGAGGTAGTTGACGAGTCAAGCTAACAAAGGGCTGAACAATTGATCTTATGCAACATACACGCATTAAATGTCGATTCGGCATTTCAGTCAATCATGTAGATTGTGCTTAGTTCAATTTGTTCTGAATCCAAAAATTATGTTGGCCTCACTTCTTACCTCTGATACGGTTGATGTTCTAGGCATGTGTTAGCCATATTTTCAAAGTGTCCAAAGAATTACCAGAGTGTTTAGCATTTTCGAAGCAGTGCAACAGTCAACAAAAGGGCATGTAATTTCCGGCCCTTCCTAGCACAAAACACGCTGAAAAATCTGTCTTTTTTTAAATGTTTACACACAAGTAAATCGTGTGTTTGGAGGTTGTATCAAGTAAAGCGTATTTGCTGCGAAACAAAGTTTATTCGAGCAGAAGCATTAGCGTGTTTGCGAAAAATACTTAATAAACTTATTAAATTCAACAAAGTACAACATTTGAGCGCGAGTAAGTGTGTATTTGCAGCTGTTGTCGTAATTTTGTTTTTTCTCTACGCTCTTTGAGATAGTAACAATAACCGAGAGAATAATACGAATTGATATACAGTGACTCGAAAATAAAATGGGACACTTACTGTTTCAGACTTCGATAGTCCATAACATGAGAACGGTTTATTCGATTTTAAAAACATAAAGAGCAAATTGTTAGTATTTTAATCATATTTTAACATTCTAAAACATAAAATAACAAATATTCACTTTTTATATAGTTTTTCCAACAAATGTCTTAAAATGAAAATTTTCAAAGTCAAACAAAAAATGGGACACCCCAGTATTTGGTAACTTCTAGGAATACTACTGTTGTGCCGTTATTTTTTTCATAACGAGACAGCGATATTTGTTTTTACTTCTTATATTTCGTCAGTTCTGTTCAGAAGTGTGATCGTTAAGATGAGTAATCAAGCGTCAAGAGATTTAAAAGAGCTAATGGTGAAATATAAATCTGAAAGCAAAAGTCTACGTGAAATCGCTAAAATGTTAAATACGCCCAAGTCAACAGTATTTAATATATTGAAAATAAACGGATATTTGCAAAGAAAAAGTGATACTGGAAGGGTTCCCAAAATAAATTCCGATGTTACCAAGAGAAGGATTTTACGTCTAGAGAGATGTATAGAGATTCACAAATGGAAAAAGTATCAGAAAAGTGTATACATATCTATTTGATATTTATAACGTACAAACAAGCTAATGTTTGTGGTGTGGAAAAATATATAAAAGTGCTTGAGGCGTATTTGTTTCCTGCGAATGTGTTTCCAATAAAACTGAGTTTAAACATCAAATACGTTTTTGAATGGTCAGTCAAGATAATCCACACTTTCGGCTGTTGCTGCGGCAACACTAACACTTTTTGTCAGAAAACATATGTTGCCGGTGAATAATTAAAATGATATTAAACGTTTGTGGAGGATTTTGGTCACATACGATTTTTACAAAGATATGAGAATTAAAAAAACTCTGCTAAATGATCTTTGGCAGGGGGCAAAAGACACATGTATTCACGACTGCATTATTTATGTAATTTATTCTATTTGTGGTATTTTGTGAACCAAAAAGGTTTTGATTCTTCTTCTTCTTTTGTTGAGTGCTATCCCAATCATATGGCTATTAAACTGTGGTTTAAACGCCCTTTGACGGAAAAAATTAATTTGAAGCTGAAATTCAGTTTAAACGAAAAACGAAGATTAACCTCGTCTCATTACTTGGCCCTAAGTTGTTCGTTTTTTGACATCCCATGGATTTGAATATGTTGGTCATCACTCCGTAAACAGAAAAAAATTAAAGTAACTGAACTTTGTTATTAAATATCACTTTCGTTTTGAATAAAACAAAAAAAATTGTGTTTAAAAATGGTTTTAGCACTTTTGGGGCTCTATGAAAAATGCCGCCAAAAACAAAAAGAATGAAAAATTCCCCAAAAAAAAATTGGAGAATTTTTCATAATTTCTAGGCAATACTTAATTTTTTGTTTTTGGAAAATTTTTCTTATGAAAAGTGCCCCAAAAATTTAAGAATGACAAAGTCCCCAATTTGTTTAATTTTGGGTAATTTTTTCTTACTTTTCTGGGGATATTTTGTGAATCATATATCGCGATTTTTTTATAATGTGTTGCCGTTACAACCCTAATATCACATTTGAAAAATCTTTCCAAAAATAATGCATTGACAACTACAACACGTAAATTTTGTGTTGGGGAAATTTTAATATTGGCCTTTTGGGGGGGATTTTTCATTTGTTTTGGGGAATTCTTCATTTGAGATATTGGGTCATTCTTCATAGAGCCAAGTTTTGCACTCTAATGCAGCGATATATGAGATTATATATCGTCACCTTAAATCCAAAATGACCCATCAGCTAAAAATCCAAAATTGTATTTTTAAATGATCCTCCAGTGCACGTACAATTAATTTGGTGCCAGTTGAGTACACATATTCTCTTCGAAATACAAGAAAAATATCGGAAATCCTCTGAAAAAACTGAGGGTCTACATGTACATGTACACGTGCATGTTCATTTGAAAACTGTCGTCGCACGAGTAACTTCTCTCAAGCATTGTTGCCGTCCGAGCCAGTGAATAGCAAAAATGTGTGTTTATTGGTAAAAATGCGTGAGTGTGTTGAGTTTTTCGAACAATCACTAGGCTGGTTAAAAGACATGGCTCTGCAAAAGTTTTCCACTTCAATATCCAAAATTAACCATTTTTTTTGGCGAATTCCAGAATGACACAACTAGAAAAGTGTTTAGATTTCACAAAGTTTTTTTTTTTGCTTCTCCTGAAAGTTTTGGACTTCTGGTACGATACCATACCAGGACCCCCCCTTGTGAGTATGTTAAGTTATAATTTGTATCGAATTAATTAATTAATGAAAATAATTAACGTGGCATGGCCATTCTGCCATAAGTTGCCTATAATTATATAACTTCTTGTTGTTTATAGGTAATAACTAATATTTCTGCCGCTGCCGCTCAAATCCACCCGAGAAAAAAAAACAACTACTAGTTTATGTCCTTCTTATCATTATCCCCATAAAAAGCGTAAAGTTTCCAACAAAACCACTGCAGATCCAACACGTACCAACAGCCCATCGAGGGCTCGGTTACCAACACTCTTCTCTGTGCCAAACATCAGACTAGGCCTACTCCATGGCCAACTCAGCACACTAACACAATTTAAAGACACGTTTTATGCAAACGACACTTTAAAGACATCAACTGTGGAGCCACCCACGTTGCCATTAACATAAAATAGCCTGCACTTCGTGTGTTCGACATTTGCTTTGGAGAATTTTAATAGCGACACCTATTGCTCAAATACGGCAATGACAATAATAAAACCTGAAAACAGGAACTGTTCCAAATGATACTCCACCAACCAACGAGATGTTCCAATCGAATGTCTGTACATATGTGTGAGTGTGTGTTTACATGGTACCGATGATGTTTCTCCTCTTCTCTGGCTCCTCTGGCCAAATGCTAATGGACCATGGCCCAGTGTTGACAGTGGCGGTGACGATGACGATGGCGTTGTTTTCATATTGGCAGCCTTTAAGCGGGAAACTTAATTTATGGCCACAGATGACTGAGGTAACACAACACATGTTTTACTGTTTATTTTGATCATGGTGTTGGAGTAAGTCCGGCAATATTAAGTTGGCCAAAATATTACCATGCATATATATTAGGGTGAGTCGTGAGAATAGTGGAGTTCTGATGATAAGGAAACTAACACCTAGGTCAAAGAACATGCAAAGGGCATACGTCGTAAGTCGTTGTTTGAGGCTTTAGTTCGGAAGCTCACTCTACACGCTGAAAAATACGTATTATTTGTTAATGTTTACACACAAATAAAACACGTGTTTGTAGCAAGTAAAGCTTATTTCCTTCTACTCAAAGCTTATTTGGATGTAAATATAACTCATTTCCTATTAATATTACGTATTTGTGTATCAGCAATAGCGTGTTTGGGACATACAGACAACAAACTTATTAAATTCAACAAAGTACAACATTTGAGTGCAAATAAGAGTGTATTTGCAGCAGTTTTCGTAATTGTTTCAGGTACGGTGTCTCGAGTCTTGCTAGGTCATCTGTTCTGCAGTTCGCTTGGAATGTCCCTGAGGCCAGGCACCCACATAAGGTGGATGCTGAACATTTATTAGGAGATCTTCGGCAGTCCAGGGAGATCTTCGGACTGATGCTGAGATCAGTAAGCCAGAATACAGCGATATAATTGCTGCTTGACTTTCAAAGAATATTGTTGTCCCCACTGAGTTGAGGACGTTCTCCTGTGGAGCTTCATGCTGGCTGTGGTTTAAACTCAAATCGCAGGAAGAGCTTCGGCTCGGTGTAGAGTTGTATTTTTAACTGGTTGCGTGAAATTAAGCATCATTTTATTTTTGAATCTAATTTTGGGGTTTTACAAACGAATAGCGATATCAAGGAATACCTCTCATATTACAGCTTCGCTCAGAACGGGGAAAAAAATGTTCTAAAAAAAATAATTAAATTTAATTTTCAAAATATTTTTGATATTTTCCCTTTACAATGAAAATGAATTGTTTTTGTTTAAAAATTAATTGTTTTTTTTTTGGTTTAGTGATTTTAAATAAATATATGTTTAAATATACTCTCGTATTTTTTTTGGAAAAGCAGAAAAACAAATCATATGTAACCACTTATGGTTTTTTAACTCGATTATCATCATGCTGTTCTTTAACCTCTTTCATATAAGGATACAAAAAAATATGTTAGAAATATGATTGCACGCAAACATATATATGTTTGTATGTGCACATATTATGTTTCCACACAATCATTATGTGTTTGGAAGACAACTCTAGCATACTGAAAAACGATGTGATTGTGTCCTAGCATATTTTGGCAAAATATGTTTTTTTAGAGCTATACAGAGTATTGCTCTCAGAGAGCGTTATACGACTCCCAAGGGGTTATATGTGCCTCGATTAATCCGGTTTCATATAGTACGGCCAAATGGTGGAACCGATTAACCGTACTATGCGAGATATTCCCGTATACAGATTTGGAAATTACACCCCAAACTCTAAAATGAAAATAGACCTCAATTTTACACGGGGAACAACAAAGCGAGACATTGCATTTCCTTCAGGGCATCATTTCAGGGTATATTTTCAATTTAGTTTCTAAGCATATCCTGGGGTTCCATTTGCATAAGGCAGATCGACTCCAAATTCAGGGACTAATTTCATTTTCCATTTGGGGTGTATTTTCTTGGGCCTGGCGAATTCCCAGATGTTAATGGGCGGCCATGGTGTGATAGATAGTGGGTGAGACTTTCACACAGCACACCCAGGTTCATATCCAGGTTAAAAAGGCCGGCGATTTTATGAGTAAGATAGTACTCTGCAGGCCATGGACCAGGAACTTAAAATGTTGACCATTTTTCTACTACCTACAATTTTGTTCTTCTTTTATTTTGTTGTCCTGCGTCATTAAACGCGCCAATAAATACGCCTTTCGTTAGCGGTTTTATTTAAATTTTTGTGAATTTATGCAAAATCCAAAATCCATTTGCAAATTGAATCGATTACACTGCAGTTTCTCGCCTATGCCGAATATTCGGCCGTCCTCCAATAAATACACGCACATTAGCTGATATTGTGTTATTTTTAAATGAAATGTATCTATTAGTATGCAATTTTATTGTTGCTGATGTTGTTGTTGTTGTTACCACACTTATGGACTTATGGCCGCTTAACTGTTTTGGCCAAAGTGGCCGTACAACCATTCCATTCCAAACCCATCTCATCCATTCATGCATTCAATCGGGACGTAGCGACAGAGAGGACAGCGACTGAGCGAACAAGTGAATCGAACGAGTGTTTGCTGATGTTTGATACACTGAACAAAAGATACATAAGCCGAAAAAGAGAGTACCCATGTCGGGAAATTTACCGATTTTTTAATTACCGATTCCCGGGAATAAAAAACGGGGTGGGCCAAAAGTCACCGGAGGTTGACTACTTTTATTTTCATTCACATTTTCATTATTCATTTTTTTCAGATTAAATTAAAGTTATTACAGTTGTTGGCCCCACGGTGACTTTTGGCCCACCCTGTACTATGAAACTATCTAAAATTGTACAGCCTTTTTACAACTTTTAACCGGAAACATGCCTCAACTAGCTGATCTTATTACATTTTAATTGTACAGGATATTTTTTTCAACATTAATTTCGTATGATTTTTAATTAAAATTTTATTAAACACTAGTAAGTTGTAATGCGCCTATGGCGCCCGTTGAAATATGGAAAAAAAAAATTTTTTTCTTGAAAAAAAAAAATTTTGTTAAAAAAAAAAAAAAATTTCGAAAAAAAAAAAAATTTTCTTGAAAAAAAAAATTGTAAAAAAAAATTTTGTAAAAAAAAAAGTTTTTGTAAAAAAAAAATTTTGTTGAAAAAAAAATTTTTGTAAAAAAAAAAATTTTAAAAAAAAATTTTGCTAAAAAAAATTTGGGGAAAACACAATTTCTGTACAAAAAAAAAATATTATTTTTTTTATTATTATTATTTATAGAAAATTATAGAATGCCTATTTAAATTCCTACGTACTGCGTGACAGAGTCAGTGAATCAGTGTCGAGGGTAAATATATATTAAGATTTCAAGTTTTTCATATGCCTGAATTATTGGTTATATTATAATATAACCAATAATTTTTTATCGAAAATCAAGTCCCGGGAAGAGGTCGAAAAAATTCCGATTCCCGAGAGTTAAAAAAAGTCGAGAAATTAAAAATCCTAACAACCAGACAAACGATAAATTTTCTAAACGGCAAACAAAAAAACTATTACTATTTAAATGTAATTATGCATTTCATTGGAACTGCATGATTTCTGTAAATTTGTTAATTAGTCATCTACTTAGCTTGACTAGCAAATATACGCTACCCTTTTGCATAAATTTCCTTTTTCAAGTAAAACACAAACAATTTGTTTACTTATTTTGGTTGATAAAAAAACTGCTTTGTAAAGAGGCAAAATCCATTTTTTCAATTTGTGGCCATCGATATTAATTTTCTACTTCTCACCCTTTATTGTTGTTTTTAAAACGTTTTTCCACATCCTCTATATTTTACCCGTCTTGTACCCTTTTTGTAGTCTGCTCAGTGTCCCTGAATTGTTAACTCACTTTTATTAAACTTTTTTATTTCCCCCTAACTTTTGCCCCATTTCGCTTTGGTGCTTTTTGGCATTTTCTATAACATTTTATATTTTACCTGTCCTGACTCCTTTTTTGTCCCCTTTATCTACTTGTTTCACAATTTTTGATAACCTCACCCTACGGGTAGGAGGGTATATATCATTTGATACGGCTCAAAAGTGTAACACCTAGAAATATTCACATTACACCCCAAGTGTCTTTGAACCAAATTCGATTCATGACTTTCTAAATCGTATGAGCCATATCCGTCTGTACGTCCGCTGTCCTGTTGGTACGCACGATAACTTTCGAAAGAGTTATACGATCACTTTAAAATTTGGCATGGGTTAATATTTTCACAAAACAGCTTATGAGATTGCATATGGGCTATATGGCCACACCCCTTCGGGTACCTCCCATACAAATCGTCTATTTTGCCTACTTTAGAAATCGTGTAATAATATCAATACGCCCACTTCGATCTTGGCCAAAATCTGAATTTAGTAAAGGTATAACTGGAAAAAGTTTCGGACAAAAACTTGACAGTCTGGCAACTCCCGTTCTGGTACCTGCCATACAAATGTACCATCCCGCCTACCTTAGAAATCGTGTAATAATATCAATATGATCTGCGCGATCTTGCCCAAATTCTGTATTTAGTAAACATATAGTTAGACAAAGTCTTGGACAAAAACTTGGAAGTCTGGCAACTCCCCTTCTGGTACCTCCCATACAAATGTACCATTGCACCTACTTTAGAAATCGTGTTATTATATAAAGTCGCTCATCAAATCTTTCCAAAATTCTATATTTAGTAAAGCTTTAACCACATAAAATTTTTCTAGAAAAAACTCTGTTTTATATTCCGACCTTTTTGTAAAAACGTGTAATACAATATTTTTCTATAACATTCGGTATTTTGAGGTTGCTATTAAACTACTTAACTCTGATTGGTCACAGCTGACAACTGTGAATATGAATTCGACTGTCTTTATATATTCCCTATTTGCTATTAAACCCATTTTCTTATCATTTCTGATTGATTTTGAAGCTTTCTTTGTCCCCTACTAACATTTTTGTTTGATTTCTGACACTTATTTAACCGTCTGGGACCCCCTCGTATTTTCAGTATCCTCCAATTGTTAGGTCGTTTTATTAAAGTTTTTGGTTTCCCCACCTTTTGTCCCGTTTTTTACACTTCGAACCTTCTTCGGCTCCTTCTTTGTCCCTTTATCCCCTTCATGCAGTTTTTCGGCCCTCATATTAATTTGATCTTGGTTTTTCCCCTTTTTTATCTTCCTCACAACCTTATGCTAACTGCAGTTGCCAATCGTATTTGTACTTGTGATTATTTTTCATTCGTTGTGGACCCTTTTGTCAACTTTTCAATTTCTTCCAAAAATTTAATCATTCCTGTCCTCTACAATTGTTTTTCACACATTTCCTATTTCGTCCCATCTCTAACTCATTTCCACCTGGTGGCACAAATTTGTTTCACCCTTTTTTTATTTTTCCCCCCTTTTTATACAGTTTTGGTACGTTTTGAAACTCATTTCCACCAGTTGTTGCCAAGAGTAGTTTGTGGACCAATTTTCCATGAAAAATAACAATAATTGATTATTTCGTATACGAATTTTCAAAAATCCCTTCCGTCGTTTTTTGAGGATAGAACGAATTGGTCAGTAAGTCACGCAATCATTGTATATACTCTTATGTAGGTTATTTTTCATTTAAAGTGTACCAGTTTTAGGCCCGTTTTGACCTTTTAGTGCCCCTATCCATCACTTCCAGTTTTTGACTCATTCCTCCCGATTACCATTTTTTTCATACAGATTTTTGTTTTTTCCCCCTTTGTCCCATCTTGGCCCCTTTTTCGTCCCATCTCTAACTCATTTCCAACCATTGTAATTAATCAATTTAAAAACACAATTGATGAAACTACAGTTTATATAATAGAATCTGTGAATTAGTCAATCATTAGTCATTCTTTATTTTTTTTTTCTCTCAGTGTAGTGTGTGTCTTTGGTGGTCGCCTGACTGTTGTTGCCAACACTTGGCCTGGTGCTGTTGACTGTGCTTGTTTTGTTGCATTTCATGGCTTTGATCCTTTATTGGCGATAACCCCCAAGTGGTGTTTATTAATTGCTAATTATGCTCAATGTTGGATATCTGTCTTTAGCATTCAATACGATCTCATGTTTATTTATGCTCCTCTCCAAACACAACACTTGAACGATGTACAGCGCCAGCAGCATCTCCGGGTGTGTGAGTTTGTGCCGTGACACGTGTTAGTTGAGATTATCTGGCTCTGCCGTGGCAGGCATCCCATAAAGTTTCTCTAGGTTAGTAATAGTTCCTTCCAAATGCAATGTGCCCGTGGTGGACCCAGTGAAGGTCAGTCATCGTACGGTTAATAGGAGTCTGTCGTGTTTGGCAATTAATGTTAATTTTAACAGATAAATGTTAAGTGATAATCGCTGGCAGTTACGGGTGTTGTTGCATTATTTGCTAATGAATCGAACAACAATGTACATATGTATTTACATATGTCTGAGTGTAGGCAACTTATTTCCATGTTATTTGTTGACAAAAAAAAAACAACTTGGATGTTCACAGTCAGGCAGAGGATTTTCGAAAAATGTTTATCGCCAATTTGAATAGATTGGCCTAAGTCCACAGTCAGATTCGTTGGAAATCCGTTCAGGCTTTGAAAATTCCATAATAACATATCGCTCATTTACTTGAATAGTGTCACAACTCAGGAGAGCCGTTTAAAGTTAACAATTGCTTCTTACTGAGAAAATCTATGGGAACAAATCATAGGTTTCCCGAATAAAGTACAACCCTGACATATCGAGCCCTAACCGCGAAAAAGACGTAAGTGTCAAAAAAAGAATTTTACAGGAAAGGGTTTTTTGTGTGGTCAAGCATAAAGACGTGTGGTTCATACGATACAATTGAATTTGCTATATCTTTTTAATACCTTTGGGGATTAAGAGCATTGGACAATTTTCTATCAAATTTTCTTTTTTGCCGTAAGGGCTTGATATTAATAAATAATAAACGCAAAACAAAAGTCAACTCAAAAAAGGGTTTTACAGCTTTTTTTTACGTGAAAAATAAAAGGTAAATTTTGAATTGTGTCACTATTGAAGTAAATGAGCGATATGTAAGTATTTCTTTATTTACAACTATTGAAAACATAAAAATGTGCTGACAATGGAAAATTGTTTTTTTGTGAAAAAAGGTTTTCATGCAATTATTCGAAAACAATTTAAATCAGTAAGGAAAATCTAGAGTCGTATGGGAACGCTTATGTATACTACAGGGATTTTGAAACATATAGACAGTCTATGTGTGTGGGAACTATGTCACATCAAGGACCACCATCGTCAACTTAGATATTTCGAAAAATTTTACTCCTTCGGCTTTGGCAAACCTTGCGCTGCATGAACAATCCCTCAGGATCTGGATTATGTTTAGGTTCCCGAGACTACGATTTAGTAGGGTCAATTTGCAGTATGTTGCCCATGGAGTTTAAGGGTCCAGTGCGAACGTATTTTCCCTAACATTTCATGAAGGAGCTGTGCAAATTGTAATTTGAATACTTACTCACCGGGACCAATTTCTTTAAAGCCGACTCCGAACCGATTTCGATTTTTCTAGAGAGGATAGAAATAGAAAAAAAATAGATCACCGAGTTATACAGAAATTATTAATAAATGTTTTGAGGAGATTATGAACCTGGGTTTGTTGTGTTATAGTCGCACACATCACACCACGATCATCCATTGTAATCACAGTGTTTAGAAGTAGACTCACTTTGAGTGGAATCTGGAAAAATATGAGTCCTATTCCCCCGCTGAAACGTTCTAAGTTTCCTTAAATAAGTAAGATCCAAGTGTGGAGCCTGATCTGTTGGCCAGGGTACATAGTGGGAAATTCGTTTTTTTTTTTCAAAATTGTATTTCATTTATCTATTTATCTATTTATCTATTTATCTATTTATCTATTTATCTATTTATCTATTTATCTATTTATCTATTTATCTATTTATCTATTTATCTATTTATCTATTTATCTATTTATCTATTTATCTATTTATCTATTTATCTATTTATCTATTTATCTATTTATCTATTTATCTATTTATCTATTTATCTATTTATCTATTTATCTATTTATCTATTTATCTATTTATCTATTTATCTATTTATCTATTTATCTATTTATCTATTTATCTATTTATCTATTTATCTATTTATCTATTTATCTATTTATCTATTTATCTATTTATCTATTTATCTATTTATCTATTTATCTATTTATCTATTTATCTATTTATCTATTTATCTATTTATCTATTTATCTATTTATCTATTTATCTATTTATCTATTTATCTATTTATCTATTTATCTATTTATCTATTTATCTATTTATCTATTTATCTATTTATCTATTTATCTATTTATCTATTTATCTATTTATCTATTTATCTATTTATCTATTTATCTATTTATCTATTTATCTATTTATCTATTTATCTATTTATCTATTTATCTATTTATCTATTTATCTATTTATCTATTTATCTATTTATCTATTTATCTATTTATCTATTTATCTATTTATCTATTTATCTATTTATCTATTTATCTATTTATCTATTTATCTATTTATCTATTTATCTATTTATCTATTTATCTATTTATCTATTTATCTATTTATCTATTTATCTATTTATCTATTTATCTATTTATCTATTTATCTATTTATCTATTTATCTATTTATCTATTTGTCTATTTATCTATTTGTCTATTTATCTATTTATCTATTTATCTATTTATCTATTTATCTATTTATCTATTTATCTATTTATCTATTTATCTATTTATCTATTTATCTATTTATCTATTTATCTATTTATCTATTTATCTATTTATCTATTTATCTATTTATCTATTTATCTATTTATCTATTTATCTATTTATCTATTTATCTATTTATCTATTTATCTATTTATCTATTTATCTATTTATCTATTTATCTATTTATCTATTTATCTATTTATCTATTTATCTATTTATCTATTTATCTATTTATCTATTTATCTATTTATCTATTTATCTATTTATCTATTTATCTATTTATCTATTTATCTATTTATCTATTTATCTATTTATCTATTTATCTATTTATCTATTTATCTATTTATCTATTTATCTATTTATCTATTTATCTATTTATCTATGTATCTATTTATCTATTTATCTATTTATCTATTTATCTATTTATCTATTTATCTATTTATCTATTTATCTATTTATCTATTTATCTATTTATCTATTTATCTATTTATCTATTTATCTATTTATCTATTTATCTATTTATCTATTTATCTATTTATTTAGTAAAGAAATCTGCTGATTCTCTTGCATATCACTTTATTTGCTGGTTTCTAGCCACTGTGCGGATTTCTAACCACGCTCGATAATGCTTAAATGCAGGGGGATTTGTAAACGCAACGTTTATGATCAAAATCGTACGACTCTATATTACATTAACACTTGCACTCATTTGTCTAAACTTTACGGGTACAATTCTTAAGTATGCACTGGACGAGACAGAGACTCATGGACTCACAGATCCGTTCATGCTCATGGCTGAATTTCTTGAGATGCAGATACATGAGTTCCATGTGCGCAGTCCATATGTAGAAATGGATCTGCGATTAAATGCCACCATTTGCATTAACGTTTGAGTGTCCATTTAAAAGGCTTAACATTAAAATTAATATGAACTATTTCCTCTCCCCTTGCTCCTTCGCCGGCTCTGCAGTCACATGTTGTTGTTATTCCAGATTGCTCTTTGTTATTTTAGTTTTTTCTTGGCCAGAAATGTAAGAAAAAACTCGCTTGTTAATGATCTGTGCTTTAATATATTTGAGAGGCTTAACATTTTATGTGTCTTACACTAGTGGTGGCTGAGGGGGAGCGGGACGAGTTCATTACCCCCGGGGGTTTGGCATATTATTGTCGCAGACAGCGCAGTGTCTTAATAATGGAGCTATTAACATGGCCAAAAAGTGTGAGTGCAATATTAGCCACAAGTCGTAGTTAATTTTTGCTTTAGTTTTTAATGTTCTTCTAATGGGGTGTTAATATATAAGGCAGTTTATGATCGTCACCAAGTTCTGGTCAATGTGACCAAATCTTAGGTTACTCTAAAAAAATGTGATCTTAAAACACACGAGTTTTACGCCAAAAATATTTCGTATTGTATATACATGCCCGTCGTAGGAACAGGACTACAATTGCTTTTAATTTATTTACTTATTTCCCTTAAGATTGTACTTGTATTTGTCGGACTTAAGAGATACAAAGTTTTGTCACTGGGAGAGTAAAACCAAGGCGATCAATATTGAAAATAAGCCGAACTGATCTACACTTAAATGTCATCGGTTTCCGGAAATCCTATGATTTTTATTTAGCGAGCAACAACGTTCTCAAAACTCTAACTCCCATATTCATAAAAGTTTAAAGAAAAATATATACAAATGGTTTTTGTATTTTCATACATTCTTCTTAACAGACGTTTTTTTTTTAAATTTCTATGAATACGTGTTTTAAATGTTTCTCTTGGTTTAGATCTGAGACATATTTCCGTCCTCCTTAAATGAACTAGAAATTCATAACCACACACGAAATTGAAATTTAATTAACATTCAAAACTATCTAAAATGTAATCGTCGCGAACAAAAAAAGAAAAACCTTTTTCATTTGTCCTCTTGCCACACGGCCCAACCAAGATCTTTCGAGGCGGTTGTTTTACGGCCATTTGTGAGTGTGCGATTAAACCTTTAACATGTAATAATAGTTTATTTGTGTCATTGACATGACAGCGACATAACAATCGAGATTCCGTCCCATTGGGGGCTGATGTTGTTGTTGTGGTTGTCGCACTGTTAATGTTGCACAAACATACTTTTCAAATGTTGCACTTGGAGGAGAACACCTCGGCATCCACCACCTCTAACAACAATAAAAAAAATAAGAAAAACAACAAAATAGTCGAACAAAAGAAACGTTTTACCACAGCACGGGGACGATCGACCGACCGACCGACCATATGCATCTAATCCCAATGTCCAAAATGCATTTCGTACATGTGGCAAAAGCTGAACGAGCAGCTTTGCTCTGCAGACATTGGGGAGGTACAAGAGCCAAGACTCATCCCAGAGACAAACATGTGGCTTGGCGAATGTTACTTTAAGACATCACTTAATAAGCCAAGAAATGAAAACAAAATGGTATAGAATGCTCGGTTACGTCTATCTATCTTTGAGGTGGAACTTTTCAATCTTTCGACTCGTCATTCTAAGTCAACTGGCATAGACAGGCACACACACACACACTCACAAATGGTCGGAGACATTTATTCTGGTGTTTGGTCTTAAGGTTACCCTACGTATGAGCGGAACGACTTGACCGATTTTGTTGAAATACAATTAAAGAAATTGATTACTAAATTATTTGTAATCTTTGCAGTTAATGCCTTTTAATCTGAGACAGAGTTTTAGAGATATAAACCAATTTAAGGGTCACGTTAAAAAGATGGAATTGGATATTTTAATCTAGTTTCATTACTCAGAATCATTTCCTAATTTCATCTATAGGGTGCTACAAATCTTAAAATTTTTTGATTCAAGGACTAAAATTGCAGAAAGTCCATTCAAATTGTCATACAGTTCCCTATACATGCCCCGATTTAAGGCAATTTTGTTCTAGTAGTTCTTTCTTTCCGGTGGTGAAAAGCACGGACAACTAATACATTAAAAAAATGATTGACCCTAAGCTGCTCCTGTTCCCGGTGACGCAATGGATATTAGTCAAGCTTTGCATGAAGTCTTGAAGAAATCCTTGATCGCAGATGGTTTGGTTTATGGTAATCACGTTTTGGCTGAGTCTTTTGATGAACCCAACCACAAGAAGCACGTTCCTGCCCTCTGCCACAACCCTCAAATTCCTTTGATCCGTGTCGATTCCCTCAAGAAACTTTATATTCTTTATATCCTTTGTATTCTTTATATTCTTTATATCCTTGATATTCTTTTTATTCTTTTTATTCTTTATATTCTTTATATTCTTTATATTCTTTATATTCTTTATATTCTTTATAGTCTTCATATCTTTATATTCGTTATATTCTTTATATTCTTTATATCCTTGATATTCTTTATATTATTTTTATTCTTTATAGTCTTCATATCTTTATATTCTTTATATTCTTTATATTCTTTATATTCTTTATATTCTTTATATTCTTTATATTCTTTATATTCTTTATATTCTTTGTATTCTTTATATTCATTATATTCTTTATATTCTTTATATTCTTTATATTCTTTATATTCTTTATATTCTTTATATTCTTTATAATCTTTATATTCATTATATTCTTTATATTCGTTATATCCTTGATATTCTTTATATTCTTAAAGAAGATTTTTTAGGCGACTTGGAAGCGTGGGGGTTTTGGGTTCGATTACTAACACAGCCATTGGTCTGTCGCTGAAAAAACCTTCTGTTGTAATTAAATTAAAAAAACAAAAAAGATTTACTGGCACTTTGTATAGGGTATCTCACTACTCACCTAGACTGGCTTTTGACGACATTTGCGTTGACTTTTCCTCTAATCTTCAGCTACGGTGGTATCTTTGCATATTTTCACTATTTTCTTGGTGACATTGCCTGTGTCTGTCTGTCGGTCTGTCCCTCTGTGGCCTAATGCATTTTGACTGCACCTACTACGGCATCGTAAAGTTGCATGTGAAACTCTTCGGATGCTGCTGTGACTGTTCCTTTTTGACCAGATTCCATATTGCGGCTCCGTTTTCTTTTTTTTTTCAGTTTGGTTCAGTCACTTCACTGATGTGACGGTCACTCCGCTGCAGTCTCAATAAATTTCGCAATGCTCGTCTTGTGGCCATGCCGCTGGAGTTGACATTAAAGAGTTCAGTTCGTTCTGTTGTTGTTGTTGTCTCCTTTTGCAATAACAAATGATCAGTTTTTGTTTATTTCATGTCGTACAAAATGTCAGTTGTTCGGCGTAGTTGTTGCTGTTGTTGCTGTGTGTGTATGTCTGTTGTTATTTTTCGTTTTACATGAACTTTGATTTAATTTTCGTTTTAACGTCCAGCATTGAAGAGGATTTCATTTCCCTCCTGCCTAAAAGGAACTTTGGAGATATTTACAGCATACCGGACAAGCCGGCTTAGGTAACCAAGCCTTTTTGTTGTTGCATGTATTAAGTAATCGACGAACATTTATGGTGGAGGTCAAAATATGTTCAATGATGTCCATCCAAAGCCAGGTTTCCGGATTGGTAGTGGGGGGGGGGGGGGGGGGGGGAACCGGCTTCTTCAGTTTGGGAAGTTGGAGTAGGACATGTAGCATGTTCCGAGTAAAATAAGTACATTGAAGACCAGAAGAAAATGAAATGAAATCGTCAAGTACCCCACCCCATATAGACATGGCTTTGAACAATAAGTAACATCGGCTTAATGTTTGGCCGGAACAAACCTTGGAAACTAGGCTAAGTCCCATTTCAGAGACAGGCAAAGGCAACACATTCTCCAGGTTTTTATGCAGAGGATTTTATACGCGCGTCCGTGGGATGGCGTGATGACAAAAATTTTTTTTAGGTAACATTTCTTTTTTTGTGTTTGGGGCATTTTCCATGTAAAAAAAGTGGACAAAGAAAAATTCCCCATGTTTTTATTTTTGGGGAATTTTTTCGGATTTTAGAAGTTAATCGACTTTTTTGTTATTATTTTGTTTTTAGGGTATTTTTCATAATATTTGGGTGGCTTTTGCATTAGGTGATTTTTCAGGTATTCTAGGGAATTGAGGTAATTAGGGAATTGGTGAGTTTTTCATATTTTTTATGCAACCATTCATTTTTTGTGTTTGGGACATTTTTATATTTTTAGAGAGAAGTGTTTTTTTTTATATTTTCATAACAGAAGTTATGAGATTTTTTTGTTATTATTTTGTTTTTTTGGGGTATTTTTCATAATATTTGTGTGCTTTTGCATTTGGTAATTATTCATAAATTGTTTGGGAGATTTTTCAGAATTGTCGAAATTTTCATGTTGGGCTTTTGGGAGAACTTTCAGGTATTCTAGGGAATTCAGGTAATTAGGGAATTGGTGAGTTTTTCATATTTTTTTTGTAACCATTAATTTTTTGTGTTTGGGGCATTTTTATATTTTTTAGAGAGAATTTTTCGTTTTTTTTTTTTTTGATATTTTTATAACAGAAGTTAATCGATTTTTTTGTTATTATTCATTTTTTGTGTTTGGGGCATTTTTATATTTTTAGAGAGAATTTTTCGTTTTTTTTTTTGATGTTTTTATAACAGAAGTTAATCGATTTTTTTGTTATTATTTTGTTTTTGGGGTATTTTTCCATAATATTTGGGGGCTTTTGCATTTCATAATTTAGTTAGGGGGATTTTTCAAAATTTTCATGTTTGGGGATTTTTTCAGCCATTTTAGGGAATTCTTCGTTTGAGACATTCTTCATTTTTTTTGGCATTTTTTATTTGGGATGGATTTATCAAAGAGCCAATTGGCTGTTATCTATTTTTGTGACGATTATTTAGATAAAACTCTTAAAAATTGCTGGCATTTCTCGTATAACTAACGAGTCATCATCGTCGGCACCTAATTCTTTGCATGTGAAACCTTTTCCAAATACCCCGCATTCAAAGGGCAAAAGTTCATCAAACTTCCATAAATTTTGTCATAAGAAACGTAAATTAAACCTATTGTCTTCATTTGAATTTAAAACGGAAGTGTACCATTAATCTTTCAATTCTCTTGTAATATGAAAACGAAAACTATGGCGAGTGAACAGCAATCGAAAAACGAAATAGTTGCTCCGGCAATTTCTGTCTTCGGTGTTCAGTGTTTTTTTCTGTCTCTCTTTTTTCACTCTTGACAGCCAAACCGAAATTCGGCTTAAGCAGTTACAATTTGTCAATGAATCGAAGGCAGAGTCAGTCAGCCAGTCAGCCAGTCAGTCAGTCAGTCAAGCCAGCCTCAACAATATCCATGCCACAGACAATCCTCTTTGACGAAATCGCATAAAACTCCGGCACACACACCAAAAATCATGAATGAACGAGATGAGATGAATGAATTATGGCCAGACCAAAACCAAAAAAGGAAAAAAACAAAACACAACACAGAACATGAACTTCAACATCTCGAAGCCAACGTCTAAACATGACTTTAAACAACCAAAAGAAAAGGCAAACAAACGCAAGCACGCGTTTATTTTGACATCGGTGTCGTTATGCCATTGAGGGGGATGCTAAAGACGACAAGAAAATAAAGTCTAGAAATTATAAAAAAAAAAAAAATACTTAATCGATAAAGACAGACAGACATACGTACATATGTATACATATACAGGCACAAGAGTACAGATACAATTTTACAGATACAATTTTAGATTCAGCTACTTTTAAACAAGTGTGTATGTGTGCGTGTGTGTGAGAGTATTGTTAAAAACATGTTCGAAAAAAAAAACCAACACGAAATTAATAACATAAGTACCTAATCCAATCAATCAAATCGAACAATGAATCAAAATTCAAAATCTTTTATAGGAGAACGAAGACAAAAAAAACCTCAATTCATTCATTCATAGTCTCACACATGCCTATGGGACAGTATGAGTGTTAGTTATCTCGATATACAGTGTGTGTCAAAAGCCAAACTACAAGAAGGATAAGGCTGGAGTTTTTTCTTTGTCCATCAGTCTTTTCGAATGCAACGAAAGATCCGTTCCCAAGATTTCCCAACCTACAGTCAATGACATGGAGGGATAGAAAATATAACCTCAACCAGCCCATTCAGTTATTAGTTGCTATTGTCGACAAACTTATGGCGCCCACTGTAGGTACTCATGTCGATCAACACATATCAACAATCTCTGCAAGACTCCATTGAGATTTTGAGGTTTGTTAAATAAAGTTATTTTCTTTGCTATCGTTGTTGTTATTGTACTTCTGGGTGTTGTTGTTGTTGCTGTGGTTATTTCCCTGCTGTTCCTAGCTCTGCTGGAGAACCAACTACAATAATTCGGATATGCCCATCCCTAAAGATGTTGTTAGTAAATTGAATAATGAAAAAGTCCAAAATCAAATCGAAACAACAACGGCTTTTATTTCTTACGGTATTCGAATTTTTCCAAATCCCCTGAAAATCCTGTCCATGACAATGGCAAAGGTGTTGACGATTTCTAAATCCTATTACGCAGAACAAATTAATTTTACAACTCCATGAATTATTTGTGTGTTTTTTCTTCTCTCAATTGAGTTATTTTAAGTACCTGTGTTACGTTGCATTTCATTGCTTTGATTTTTTTTCTTTTTCTTGTGTGTTGTTTTTATCTCACATTGTTTGTTTTGTACCTCAAATTGCTGTTATTTCCCTCGCGTGTGGTTTCATTCAAAGACACACTTGTAAAGTCACGATTTTCGCGATTCATTCTCAAAATGAGAGATGTGACGATGAATTGAAATTTATTTATAAGAAAAAGTTTAACTTCCGTTTATGTGAGACAGAAATTGAAAAGAAATGCCACTGCCGGCTAATGTGTGTGCAGATGATATTTACATATTCGGACATTACCTCAGATGAACAGGGTGTTTCAGTTTGACATGACAAGACATGGAACTCCCAGGCATAAAATTTCGCCTTTACTATTTTAAACTAAAATTGAATCGTTGAAAAAAATCTAAATTTAATATAAGTTCGATACAAAATATTGAAAACTAAAACTTAATTTAACTTCTACAATTCTATCTATGCAATTAATTTAATTTATAAATTTTTTTTTTATTATTTTTCAGCTAAATACTTAAAAATTAATTTCATTAAAACAGTGACATTAATTCATAGAGTCCATGAAGAGAAAATCTCACACACAGAACAAAAAATCGAATTAAACAAATTGGCTTGCTTGAAGTTTAGCTCAGATTTTGTTCGAATTTATACCAGTGGTCGAAGAGGCGAAAAAAAATATTCTTTTGTCGGAAGCCCATAGTTTCCTAGTTGCGGCCTTTCACAGCTTGGACGTATAATCGATGTCTATCACCAAATGTGGACAAAATGGATGTCGCTGGTAAGCTTATAAAAATACCTGTCTAACGATGTATATATTGTAGGAATCCATTAACCCATTGGGCGTCAGTTCCAAATTTTACAGCAGACATTTCAGGCTTGAGTTAAGTTTCCGGATGCCAACTTAACACCAGATTTATGTTTGATTTCATACTCACTGGCTGAACCAACCTAACCAAAGGCTGAACCTAACAATTTTTGGGAACGGATTTTTGGAAATTCGGATTGGAAGGGGATACAAATGGGGGGAAAGCGGCTAAAAGCTGTCTCCAAAACCCTTCAAAACATGCAAAGATAATTAAATATTTTGATTTTTGTTGGAAAATTGGTCCATGACGACGATGGGCAACAACAGTTTGAAATGAGTTAGAGATGGGACGAAAAACGGTCCAAAATGGGATGAAAAAGGTGGAAGAAATGAAAAAAAGGGTGAAATAAATTGTTTCAAAAACATTTGCATAAAAGTTAGATAAAGGACAAAAATGTGGCAAAAACGGGATAAAAAACGTACAAAATGGGAAAAAAAACAAAAATTGGTGTGATAAATGGAAGTAACGGAAAAGGGGACTAAAAGGGTCGAAACTGGTACCTATATATATATCTATAAAACAGATGA
Source organism: Hydrotaea cyrtoneurina (assembly GCA_958296145.1). NCBI lineage: Eukaryota > Metazoa > Arthropoda > Insecta > Diptera > Muscidae > Hydrotaea > Hydrotaea cyrtoneurina. The sequence goes on from OY282512.1 coordinate 23,647,549, forward strand.
AACGGCTCAAACTAGAATCATGAAATTTGGGAAGTAGCCTTTATCTTAGACATCCGCTAAGAATAATCAATTATTGTGTTTTTTCTTGGAAAGTTGGTCCACAACGATGCTGGGCAACAACTGGTGGAAATGAGCCTCAAAACGTACCGAAACGGGATAAAAAAAGAGACAAATTGGGGAAAAAACAAAAAAAGGTGAAACAAATTTTAAACAACAACAGATCGAAATGAATTAAATATGGGACGAAAAATAGGCCAACCCGGGTAAGATGGTGAACAAATTTTTTGGCCACAACAGATGGAAATGAGTTAGAGATGGGACAAAAAAGAGGCCGGAACGTACCAAAAATTGTGGATAATAGTTAGAGTAGGGAAGAAAAAGGTGCCAAAATGTACCAAAAGGAGATAAAAAGGGAAAAATAAAAAAATGATGAAACAAATTATTGGCAACAACAAGTGGAAATAATTTGTTTTTGGCAAAAACAGGTAGACGATGGAACGAAACAACGGCCAAAACGTACCAAAGCGGCATAAAAAAAGGACAAAATGGGAAAAATAAAAAAAAGTGAAACAAATTCTTGCCAACAATATGTGGATAATAGTTAGAGTAGGGAAGAAAAAGGTGCCAAAATGTACTAGAACGGGGATAAAAAGGGAAAAATAAAAAAGGGCGTACAAAAATAAACCAAAAACAAAATTAATAAAAAAAAATTGAAAACAATTCTTGCTAACAACAAGTGGATAATAGTAAAAGTAGGTGCTAAAAATTTACCAAAAGGGGATAAAAATGGACAAAAATAAACCAAAAACCAAATTAATAAAAAAAAAATTTAAAACAATTCTTGCTAACAACAAGTGGATAATAGTAAGAGTAGGTGCTAAAAATGTACCAAAGGGGGATAAAAATGGAAAAATAAAAAAATGGTGAAACAAATTCTTGGCAACAACAAGCGGAAAAAAGACAGGTGAAATAAGAAAAAAGTGAAACAAATTCTTGGCAACAACAAGTGGATAATAGTTAGAGAAGGGAAGAAAAAGGTGCCAAAATGTACTAAAACGGGGATAAAAAGGGAAAAATAAAAAAGGGCGTACAAAAATAAACCAAAAACAAAATTAATAAAAAAAAATTGAAAACAATTCTTGCTAACAACAAGTGGATAATAGTAAAAGTAGGTGCTAAAAATTTACCAAAAGGGGATAAAAATGGAAAAATAAAAAAATGGTGAAACAAATTCCTGGCAACAACAAGTGGAAAAAAGACAGGTGAAATCATTTTTGTTTGCCAAAAACAGGTGGACGATGGGACGAAACAACGGCCAAAACGTACCAAAGCGGCATAAAAAAGGGACAAAAGGGGAAAAATAAAAAAAAGTGAAACAAATTCTTGGCAACAACAAGTGGATAATAGTTAGAGTAGGGAGGAAAAAGTTGCAAAAACGTACTAAAACGTGGATAAAAATAAAAAAAAATGTGATACAAATTTGTGCCCACAGCTGGAATGGGACAAAAAAGGAGAAACAAGATAAAAAAAAAAATGGTACAAATGGAGAAAAAACAAAAAAATGTTTGAAAAAAAATTGTGTTGGACAGGAATGATTTCATTTTACTTTTCCGGGTGTCAGCATATTCAGATTTTTCTCTTATTTCAAGTTTTCATTGAAAAATTTACAAAAGGTACCGAAACGGGTGAAATATAGAAATGAAAAATAATTTAAAAATCACAAGTAGAAATAGGCATGACAACTGCAGTTAGAATTGGGTTTTAGAGAAGATTAAAAAAAGTGGGAAAAACTAAATCAAATTAACGTGAGGGGCGAAAAACTGGAAGAAGGGGCTAAAGGGACAATGAAGGGGCCGCAGAAGGTTCGAAGTGTATCAAAACGGGACAAAAGGTGGGGGAAACCAAAAAGTTAAATAAAAATAACTAACAATTCGAGGATACTGAAAATACGACAAAAGGGGTTCAAGACGGATAAATGAATGTAAGAAATCATTTTATATTAACGGGGTCTATCAAAAAACAATTTCAGTAAGGGACAAAAAAAAGCTTCCTGGTTTTCAGCCAAGATATCCCTTAAGAACGGATTTGTGGCAATCCAGATTAAACGGCGATAACAATTGGAGATAACTGGAGAAAATAAAAAAAAGGGCCCAAAACTGGAAAAAAAAGGAATGAGTTAGACATCGAACGAAAATGGAACCAAAACGTACCAAAATGGCATAAAAAAAGGGGTGGAAAATAAAAGTAGATGAAGCCAAATTTTGGCAAAACAAGTGTACAGGGTTCTCCAACAAGAGGTGTTATTTCGGTATTCAAAGAAAAATGCAATTTTTTGAGATAAATGGATGATCGGATGTTTATTTCATAATAAAGTGGGAGGTGTGCCGTTAATAATGAAAAACAACATCAGCCAAATTGACCATAACCAAATCGCAAAGTGGCTGCCCTATGTCCTCGATAGCCTCACGAATTCTATCTTTGAGGTCTTGGGCTCTTGGTGTAGACCTTCTCTTTCACGTGGCCCCAAAGGAAGAAGTCGCAAGATGTAAAATCACAAGATCTCTGTTGCCAATTGTGATCACCTCTTCGAGAGATAACACGGTTCGGAAACTCTTCCGGTAAAAGGGCAATGGTTTAATGGTTTTAAATAATTCCAGGAATTTGCGGGACATTTTCTATTTAGCTTGACAAATTATTCAATAGCTTGTAACTGGACTGGATATCAAATATCTGGGAAATCCAGCCCATTCCATATCATCTGCCAACCCTTGTAGTAAGTGTCCGATACATACCTGCATGTTATTTACATTCTCCTGACAACACCCTTTATCCGTGGTGTAGTACTGTGTAGCTACGGTCATATATTCATATATCTGCAGTCCATATCATCATCTTAACCTATCCTAAGGTAGTGTGCCAATTTTTGTTTTCATGCTGTGTTTTTTTCGGTTTGTTTGTTTGTTATCCAATGACTGGTCATAATTTGAAGAGAGTGAATGAAGAAATGGTATTTAGAAAACAGAGCTGTAAATATATGAAATCTTTACACAGCAGTTATTCGCTATGTGAGGGGGGTAAAGGGTCGTCCAGAATAACTAATGGACCAGAGAGGCAAAGCGAAACGAACACTCAGCTCTGGATGGTCGGAGCCCGAAATGCAGCACTTCTAACGATTACTGAAACCATGAAATTGGAATTGGACTTCAGGGCTTTGGATGTTTTTGTTCGATAAATCAGAATTCAGTTGTTGAATTTCAATGAACTATCTTAGCTGAGTAGTTCTTTATTAACTTAAACTGGCAGCTGCCAGAAGTGTTTATTTCTATAGTTTACAAAATTTTCGGTACAAACGACGGTATTTTTTTTTTTGGCAAAACAAGGGTTGTGAAGTCGCACTCTGGAGTCGAAAAATATCCTCGACTTTGAGTTTTATTTACTTACATTTCCCATAAAATATGTAAATCTTAATATATATTTACCCTCGACACTGATTCATTGATTCACTGATACACTGATACACTGATTCCCTGATTCCCTGATTCACTGACTCTGTCACGCAGTACGTAGGAATTTAAATAGGCATTCTATAAATAATAATAATAAAAAAAATAATATTTTTTTTTGTACAGAAATTGTGTTTTCCCCAAATTTTTTTTTTACCAAAATTTTTTTGTTTTCCAAATTTTTTTTTTAAAATTTTTTTTTTCCACAAAATTTTTTTTTTCAACAAAATTTTTTTTTTCCACAAAAATTTTTTTTCAACAAAATTTTTTTTCCACAAAAATTTTTTTTTCAACAAAATTTTTTTTTTTTCAACAAAAATTTTTTTTTTCAGCTAACATTTTTTTTCAACAAAATTTTTTTTTTTCTACAAACATTCCCTGATTCACTGACTCTGTCACGCAGTACGTAGGAATTTAAATAGGCATTCTATAATAATTCTATAAATAATAATAATAAAAAAAATAATATTTTTCTTTGTACAGAAATTGTGTTTTCCCCAAATTTTTTTTTTACCAAAATTTTTTTTTACAATTTTTTTTTCCACAAAATTTTTTTTTTCCACAAAATTTTTTTTTTCAACAAAATTTTTTTTTTCCACAAAAATTTTTTTTTCCACAAAAATTTTTTTTTTCAACAAAAATTTCTTTTTTCAGCTAACATTTTTTTTCAACAAAAATTTTTTTTTTCTACAAACATTTTTTTTTTCAACAAAATATTTTTTTTTTCAACAAAATTATTTTTTTTTTCAAAAAATTTTTTTTTTCAACAAAAATTTTTTTTCCAGCAAAAATTTCTTTTCCACAAATTTTTTTTTCCAATTTTATTTTTTTCCGAAATTTTTTTTTACAAAATAGTTTTCTCAAAATATTTTTTACAAAATTTTTAAAATTAAGTAACAAATACTTTCTCAAGCAAATTAACGGGCGCCATAGGCGCATTACAACTTACTAGTTTATTAAATAAAAGTTAATCTCTTATCTCCGTAATCATAAAAATTTTGAAACGCTTTGTGAAGAAAAGTTTATGAAAACACCACAACAATTTGAAGAAATTTTTTTTAACAAAGCAGCTTTAGGTTTTAATGAATATTTTAATATTTAATATTTTTAATATTAATTAATATTTTTAATATTGTAATATTTTTGAAAATTTGAAATACTTTCAATTGTTTGAACATTATCATTCGATAGAAATGCAACTCTGTGTGAAGCAGAGTATAGGAATAATGGACGGACATACAATTTACCAAATTTTGTTATTGAACAGCTAAAGTCGCAGTTGAGCTATTTATAAAAGGCTGGAGTCGGACACCACAGCCATGGGCAAAACTCATCTCAGTAAGTGATGCGGAGATGATCAGCAGATCGATTCCCAGCTTTAGACTGCGGGTGTTATTTAGACCCACTGGTATTCTGCTCACTTATTCAGATTATAAAATTTTTTTTTAAAAATTTAATGCTAACTTCTATAGAAAAACATCATCCGATAATTTTCTTTTGACAAGATCCAATAAAAATTTTTATGATTACAGCTTTTTGAGAACTTTCCAAACTTTCTGTCAGCTCTCAATTGAATTCATTACTTTAGCGTACGGCAACCTAAAATTCAATTACCGCATTCTGTAGTAGAAAATCTATGGCGAATGCCTGAAGGTATTTCTTCATATGTGGCTGCCTCTGGGCACAGACAGCGATACACGCGTCGAAGGTGACTCTTTTTTTTGTGTGGCACTTACGGATGAATGTGGTTACACGAATGTGTTGTAACTAACAAACGGACTAAAGCAAAGCAAAAAAATAAAAGGAAAAGAAAAGAAAGAGAGAAAGAAACAACGGTAGTAGGTAACAGAAGAACAAAAAAGTTGAACCTTAGCACGCGCCTTATTTAGCCACCAGCTGAGATGACTTTGTCGGATTTCTTACTATTTTTCACTTAAGATAAGGATTTCTTTCGTTTTTGTTGTCTCTGTCGATGCTGTTGCGGTTGTATTTTTTTTTTAGTGGTGGTTGGTGGTGTCTTTTATGTTGATAGCGTGTGTCGGTTTTTTTATTTAGTTTTGAAAATCGGCTGTTTCTTCAGGTATCTAACGCAGTGAAATATTATTACAAATAATAATAAAAAAAAAACAAATTTAAGAAATATATCAAAGAAAATGTTGATGATTTTTAAGCAAATTGTTTTTATATATTTTGGGCATTTGGCTGGCAAATACTTTGGCCTAAGAACACGACCCCTCTCGAGAAATGAACTGGCAAAGTTTGTCGTTCTCCATCATTGAAATATTAAACTCAGTTATGGCCCGATCATTTTAAAGGAATTTGTCTGCCTTGGGTCTACCACTAAAGAAAGAACTATAGCTCCATCTTAGTAAAAAGAAGACTCGCGGTGCTTTTTTGTTCCCAGTTCGCAGAACTGAGTCCCGTTTCGAAGAACGTGTCATTCTGCCTCACAAGAAAAATATGGCCCGGATTTCTTCGAGGAGATTGTATACTCTACGTTTCGCTTTGGCATGAATTCATATTATTAAAACAAATTTTGGGCTCCCCGGTATGCGAGTTGCTAGAGTGCTTGCCTATCAGTGTGGGGGTTCTGGGTTCGATTCCTACCGGAAACTTCGGTCTGTCGCTGCAAAAAATCTAGGCATATGGTTTACTCTGGCACCTAAAATCAGAACATAAATTCACTTTGTAATGCAATTAATAAGAAATAAATAAAATTTTCGGGCATCAGTTCAAACGATGTGCTGCTCAATTTCCGGAAAAATACGCTTGACTTTTATGTGGTTCTCACAATAAAGTTTTACCGATGAAGCACACATGGCTTTATGAGACATCTACTCGCGAATTCGTTTTGTGGGCACATCTTCCCCCTCCCTTAGGGTTTGAGGAGGGTGATTTTATTACTATTTTGTGTTCCAGTTCACGCGTGATTCGTAAAATGCGTCATAGAGAAAAATGTTCATCATAAACAGACTGACAGACAAATAGCGTTTACAGATCATTGTTTTTTTTTTTTATCAAAATTCGTGCTCTGTGAATAATGTGTTTTATTGAAAATGTGTTTTCAATTAACAGAATTGCCGAATTAGGTCCGAAGAGAATAATAAAATATTTTCGTGTTGAGGTGATAAAAAAAATAACATTAAAAACTCAATATAAATTGTATACCCTTTTGCAGTAAACTGCTTCATTAGTGATTTTTTTTTTTTTTTTTTTTTTTTTTATTTAGTATAATTTTATTATTTCAAGAAAAGATTACAATGGTATGTGGCCTCAGCGCCCTTAAGGCATTATAGAGGCTAGTCGACAACAATATGGTAATAATAAAATAATATCCAAAAAAAAAAATAAAATAAATAAATTCAAAGTTATAATGGTAATAATTCAAAAAATGTTATTAAAACGTTATTTAAAATTTAGTTATACGAAATTAATGTTAGATAAGAAGCATTTCAATATTTTGCAATAAATATTCTTTAAGTTTACTTTTAAAAATCGATATTGCATTTATATCCTTTAAAATCTGTGGCAAGTTGTTATATTCAACGCTACCCATGTGCTCTATTCTCTGTTTGGTTGTCTCTAAACGACATCTTGATACAACTAAATTTTGATGATTTCTGGTGTTAAAATTATGTTGTATTCTGCTTAATCTTATACTGTGGTGACCGATGTTATTTATTACTTTAAAAACATACGTTAACAGTTGCATCTTATGTAATCCATAAATAGGTAAAACATTCGTTGCTATATTTTTATACAACGAAACAGTAGAGTATCTTCTAGGTAAATTATGTATTGTTTTAAGGGCCCGATTTTGCAAAATTTGTAAGGATTTCAAATCGGAGTTCTTTTTATATCCATATATCATGGCCATGTAGTTCAGGTGACTTTGTATCAATGATTGAAATATTAAATATTTACATTTCTCATTAAGTTGGTATTTCATTTTGTATAAAATGCCAATAACAGGGGCAATCTTTTTTCGCAGCTTTTCAATATGAAGTTTCCAGCATAAGTTTTGTTGCAAATGTATGCCTAAATACTTCACACTCGACACTTCTGTAATTTCTTTACCGTCTATTAAAAGAGAAAAATTTTCTTCATTACAATGTGGCCTAAACTTTATAAATTTGGTTTTGTTTGCATTTATTATAAGTTTATTCAGCCTCGAATATTCAACTATTAAAGCAGCATCTCTTTCAACGAATGTCTTCAAAACAATATTGTGTTTATAGGGATAAAGTATGCACAAATCATCCGCATACATAAAAAGCTTTCCAGTTAGTTGAAGGTTATTAATGTCGTTTAAATATATTTTAAAAAGCAATGGTCCCAAGACGCTTCCTTGCGGCACACCACATTGAACACTTAAAACTGAACTTTTGTTTTTATTTATATGGACATATTGGGTGCGGTTTTCCAAATAGCTTCGGAATAGTTCAAGCTCATTATTCCGTATACCATAAAACGATAATTTTTGAATCAATATCGAATGATCAACCAAATCAAATGCCTTGGAAAAGTCGTAAAAAATACCACATACACCAAAGAACCCTCTATCGAGTCCATCACATATATTGTTTACGACATTGACGACCGCTTCTTCTGTCCCGCAACCCTTACGAAAACCATATTGATTTTCGAAAAGCAAATGCTCATCTTCTAAATATGTTGACAGTTGGGATGATAATAACGTCTCGAAAATTTTATCAATAATTGGCAGCAGTGAAATTGGTCTAAACTTATCCAGTGAGACAGCATTTTTTTCTTTAGGAACTGGTGTAATTTTATGCATTTTTAATATAATTGGGTACTCAGAGGTTGCAATAGCACAGTTAAATATATTAACCAAATATGGCGTTACTACTTCTGCACATTCAATAATAGCAGCCGTTGATATTCCATCACTTCCAGGACTCTTAGCTTCGTCCATATTTGTAATAATTCCAAAAACTTCACTATTATTCGTAAATCTAAGCTTAAAAAGATTTGTGTGGTAACTAAGAGTTCTTAACGAATTGCAGTGATCAAATTGGCTATATTGGATTTGATCCCTCAAATCTTGCACTGATTTAACGAAGTAATCATTGAATCTTTGAGCTTTTATTTGGTCGCACACTATACTATCTCCTTGTTCATCTAATAGTTTAATTTCGGACTTTGATGTTCTACCTAAGCTCTGATTTAAAAACTTCCAACATTTTCGAGGCTGCTGTTGCAGCCTGGACAAATTTGTATGATAATATTGTTCCATACACTCTTTCGTAGCAATTTTGATGACTCGACTTAATCTTTTTAGTATATCATTTACATCATATCTTTTTCTTTTTCTCAGCTTTAAAAGTTTTGTTTTATACGCTATAAGAGATTGTATATTTCCGTTAATCCATGGTGATATTTCATACCTTAAAAGTTTCTTCTTAGTGTATTCTTTTGTTGAAGCAGCTATTGCATCGGAAAAACATGAAACAAAAAGTGCCATATCATTCGAAGGATTTGCTGTTAGATTCGAAAAGCTTAGATTGCTATTAAGGTAATTCTTTACTTTTTGATAATTGCAAATAGTTCGTTTTACTTCAATATTATTTGAATTAGGCGTATTTGATTCGAATCTACAAAAAATTATATTATGATCCGACAATTGACATTCCACAGAGTTTATTAGCAAAGGTCTATCCAAATTACTATATACGTGATCAATGGACGTTCCGCTACTTGGACGCGTAATCAGATCATGACAATTCCTGTATCCAAAACAACCAAGAAGACTTAGCAACTGCTGTTCTAAAGGACTATGTAGTACATCTAAATTAGTGTCTCCTAGAAATATACATGGTGAGCGACCAAAGCGATTCAGTATGTCTTCTAAATATATGGTAAAAGAATTGAAGTCACATTTCTGAGATCTATAAAATGACATTATTTTCACTTTCTTTCCACAAACGGTTTCGCTATCCAATGACAGAACAATGGTTTCTATAAAATTGTTGCTTTCACAAATCTCCACAGAATACGAAACATTGTTCCTAATATATATGGTAGTTCCCCCATAGCAATCGGTTCTACAGCAATGCACAGCGTTGTAACCAGGTATATCGTAGAGCTGAACTATCTCCTGCTTAAACCATGTTTCTTGTACGCATATGATATTCGGTAGTTTAGGAAAGCGAGAAATTATGCTTTTAAATTGATTAAATTTATTAATTGATGAAATGCTTCTTATATTGACAGACATTACACTAAAGTTATTCATTTCTGTGTTTTTTAAATATTTTTCAAATAAAAGGAATGAGTTAAAGTATTGATTCATAGTTATAAGAAAGAGAACATAATTATAAGCATCAAACTTAATAAATTCGTTTTAATTGCTTGGTGACAAAAAGTTTAAATCGGTGGCACTTCCACCAGACTCCTCTGCATTTACTTCGCTTTGATGTTGAGATCTTCTTCCTCGATTTCTTGCCGATGTGGCTTCTAAAAGCAGGTTATCAACATCATCGGCACAATATATAACTTTTGGTTTCGACAACTCGCTCATTTTTGCATACACCCTTCCACCGTATGCATATACTCTGCGATATCCCACCGTTTTGAGAGATCTGGCATGATTAAGTAAGGTAAGGGTCTCTTTACTCAAGTAATCGTTAACGTATATGGACTTTGTTTCCTCCTTTTCTTGTAATTTCGATTTAACAGCCATAATTTTTTGTTTAGTTTTATAGGTACTAAATTTGACAACCAATGACTGTTTTTTAGTGTTAAATTTCTTTTTCAAAAAATATGCATCTTCTATTTCTTCCTCTTTGATTTCAACTCCAGCTTCTTTCATAAATGATTTAACAGTATCTGCTGCATTTACGTCGGTCTGCTCTAGACCACTAATCATGCAATTATTTTTGACACGATTATCATTCAAAACTTTAACAGATTGTTTTAGTTCCGCTACTTCATTTTTAAGTAACTTGTTTTCTTTTTGCACGATATCAATCCTTTTCTTATTATCCGCAACACCCTTTATGATTTCATCAAATTGCTTGGACAAGAAGTTCATGCTATCAACCAAACCATCCAGCTGATCGAGCTTATCAAGTTTTGTTTTGATTATGCTTAGTTCATTTTGTATACCACCTCCACTTTCTTTACAGAAATGACACTTGTACTCTTCTCTTTCGTTTTCTATTAGATACTCATATTCTCGTTTATCAAGTTTAGTACACAGTGCATGGAATGTTTTGGCGCACTTATCACACTGTATGTCATCTTCATCTTTCTTTATCTCTGTTTTACATTGACCACATATTATTTTTAAATTATGCAAACTACGACGAGTGTTTTTTGACATATTCGATTGAATCGAGAAAGCTTGTTGTCTTTTGTGTGTTATAAACAAAACAAAACCGTGTATCAAACACTTTGTAATATAGAATATCGTTTAAAAAAAAATGTTACTGCGGAGCTTTGTAATTTTATGACGTTTGCTCAAACAGGGTTGCCGACTGTGTGATTTCCAAGCACTTTGGTCTTGTGGCTGCCTTCTTCACTTCGTGATATCCAGGATCTGTGAGTCCTTTAACATTTCCACTTGGTCCCAATTTCCTCGAAGACGTTGAAGATATTTTGACACTTTATGTGTATTTTTGTTAAAAAATCATTTTTCCCTCCAAATAACGAAATCTATTGTTGTTTTTTTTTTTTGGGGTATTTTTCATTATAAAGGGTTATCCATTTTGCCTTTTAAAAGTCAACGTAAATAAAACACATATAAAATATTTTTCTTCATGATATTTCTTTTTTGTTATATTGTATGAACGTTGACATTATGTGTGAAACACGACATCATTTAAATGACCACCACGGGAAGTGTTGCAAGAATTGATTCTTTTCGGGACATTTTCATCAATGTCAGACTTCTTACTGAAAAGGAAAAAAATTGGTTTAACAACATAGTTTGACAGATGTCGAATTCTAGCCCTATACTTTTGAAACGACGAAATGGATAACCCCATATTTGTAGGATTTTGCAATGGGTAATATTTCAGATTTTCCAGAATTTTTGGGGAAATTTTCATATTGAGTTTTTTAATTTTTTTTTGGGAATTCTTCATTTGGGGCATTATTAATTTTTTTTTTGGTCATTTTGCATTTTTAGGTGGTAGGTACAAGAAGAGACCACACCTCGAGGTGGACTATATGAAACCTGCGCCACAAAAAAAAGTGAAGAATTCTCCCAAAGAAATGTCACAAAATTTTTCAAAAAAATTTGTAAGTTTTTCATAATGTTTCTGTATCATTTCATTTGTTCTTTTTGTGGCATTTTTCATATGAAAAATTCCCCAATTTTTTTGGGGAATTTTTCGTTAGATTTTTTTGGATATTTTTTTTTTTTATAATTTTTTTTGGTGTGTTTTTCATTAGTTAAATTTGGGGGGATTTTTCACAATTTTTGGGGGAAATTTTCATATTGAGCTTTTGGGGGGATTTTTCATTTGTTTTGGGGAATTCATCATTTGGGACATTCTTCATTTTTTTTGGGGGCATTTTTCATATTGGGCTTTTGGGGGGATTTTTCATTTGTTTTGGGGAATTCATCATTTGGGACATTCTTCATTTTTTTTTGGGGGGCATTTTTCATAGATGAAGGGAAGCCAGTGCAAAATTCACCAACTCTCAACTAGTCAGTCTAAAGTAAACATTTCATTGGACCGTGACCGCTGTACCACTTGAAGGACATTGGTAACATTTCATATTAAATCTACTTTGCTAACCAGCATACGAAGAATGGAAATCGTGGTAAATGTAATGAGAACTGGCAGATTGGCTGAATGATTTAACCTGTGAGTTATAAATCTCTAAGTCTCTCCATTTCTATGCATATAATTTGTGGCAGAGTAGGGATTTCGCAAATGGATTGATCATATCTTGTGAAGGCCAACCGACGAAATTGCAAGACATGCATTGGACTGGAATTCACAGGGCGACAGAAATGCTGGAAGACCTAGAAATATATGCATACGAATGATAAGAAATTAATGTAAATCACATAATGTGACTTGGAACCAAGCAAAGATCCTTGCGAATGATCGAGTAATGTGGAGAGAATTTGTTGAAGCACTTTGTTGTTCGTGAACTTTTATTTCAATTTGTCTCCACTATCTAGTGTTAAGTAAATTGTTTTAAATTGAAACGTGTCGACATGAAGTGGGAAATTTACACCCGCACCCCCACCCCTGCTCAGTAATATCCTCTGGCAGGGAATGTGATTTGTTTGGAGAATTGAGTAGGAAACTGAACAGTTTTCAAAACTTCTTCAGTTGTTTATAGTACTGAATCTGGCGAGTATATGGATTGTGGTTGACCTCACCAACAACACAAAAATGATCAGCTAGCTCTCTGATCGACGATTAGCCATTTACCTTTTTTTCGGATAAGTAAATGAACTGCCTATTATTCAACTTTCTTGTGTGTTGCCATAGATGACTGATTTTCATAAGTAATTTTTCTTTCATACTCATTCCTAACCCTCACCCTTTACCCTTTACCCACTGCCACGACAACCGTAACCTCTAACACGCACTTTACATTTGAGAGAAGACGATGAGAAGAAAAAAGAAAGTTCCATTTCCCGTCATATGTCCCTGTTGTCATCAATTTCAATTTCATATCTCATCTATGCTCGGATAGAGGAAGCCAAATACACATTCAGTGTTTTGTCTGAACAACTGCAGAAGCTTCAACTGGAACTCCCCGAAAAAAACACACACACACACACACAACGACCGCGAGATTTCTTATAAAAGCAACAGCGCTCAAATGGCAGCCAAAACATTGACGATGTTGCGATAAAGTGTTTGTGTGTGTCATTGTTGGTGGTGTTTTTGTTTTTGCTATCGGTTGTTGGTTTCTTTTTCTTTTTTTTCGTTGAAATAAACGACCGGAAATAGAATAAGGTTTGGTCCATGTAATGAAAAATCACAAGCCCAACCATACACACACACACCAAGAGATAGAGCGAGCGAAATGGACAGACAGAGACACTCCGACAGTTTTAACAGTTTGTCTAAAAGTCATAAGCCGGGTATCTGTGTGTATGGGTGCCGTATGTTACAGAAGATGTGCTGCTTCTTTGGAGGCCAGCTCAGCTCAGGATGTGCGGGGACATTTTAAGTTTGTCCACACGTTTGTAACTGCCGGTCATGTGTGCTTGCTCATGAATGTGAGGGTCGGGTTTATTGAAAGTTATGAAATGTTATACATTAGGTTTGTGTCTTAAGTCTTTTGTTTTGTTTCTTCAGTACATTCTATCTTAATATATATTTACCCTCGACACTGATTCACTGACTCTGTCACGCAGTACGTAGGAATTTAAATAGGCATTCTATAATTTTCTATAAATAATAATAATAAAAAAAATAATATTTTTTTTTGTACAGAAATTGTGTTTTCCCCAAGTTTTTTTTTTCCAAAATTTTTTTTTTCAACAAAAATTTTTTTTTTACAAAATTTGTTTTTCCAAATTTTTTTTTTGTCAACAAAAATTTTTTTTTTACAAAATTTGTTTTTCCAAATTTTTTTTTTGTCAACAAAAATTTTTTTTTTTCAACAAATTTTTTTTTTACTAGTAACAAATATTTCTGAACATAATCAGTATATGCAGAGATCGTAACTACTATAGACAAATTTCGTATCTGCTATAGTGAGAACGTCAGGCCTTGGCTCTATAAAACATTTTCAAAAATAAAAACTGGCGATAATTGTTGGAATACCAATGAGTCCTAGATCTTACAAACCTACTTAAGTAGGCTCAACTATGTGCTGCTGAGTAGTAAGTAGACAAATACAGCCGGCCTCCAATATGTCGTATTTGTATTGTAGCCATGTTTTGCAGGCAGCTGCCATCGTAACTTGTACGTTGTCCTCGTTCACCATCAGACGAAGTTTCGCCCATTCCTTCTCGAAAAAAAAACACCTGTTATATTTCTCTCTATTTTTCCGACGATATCAATGTCGTTCGATGAAGTGACGAGGATGTGGCCTTTGTTGTTGACTGTGCCTGGTCTATTAACATCCGACTTTTCCAATTGGTCTCCATTAGAATGTTGAAGCACGAAGTCTCCGGCTGCCTGAGAACTCCTACTATTACTAAGGATCTAATGGCGGAGACCTTAGCAGCTAGTCCTTTTTTTAAAATATTTTTTTGTAAATTATATTTGCAATAATAATAAATATAATAAGGATCTAGTGCCACCCAGATTTTTCTATCAAAGACGTACAAATTATCGGAGATATCCCATGGATACAATTGTTTCAAACAATTTGTCTGAGTATCTCTTACGAAGACTTCTCTAGCAGTTGCAACTTATCCGTTATTGCCCGAATAGTGTGGACTGCAGGTGGAAGTTGTCTGGTCTAGAAATTCTAGTAGAAAAAACATGTATCTCCAAAGTTGACGTGAATAGAATTCACTTCTTCATTTCAGTGACGAGGTGGCTGAAAAAAGGCTACCGGAATCTCTGGATACTTTTTTGGGCAACGAATTAAACAGTAGGAGAACCTGTCCGGATGAACGCAAGTGAGACAGCTGCTAAATGAACCTAACCTAACCCAACGGTCGATGAGAAGAATGTATACATTTCGTTGTTTATCATGATTATTTTGTAGGATTTGTTGGACTGTAAAGATTTGGTTGACAGTTGATTTGTGCAGCCTGAAGCCACAGTCATAGTGTTGAATCAAATCATCCAGTCTGCGCTTCAATATTTCGTAAAATAGACTTGATAGAATCGTTTCTGCAATGTTTCATGCCTCCTTTGTTAGTGAAGCATTCATGGGACGCTGCGGATCCACTCATCCAATCTAGCACTTATCGCGAAAAACACATAAGCGCAATTTTTTTTTTTTTTTAAACTCACTTTTTAATGAAGTTCGATAGAAAGTTGTCCAACGCTCTTAATGCCAAACTATTTTTTTTTTTTTAATTTATTTGTCGTACATTTTCAGTTACAATACAATAATGACATTATTGGTATAATGACATTTTATATTTTTTTTTTAGTACTTAGTAAATTTGAAATTTTATAAAATTATTAATGGGATAATGACATTTTATATATTTTTTTTATTACTTAGTAAATTTGAAATTTTATAAAATTATCAAACGATTATTTATTTTATTCATTTTATATATTTTTTTTATTACTTTTTTTTTAAATTTTATAAAATTATCAAACGATTATTCAAAAACCTTTTCTACGAAAAATGTGACATTTTTTTTTTTATTTTCCTACATTTTTCTTTACAAAAGTTTTTGAATAATCGATTGATAATTTTATAAAATTTCAAAATTAGTTTTTTAAAGAAATACTAAATAATAAAAAAAAAATATAAAGTGTATAAAAAATATTTTTAAAAATATACAGCAAATTCAATTGTATCATAAGCACCACACGCCTCTTTGGTCGACCACACAAAAAACTGTCTCCTGTACAATTTTCTTTTTGGCGTTTAGGGCTCGCAATCACCAGGCTACCTCTCATTGTCTCGCATGGTGTGGACCGGCTAATGAACGCACCTTTCCGGTGCATCTGCCCGTAAACCTACTCGTGGACACCTCTACAGAGATTAGCAAAGGACTACAAAAGCTTCTTGAATGCTCGAAATAAGGATGATCAAAATGAAGAACTGTTGTATTCTCAGGAACTCAGGCCATTACACAGGGCTTCGATGTTCCTCAACTCTCATCTGGGACTTTTTCTCCGTGCCCACACTAATTCTTGCTAAGATTTCATGAATTTATCTACGAAAGCCAAGAACGGAGTAGCGCATGACCCGTTCGGTTCCATTTGTCTGTGGCACCACAAAGTTCACTTTTAGTATTGTAACTTGACAGAATTTTGTGTGTGTGTGTGTGTTTTTTTTTTGGTTTTGTACTTTTGACTGACAAAAAGTAGAGATAAATGCAACATTTTGTTGTTTTTGGTTTTTCGTTTCGTTAGCTGCAAGTTGGGTATGGTTGTTATGTTGTTGTAGTGCTTGTCTGTTTTGTTGTGGGGCATCATCTTCAGCGTCATCATCATCCACATTCACATCATCAACATCAACATCATCGTCGTGGTCGTCGTTGTCGTCATCGTCATGTGCGTCGCTGTTGTCTGTCTCTTCTCATACAGATGAGAGGCTAAGCCTTTATGGTTTACTTTTGATTTTCTGCTGTTTGCAATTTCTGATGTTCACGTTAAACCGTAAACTTTGCAATAATACTACAGCAACAACAATGACACAGCCACAGCGGCAAATCAGAACATCACCAGCAACAAGCACAAGTGGAGAAGCGTAAAGAGGAGAGAGCAAAGAGTCCGCTGTGGAGTTTTTTTTTTTTTTTTTTGTGAAATGATCATCATCGTCGTCGTCATCGTAATCATACGTATGAAAAACATTACATGACTTTTTGTATGTTCATATCTTTAGCTGATTCATAAACTACAACAAAACACTAAACATCCACGGCAGCGGCAGCAGCAACAATTGCAACTGAACGACAACAGCCCAACAACAAAAGGCTGCAATCAAAATACATGTTGTAGGGAAAAAAATACAACAATGGCAACAACAACTCTGCACAAAACTAAGGTGCATCCCAAGATGAACTTTCAAGACATCGGACTGGAACCACAACAGACTTCCTTCCTTTTGCCAAGCCAATAGCAACAACAACAGCAACAATTACACTACAAACATTTAACGATTCTTTCTTTGTGGCTGCTCCGTTCGGGGTATTTTGGACTAATCGTAAAACCACAGCATCATTTTTGGTGTTTTTTTTTTGGGTGGCTTTAGAAAAAACTTTGCCAGACTCTTTAAAAATAATTTTGTTTTAAAATTAATCCGTTTTTTTTTCGCGGTTTAAAGAGATTTTCATGGTCTACAAGTGTTTGGTCGTTCTTTTGCTTGCGGTTATTAGCTGCCGTCGTTTTGATGGTAAATTGAAATTAATTAAAATGAGATTGAAAGCACCTCGTTGAAGTGGCTTCAGGAATTCATATAAAGATCACGGACCGTCCCAAGGGGCAAATTAGAAAATTGAGATCCATATACCAGAAGCTTTCACATATGGAACAGATATGGAACTTTTTTATACTCACCGACCGGTAGCTACGGCTCAAAGCCATCTCCAAACGGCTGATGTTTTTCTAGACAAGTTTTACCTGTCTGAGAGATTACTCTCTTACTCACCTCTAACGAGATGGAAAAACGCCGCTGAAAAATGTTTAATTTTTCTTACCAGGATACGAACCTGGATATGCTGTATAATAGTAGTACACACCACCTATCACTTCACGGCTTCCAGAGCATGTTATTATTTATGATTCAACTAGCAAATACCTGCTACTTCGTATGCGTAAAACATCCCCTTTCAAGTAAAACAAAAAATTTATTTTTATTTATTTATTTATTATTAATTACAATACAAAGTAAATTTATATTCTAATTTTGGGTCCAAGGGTAAACCGGGTGACAAAGACCATATGTTTAGATTTTTGCAGCCAAAGCCTCTGGTGGGAATCGAACCCACAACCCCCACGCTGATAGGCAAGCACGCTACCAACTCGCCTACCGGGGCGCCTAAAAACAAAAAATATTTGTTATTTGGCCCCATTTATTTATTCTGTCTTCTGGCCCCATTCTGTACTTTTGTTTTAGCTCTTTCTTATCCCCTTTACAACTTCACGTCTTTTGTGATTATTTTGAAATTATTTTTCATTTATTTCACCAGTTTTGTACCCCTTTTCTATTACATCAAATTTTTGGCTTATTCCTGTCGATAACACAGTTTTGTTTTTTTCCCCTTTTGTACCTTTTTCCCCCTTTTTAGTACGTTTTTGCACCTTTTTCGTCCCCACTCTAACTATTATCTAATTGTTGTTGCCATGAATTTGTTTCACGTTTTTTTTATTTTTCCCCTTTTGTCTCTTTTTTATGCCGTTTTAGTACGTTTTGGCCGCTGTTTCGTCCCATCGTCCACCTGTTGTTGCCAAAAAAAAAATGATTTCATCTATCTTTTTTTCCATTTGTTGTTGCCAAGAATTCGTTAAACCCTTTTTTATTTTTCCCTTTTTATCCCCCTTTGGTACATTTTTAGCACCTACTCTTACTATTAACCACTTTTTAGCAAGATTTGGTTTCACTTTTTTTTTATTATTTTTGTTTTTGGTACATTTTTGTACTCCCTTTTTTATTTTTCCCTTTTTATCCCCGTTTTAGTACATTTTGGCACCCTTTTCTTCCCTACTCTAATTATTATCCACTTGTTGTTGCCAAGAATTTGTTTCACCTTTTTTTATTTTTCCCCTTTTGACCCTTTTTTATGCCGCTTTGGTACGTTTCGGCCGCTGTTTCGTCCCATCGTCCACCTGTTTTTTTTTCCACTTGTTGTTGCCAAGAATTTATTCCACCCTTTTTTTATTTTTCCCTTTTTATCCCCGTTTTAGTAAATTTTTTCACCTTTTTCTTCCCTACTCTAACTATTATACACATATTGTTGGCAAGAATTTGATTCACTTTTTTTTTGGTACGTTCCGGCCTCTTTTTTTTCCCATCTCTTACTCATTTCCTTCGGTTGTGGCCCAAAAATGTGTTCACCATTTTTTTCCCATCTTACCCGGTTTGGCCTATTTTCGTCCCATATTTAATTCATTTCGACCTGTTGTTGTTTAAAATTTGTTTCACCTTTTCTTATTTTTTCCCCATTTTGTCTCTTTTTTTATCCCGCTGTGGTACGTTTTGAAACTCATTTCCACCTGTTGTTGCCAAGCGTAGTTGTGGACCAATTTTCCAACAAAAATAGCAATATTTCGAAGTGTTTTGGTGATACACTTTCCCCCTTCCCCCATTTCCATGATTTTTAACCCCTCCCAATCCAAAAATCCCTTCCTAGTGGATGTCTAGGCGGCATACTCCCCAAATTTCATAATTCCAGCTTGAGCCGTTTAATCAGGACAGGATGAATCAGTCAGTCACGCATGACTTTCATATTTGGCACTCTAAATACAGAATGGTAACAACTCAAAAATTTTCCAAAACGAACATTTTTCCATACATTACTACTGCAACAATTTCCTTTACTTTGCCATCTTCTTTAACGGGAAAACTTAAATATTACAAACATTTTTATGTTTCTGCTGAAAATTTTAGAATTTTGAGTTGTGACCCTTTTGTCCATATTTTATTGGAGTAATTTTCAGGGCGCCGCTAAAAATAGAGGCATATCTAAACTAGTTCTCTCTCTTCATTTTTAGTAAAGTTTCTTTCTTAAGTCTTTAATTTGGTCTTTGTTATCTCATGTTCGTTTCTTAAGTCTTTTGATATTTTCCTCTGAATATATGGAAAATATACAAAAGACTTAAGAAACAAACATGAGACAACAAAGACTTAGGAAAGAAACTTTACTAAAAATGAAGAGAGAACTCATTTTGGATTTAGCGCAGAGATCCCTGAAATATGGCACCAAAGCTGATGCAATTATGGTCTATTGGATTTTCGGTGATCCCATCTGGGATCCCATCTGGGATCCCATCCAAAGATTAGCTTTGTTACAGAAATTAATCAAGAGTTCGCCGTAATAATTCCTTTGGCCCAGTCCCTGCTTCCCCATCAACTGTTCTAAGCTGTGATTTTCTGCGCCAATTTTAGAGTTTAAGTCACCCTGTACCTTATTTAGAATCAGTTGATCGTAAAACGACTTCTTAATGTCATCACAAAGAATGCCGTCATCGCTTGACACTCTTCACTCAAACTGGTCAATAGAATGAAAATGCTATAAGACCGTTTGAGCTGATACTCTTGCTAGCCCCGGCCTAAACTTCTCATTTGGTTCGGTTATCCCAACTGTGCTTAAGTTGCTCAGCTTTTCAGGATGCTCCATGATGGAGGTGGGATTAGGAATTCAATGCTGTTGGCCCTTAGCAACTGCATATCCTACGGTGGCAATAACATTCCGTTTGCATACCCAACTCCAAGTGAGACTAAATTAGAAATCACATCAGGAAGGCCAGTTGTATGTTTTAAAATTCCAAACGGGTTTATCTAACAGCCCGGGGAAAGTATTTCTTTTCAATTACATGTAAAACTCATTAAAATCCTGGTTTCCTGGATACTGCGAGAAAAAGTCTGAGCCAAATCCTATAAATAAAAACTTCAAATGTGCTTTTTTGTTGACACGATCAACCGGCAGGTTTTTCTTGTCGGCACTAGTGAATGGCATTCGTTTGGGATGTTGAGAATACACGTTAACTCAATTCAAATAAATATTGCCAAATCATCGACAGTCTTTATCGAAACCAATTAAAAAATTGTTGCCATTGCATAAAGGTGTTCGTTTTTTTTTAAATATATGTGCCAATGCAAATTATACGTTAAAAGTACATAAAATATTAATGATTGCGGTTGTTGTCTACAATTTCCCAAAATAAATTGTTCAACGCCAAATATTGGCCAACACAACCAACACGGACGCTCTGTACGAGTAAGCGAGCAAGTGTAACAACATGTTGTCTCAACAACATATCGTGTGTTGTTTATTTATGAACTCGATCACGATACGCCAGCCAACCAACAAACAAACAAACAGAATTTCAATGAATTATGAATATTTTTATTAGGAAAATTAATATTTAGCCGAAAATGTAACTAACGATCTTTAATTAGTGCTTCCAAACCAAAAAATAGAAAAATAAAAGACAGACATAGCAACAGACCAGGCCGACTGACATGCGGACAGACATTGGAGCGGCTACCTTTCTAGACCAACCCAAGTCAAACGGATGATATTCCGCAGTCCAACAAATGGTGGCGCCAATTTGCGTCAAAGAATTGAAACCGAAAAACTGCAGGTGGTTGTTGCTGGTGGCTGGCCCGGCCTGGCCTGACCGAATCTCCGCGGTAGAGATTTTTCGATTGTGATTATTTAAATTTACACTTGAGATGCGGCGATTCCGAATTGGTCGACAGAAAATATGAAATGTGATAAAAATCATATGTAAAGCAAGTCAACCGTCTCCATCAGCCTCATCATCATTAAATTATTAAAGAGATCATCGCGATCAACTGGTCCGTTGTACGTTTGGCATTTTCGGTGACAATTTCTGTCTCTAATGATAATCACCATAAACACCATAGCACGACCCCCAGCTGTGTGTTGGTCGGCGACAGCAGCAGCAACAAGTGGTGGATGTGGATATGGATTTTATATGCTAATCTCCCGGGAAACTGGTGCACTAGATTTGTAATCGAATGCAACTCAACTACTGAGTTTTTTATGGTCTCTGTTTAATGGAAATAATATACAATTTGATCAGTTATTAATTTGAAACAATAAATATTGTGTCTGATCTTTGGGGGGGGCTATGAAAAGGAGAAACAAATTGTTCATGGCTCTCATATTTAACTAAATGCTGAAAGTTATGAGTAGCCTCGTTTGATGGCGGCAGTCAGCGATCGGGCACAGTTTGGCGATTTGTGGGAACTTATCCATTTGTCTGCGTTGGGAGTGCTAAAGGAAATATGTTTGAATGAGATTCGTACACATTCTCCAAGAAGAAATATGCGGGGAACTGCTTAAAATCGGCTACGAACAGAGAAAGTTTACACAGTAACAAAGTTAACATGATTTCTCTCTGTGCTCGTAAAGTCTCCCGCATTTTCCGATTGATGTTCCGAAGAACATAAAGAGGAATGGTAAGACGGCAATGTCAGGATATTGATTCCATAGACATGTTAACGTTATCTGTTCATCAGACATTTGTACCTGTTGTTAGGAAATTATGTCGGATGCGTGGTTATCCATGGCCTCTTATCCGTTTTTTGGCCGGACGATGTGCTACAGAGGAAATTCGTTATGTAGCCGAACTAAAGGTACAAATTCAGCGGCTTTTTCCATCTCGTAAACACTGGCGACTATACGATTAGGAGAGTAATCTCTAAGCCATGAACAACTTTTTTAGAAAGCATTATCATTAGTCCTTCGGAGCCGGCTTTTGAACAGTAGGTCTCGGTCGGCCGCCAAATTAGATCACTGATTTGACTGAAGTTCCGTCCTTCATGGAATGTTAAGGGATATACGTAAACTTTATGAAAGGCTCTATGAAAAATGCCCCAAAAACATGAAGAATGCTCCCAACGAAGAATCCCCGAGAATTTATGAAAAATTCCCCCAAAAGCCAACATGAAAATTCTGAAAAATCTTCCAAAAATTTATAAAAAAAACCCAAATTATTTTTTATTTTTTATTTTTTATTTTTTATTTTTTATTTTTTATTTTTTATTTTTTATTTTTTATTTTTTATTTTTTATTTTTTATTTTTTATTTTTTATTTTTTATTTTTTATTTTTTATTTTTTATTTTTTATTTTTTATTTTTTATTTTTTATTTTTTATTTTTTATTTTTTATTTTTTATTTTTTATTTTTTATTTTTTATTTTTTATTTTTTATTTTTTATTTTTTATTTTTTATTTTTTATTTTTTATTTTTTATTTTTTATTTTTTATTTTTTATTTTTTATTTTTTATTTTTTATTTTTTATTTTTTATTTTTTATTTTTTATTTTTTATTTTTTATTTTTTATTTTTTATTTTTTATTTTTTATTTTTTATTTTTTATTTTTTATTTTTTATTTTTTATTTTTTATTTTTTATTTTTTATTTTTTATTTTTTATTTTTTATTTTTTATTTTTTATTTTTTATTTTTTATTTTTTATTTTTTATTTTTTATTTTTTATTTTTTATTTTTTATTTTTTATTTTTTATTTTTTATTTTTTATTTTTTATGTTTTTATTTTTTATTTTTTATGTTTTTATTTTTTAATTTTTATTTTTTATTTTTTATATTTAATTACAATACAATTTAATTCAATATAAATTTAATTCTAAGAAAAATAACATCTTATCCATAAATTATAAAAAAAAAACAATATTTTTTTGGGTTATTTTTCCTACAAAAAAGGGGATATTTTCAATAAGGAAAAATATCTCTATTTTCATAAAGGTTTTTGGGCCACTTTCGTTTATTTTGTGCTTTTTGTATTTGGGGAACTTTTCATATCGCCAAATTTCTACAATTAGGATATGAATCTGTCAGCCAGATATTACTTAAAATATTAGAGGCGACTTACGCTGAATCATATATATGTAATGTATGTATATGAGTGGTACAGTAAAGTCATAAAAGGAAATCTAAGTCATAAAAGGATCTAGAAAGGAAATCTAAGTTAGAGAGAGAAAGCCGCTGTCATACAATTGTAAAGGATTGCTTCAGCTAGAGAAGCTCAAAGTGTACCGAAAGACTTTAATTTTCTAAAAAAAAAACAATCTTGTTAAGATCACTGAAGACCAGCTTGAAAAACGTTACCGCTCCATTTGTTCCAAAATATCTTCATTTTCGTGTAAAAGTCGCTGAATACTTTCGAGAATGTGTGAGATCCTAACCCACATTCCTACAAGGCAATGTAATTAAGGATGAGACGTGGACCAGTCAACAAACATCAAAATACCTTGATCAAAGGAATAACTGGAGTTTTATCTAAAAAAAAAATAGAAACTTCACCTGTACTACGAGTAACATTTTAACAGCTCATCGCGGCAATTGGCCATAGTCTTCACACAACTAGGTCGTCAAGAGAAATTTGGGAGCGGGACGGGGAATATCGCACCAATTATGAAATTATCTCTGGTGTAACAGGTTAGTTACCATTATCGATTCTCTTATCCAACGAGGGCGTGAGATGTGTATTTCTCCAAACTAATCTCAACTAAAATACTTGTACGTGTAGTTTTTTTTTCATTGGTCAACGATTTGAAGATAACAATGGAAATTCGTCTGCGTAAGACCGTACAAAAACGCTGAACCTTTGTTGGGAAAATTAAATATGTTAAATTAATTGCTCCTTTATCAGATAAGCGTTGAAAACAATATAAACTTTGATTTTGTTGTCTCTCAATAGAGATTAAAGTGTTTAGACACAGCACAAAGGAAAGGTAAGAAATGTAAACGATCACACGCATGCGCACAGTAGTTGTTGACTGGCTCCGACCGGCGATAGCGATATCGCATCTGAGATGCTAATGCAAGCATATCAACATCTTAAATATTGTGTGAACACTTGTAAAATATAAATTTAAATCAGATCAGATTTTGATAAAACCACAAGTAAAACAGAAGAAAAAAAAATCCAGAAAATCCGTTGTTTTGATTGCTCTGTGAGCATCGACATCGGTTCGGCAACTGATAAACGAAATCCAAACAGAATCGTTAAACAGTTTACATAAATTTGTTGTACAACAAAAATTAGAAAACAATTTCGTTAACTATTTTCATTCGTTACGTTTGATTTTTGTCCATTGATAACATGGACATTCGTTTTGTGAGGAATTTCTGGGCCTTGTCATAAATTCGGATATGATCTCACCATGCATTAATTGCTGTACAATGAAAATGTCTATGGCATTTCGGTTATCTGATCATGCAAATATGTTCAGGTTGAAATGAAATCGCCGGGGAATTATTATTATTATTTTTTTTATTATTTAATGTTGATAGAGTTTTTGATCTTTTGACCAGGCATGTTTCTGACTTTCCATTAGATTGGGCTATCGAGGCGTAAGAAGTATGGGACTATAGTTAATTGAACTGAGCGTGAACTTAATATTTTAAGTGAATATTTCGCCATTAAAAAGGAATTCAGTCGGTGGATGTGTGCCGCCATTACTCACACTCGACGGTTGGCAATCCAAAGGAGAAATTTTAAATATGAGCCCCCCTACACAGAAAAAAAGACAACCAAAAAATTTCAATGAAAATATTTGTACAAGAATTTCATCACTTCTCAATGAAACTTTTCGTTAATATGCTAAAAAATTTGTCAAATATTGAAACAAAGTTTGATGAAATGTATCAACAAAACAATTCATCAAATATTTGGATATTTTTAATGAATTTTTTTGTCGATCCCATTTATCAAATTTCGTTTTAATATTTGATACATTTTTAGCGTATTTATGAAAAATGTTATCAAATGTTGAAAGAAATTGGATAAATTGAATTGACAAAAAATTATTAATATTACATAAATTTTTTCGTAAATATGATAAGCAATTTACCAAATATTAAACAAAATTTAAAAAATTATAATATTTTTCGATCTATTTTATTAAATTTCGTTTCAATATTTAATAACATTTTTCATAAATATGCTAAAAAACGAAATTTGATAATTGTTGATGAAAAAATTTATTATTAATTTCAAAAATATTTTTAATGAACGACATAAATTTTTTTTTGTATATATGAAACTGTCTTCATCAAAGATATTTTTGATAAACAGTATACGAATATTTTCTTTAAGTTGAAAAATTGTTTTATCACAGGATTTTCAATGAATTTTTTGTTTGAATTCGTGAATATTTTCATGGAATCGAAATATTATTATTTTCTGTGTACTACTCTCATGTTTTTCACTGCGAAATGTAACTCTAAGATTACATCTTTCAAATAACATTCCATAGCCACAAATTTCCATCATAAATTTGTCATTTGATGCCATTCCAGAAGGCATTCGGGCCAACCTTTTGAAACGCATTATAAAATATAACACTCTGTCTGTCGCCAAAACCGAAAGATGTGGAATGTGTGCACCGCCTTCACCTTTCTACTCCCCCTTCACTCTTTACAGATGCAAGGCAAGCAGTGTAATCAATTCATAATCAATTTCCATTTATCTGTTACAATCTGAACACCTTAAACATGTCAAAATGTGAAACACTTAAGCTGACAGTTTCCTAGAGACAATTGTAGAACAGCAGCAGGACAACACACTCCGACTGGCGGAAAGATCTTCCAGAAGGCGCGGCGATCCGTGTGGTTGGCACGAGAGAGAGGGCAGCCACCACATACTTACTTACACTCACACTTACATTTTATTTATGATGATTTCTGGAATTGTTCAGCTTGTGTAGAATAGCCGGGGAGAGAAGAGGAGGGACTCTTTTAGACCAGAACAACAACAACAACAAACGTTTCATTTCCATATATTGTTAATACATTGTTGTTGTTGTTGTTGTTGAAAACGACATCAAGGTGCCATGAACCACCGCCAAGAAGTTGTGGTTTGGCCAAGAACGACAATAGCTCTGGACAACAACAACAACAACAACAATTGGAGCAAACGTGAAATGCTGCTGATGAAGCAGGAAAATGTTAAAAAGTTAAGAGCCCATACTAGACGTCCGTCCTTTTGTCCGTCGTTGTGCCGGTTGTTTGCTTCGCTTTCGTCCATGATTGCAAGAATCTGTAAAAGGAACAATAGGAACAACAAGAACAAAACAGCGCCAATGGATATGCAGATTCCAATAATTTCGTTTTCGCCTGTCATAACAACGATAGCAGCACCAGAACCAACACCAGTGCCAGCCACAACCACAGCAGCAACAGCCGACACTGCCACTGCAAACCACCAGAAGGAGACTTTGTGGCCGTACGACTCTTCAAGTGGCGGTGGTCCATCGAAGATCGGCGAAATCAGCCACAAATACTCATTGTTAAGTTTGTTGCTGCCGCTGTTGTTGTTGTTCTTGTTGTACTTTAGCACGCGTTAAAATTGTACCGCAACCACACAAATCACACTTTGAAAGCTCTGTCTGTCCACGTTCCAGCGAGCAAAGCACATGGAGCGCATGGAGACATGAGCATCGTGGACCATCGAGGTGGCACAATGGTGATGTGTTGGTGACTCTTTCCATCTAGAGTGTAGCACATGTGGCTTGAGTCGCTGTGTCAGGGGGGCGACTTGAGATGGGAGTTATTGAAATTGGAGTTACTGGAATTCCTGGGCAGGAAAGCGCCCATTGCGATGGAGTGAAGTGAAGGTTTTATTAATCAATGAATTCCGATTGGAATGCCATCAGGTCTTCTGGAGATCGCTATCTACGGAAGACATACTGTCGATCATATAGATGGCCGTTAGTCTGTAAATACTTTACCAGATGGGTAATTCCACCAAAAGGTCTACCGTGATGAAAAAATTAAAAGTTATTAAAATCACATTAATGTAATATATTACTATTCAAAAATATTCAAATTTTAATGAAATTAAAGAATTTCACGTGTATTTACTCAAAAATTTACGAAAAACAATTGCAAAGTGGAAAATTGTAGTTTTGGATCATTTTCAGATTTTTAAATGCACATTTTTTTTAAAATTTCCTTCGTAAAGAGAGGCTTATGTAAAAAGAGGCTTATTATAAATAATCTTTCTAAGAGCATAAGAAATCTTAAATTGAAGAGACGAATCAAAAGGAATGAAGAATAACGGTACTTTTTGGTCTAATTTGTCTATATGATAGTCATAGAAAAAATGTCACGTTCGAACCAACCTAAAAATTAAATGTAAAAAAACTATCCATGATATTTCTATGAAATAAAGAGGATACGAAAGCTTTGTCATTTTTTAACATTTTACAATTTTCATCGATAACATATTCTGTTTGATTTCGCTGATTCTCATGTTTTTAAAGATGTTCACGGAAACTACTTCTGTTTTTGTCGCGTTCGACCCGCTCCCTGTTTTGTCCTTATTTTGTTATCACTATTTCGCCTGAAAAAAACTAAACCACCGGTGATAGTACTACTATGGACCTGTACGAATATGTGTAAGATGAATCTAAAATATATTTTATTCTGACCTTTCTTGCACTTTGAATGTGTACAACGGTCACGTTCGACACCGTGGAATTGCCGAGATGGTGCTTGAATCATGCTGTCCTTAATGTTCTCTGCGCATGTTCTACTACAGAAGCTCAAATCAAAATTTTGCCATTGTCAGAAAAGTCGAAAAACTTGAACCAAATTTACTTTTTCGGAAAGGGGATAAAAAATAAAAATACACGTGTATCAGCGATTTTCATGTACACGTCAGAATTTTTATACACTCCATCATAGGATGGAGTCATAATTTGTCATTCCGTTTGCAACACCTCGAAAGAGTGATCTGCGACCCTATAAAGTATATATATTATCGGTCAGTGTAACATTCTAAGACATTCTAGCGATGTCCGTCCGTCTGTTGTCTGTTGAAATCACGATAGAGTGCGAACGCTAAGAAGCTGAAATTTTGTAGGAAGATGTTTTTTGCCCATAAGCAGGTTAAGTTCGAGAATGGGCAATATCGGACTAAAGGGGAAAAAGTTCCCCTTTACGGGACTAAATATATCCCGGCCATAATCAAATTTTTCAAATATTTTTTTCACTACATCTACACTATGTTTATATAATTTATAGATGGGGAAAAAAATCCCAAAAATGGGCGTGCTCATGGGTTCCGTGGACCATTGGGTCCCAAAAAAGGGCCCATGATAAACATGCGCATATGGGTATCGAAGTGCAACGAAATTTACTCACGAACCCAAATATGCCTTTATTTTCACGATTTTCCTAAATTTTTTGATCCGGTTTCTGGGACTATCGGGTCACCAGCGGCCCAAAAACCGTCCCTTGACAAACATGGACATATGGGTATCGAAATGCAACGAAATTTTCTCGCGAACCCAAATATGCATTTATTTTCATGATTTGGATAAAATTTGTGATCGGGTTCCTGGGACTATCGGGTCACGAGCGGCCCAAAAACTCAGTTAGTTTTCTTATTTATTGACTTTTTAAGGATCCATGATGGAGGGTATATAAGATTCGGCCCGGCCGAACTTACTATTTGTCCACTTGTTTTTATCAAACCAAGGCGTACAAAAATCAGCTCGATTGGATCACTGAAAAAGGATTAAAAATCGGTCCAAATGGCTTTCACACAGGCCACTAAGAGCTTCATACTTCAAACTTAAAAAAAAAAATCTGACGTGTACATGAAAATCGCCGATACACGTGTATTTTTATTTTTTTATCCCCTTTCCAAAAAAGTAAATTTGGTTCATAGGACAGAAAAAAATCTATTTTTTGTAACACGGTGTAATGATTGGCGAAATATTTTTGGTATTCATAGAACACACTAATGTGACACATTAGTTGCTGGAAACTGGAGCTGGAAAATGTGTTTGTCCTGATTCATACTAGACCATTTTATTTGCGGCAATTGTTATGATTCCCTTTTGATGATTCGCTTTCGATAATTTTTGTTTTCATTAGTGCCTTTTCAAATGCCTTTCAAAATGTCACAATAATCTGCAGCCAACTTCACACTACGAAAAATTCAAAAAGTATTGCCAGTACGAACAAGTTTTCCCCCTTTCCATTCCCCTTACATCACTCTCATACAATTAAAACATGCCTAATGTGATTTGGGACAATTTGGGCAATTGAGAGGAGAGAAGAAACCGAATTACGGGCATGACATTTGCAGATTTGGAATAATCTTTAAGATTTCGGTACGTGTAATCTGTAATAAACGGGTGAGAGCAGTAAACATTTTTACGCGGCTGTTTTCCACCTTGTATTTTTTAATGACAGTAATCAGACAATAAATAATCGGAAAGAATCAAAAGAAATCTCGAATAATTTTTTGATTACTTACACGTGTTACAAAAAATAGATTTTTTTCTGTCCTATGAACCAAATGCACATATTGGGAAAGAGGGGAAAAAATAAAAATACACGTGTATCGGCGATTTTCATGTACACGTCAGAATTTTTTTTTTTTTAAGTTTGAAGTATAAAGCTCTTAGTGGCCTGTGTGAAAGCCTTTGGACCGATTTTTAACCCTTTTTCAGTGATCCAATCGAGCTGATTTTTGGCAGGCAGACTCGTGGAAATGTCTGTATCACGTCACGTAAAAAATAGAATTTTATAAATTCCCAGATTTTCCCCAATTTTTATTATTTAAAAATATTACTTAACAGCGATGTAAGTAACTCAACTGTCGCAAATTACTCCTTGCACAAACTCATCGTAGCTGCCGCACTGCTCCGTTAACGTTCCACGGCCAAACGCCAACATCACTGAAGAATCTGAAACAATTGCCAAGAATTCCAGAATTTCTGGCACTTACTTTTTTCTTCTGTTTGCGGCCGGCGTTTTTTTTTTGTCTCCCTGCGCAGGCCTTAAATATTTTTACGAGTGAATTGTACTCATAACTTTTTGTTGCAACTTCAAAACGATCTTCGTGTGTTCAGTTTCTAATTTTTTTGTAATAAACAGGTGAATGAGTACAGGTGATTCCATAACGTTCGCAATAGGGGGAAAGAGAGAGAGCGGCGGCATTCGCTTACATTCACTTGTTCTGACGATGGTTGGCAGCCAACCATAATGACGGCGACGACGATGTGGACGTTGTGCTCCGCATGAGGAGGCTGGCGATGATTATGATGATTTCCATTGGCATCTTACGATTGTGTCTACTTGTCGCTGATGGTGGTGAAGGTGAATGAGTGAAATGCTCTGGCCGGCTGACTGGCTGGCAGTCTGTATGCACAACATTCCACGTTGGACGTGTGCTGTCTTCTTCGACAGTTTTCGCTTCGTTCTGTGTGTAAAAAACGGCAGCCGTTTCAAAACCATTTCATTACTCCAAAACACAGCAGAGTGTATATTCGATTCTCCCCCCCAACACCTCCCGTGCGACTGTCATGTGAATGTTTCCATGTGGTTAGCAGCTGAGAAGGAGTGCATGCATATGCTCCATGTGCCGTATAATTTAGCATCCAACAACTGCCGCACAGTACAACAACAACAACAACAAAAAGCAACCTATTATTTTAAACTTTATTGCTCGTTTTGCCGTTTAAAACGTGTATTTGTTACAGTTGTTTAGTGCATTTCATTCGTTCTTTTCGTTTCGATGGCGACTGTAATATGCAAACACCCCAAGACTTGTATTAGAAATTGCCATCGATTGTTTAAACTTTATCTAAAATATGACTTTCGTTTAGTATTTACAAGAAAAGTATTCATTTGTGGATGTCTGCTAATTACACCGAACAGCCGATTGTCGCAAAAGGGTGTCGTACGGCGGATTATGGCGTGTTGTTGGAAAACAAATGTTCGGATTCTCTGAATGCTGACTATTTGATTGGACTAATATTTTATATATTTTATAGAGTTCTTCCAGTGTGATCATAGCATATGAGAGAGAAGTGACGACATGAGTGACGGGGAGAAGGCAATGTAGAACAGTAGGAAATCTGGCGACATGTAATGAGCATATGGGGAGTCCAAAGTTTGAACCTTTAGACGACAAGAAGCATCCGGATGATCGGAAAAAAGACTGACACCACTTAGACTACTAATGCACTACTGACTGAGCTGTTTCTGACTGTTTTTAATAAGCTGCACAACTACGAGGAGTTTTTAATCGTCACTTCCATTTAAATTTAAACTATAGACTGACTACATGTCATCGATAAAGAACTTTAGGGAAACCTTCAAAGTATCCATACCACCTAGAGAGAAATAGTCCAGAAACTTAGTCACGCGGTTCCAAAAATGGAGACTAGAATTCGTGGAAGGAAATCTATTTTTTGTAGTGTGTTCCAGGGTGGCAGGCTATCGTGCAGCTTCTTCCAAGTACTGATGGGGAAAATATTGGGGGGAAAAGTTCATAAACTAGCAAAAAAATTGTGAAAAAGTGAATATTTTTAATATAAATAGGTAATTTTTTTTATGAAAAATATTAAATTTTTACAAAAAAAACTGAAAACTAAAATTATAAAAAATTTCGAAAAGTAGTCAAGTGGATATACAGTAAGAGCTCGATTTGAGCCCCAAATACATATGTTTAAATATTGAAATCGAAGAATTGGGATGAAAAATAATAAGAAAACAACGGTAAAATAACAGATATAATACGCTCGTGCACAGTGGACCGAGTCGTACAGAGAAAAATATTGAAAAGGTGAGCATTTGGTTTAACCATGACCTCCAAACAAAATACCTAATTTCAGTGAATCAGAAAAAGGTTGCACCTATCACAACCATTTTTCTTCCAAAGTTGCACTTATAAAGACCGTAATATAGACAAAGTGCCGGTTGCGCTAATAGGGAAGTTGCAATATACGAGGGTTGCGGAAATCGAGCTTTTACTATTTCCGGTTTTTAATATAAATTTCTTACAATAATCCGTCACTCCTTGTCTATAACCATTTTTATAGAATCAAACTTTTATCGGATGAAATTGGTTTCTGGACCACTGTGCATATGTTTGTGGTTGTTTTTTTTCGTTTTGGTAAAATCTGACATAAATATTGAGTTTCTTTGTAAAATACTCCAAGAAGTTTAAGTAGTTTTCGATTACACCGTGTTACACACATTCTGTCCTATGAACCAAATTTACTTTTTCGTAAGGGGGATAAAAAATAAAAATACACGTGTATCGGCGATTTTCATGTACACGTCACAATTTTTTTTTTTTTTAAGTTTGAAGTATGAAGCTCGTAGCGGTCTGTGTGAAAGCCTTTGGACCGATCTTTATCCCTTTTTCAGTGATCCAATCGAGCTGATTTTTTGCAGGCAGACTCGTGGAAATGTCTGTATCACGTCAAATTTTTTAAAAAATAGATTTTTATCAATTCTCAGATTTTCCTAAATTAAATATGTAAGTATATAACCCTACGATAGCATGATGCAACAATTTCTAACGTCTTTTTATGTATTTCATAATAAGATTACGAGATTTCATAAGAAGTGTTTTTTTTTATAAATTTTCACCAATCGATTTTGCATATCTGCAACTGGTCTTATAGCCATGGTCAAGCAATTAGTATTAGCACCGATCAATTACTAACAATGTACAAAATAATCAAGCGAAAGTTTGTCATCATCAAAGATTGCCTGTCCCAATGATATACGAGAACTCATAATCAAGTTGCTCCAGCTTCGAACACCACCACCACCACCTCCATCACTGGAAGCATCGGCCAGACAGAAAGCAACAACCAGTCTGTGGCCACTGCAACCATATCCACACATACAGACACATAACACAGCATAGCTCCTGCTAAGTAAGCAATAACAACAACAACAAAAATAGAGCACATCGCAAAGAATTATATCGTCGTACGAACCGCCAGTGGTGGCTTTTTTAATTCTAATAGCCGGAGGTTAAACCACTATTTAACTAAGAGACAGCCACACAAAGATGTGCAGATGTACGGACGGACAGACGAAGAGACGTGCACATCGGCGGTTAATGGTCCATACCAGTGCAACGACACTCAATTCTAATCAGAACTAATACATCATCACAGCGAAACATAACCCAGCGAGCGGGTGACGAACAGTGGTTTCAAACGAAATTTCGGGTAAATTGGTGTGTAAAATTTATCTAGGATCCGTAATCTCGCAGGATTATGGGAAAAAGGGAACGCAGTGATGCCACATCAGGTAATCGATAGCTCACATCCACGAGCAATCGTCAATAGTCAATATATTGACATGGACATTTTCTCTCTCATGTAGACCCATACGAAGGAACCCAACTCAAATGAGACTCCATATTGAAGAACAAACAATTCATAAATCCATGGTCGTTCATGTAATGTGTACTGGAACTCAGCAGATCTCCGTAAGGAGTATGAGTACTTTGGAGAGTATGAGTACCTTGGAGAATATGAGTTCCTCGGATAGCACGAGTACTTTGGGTAGTTCGAGTACCTTGAGTAGAATGATTAACTTGAATATTTCGAGTACATTCGGTAGTACGAGTATCTTGGGTAGTACGAAATCTTGGTTAGTACGAGTACATTGGGTAATACGAGTATCTTGGTTAGTATGAGTACATTGGGTAATACGAGTACCTTGGATGGTGGTAGTAACTTTGGGTAGCACGAGTATATTGGGTAGTACGAGTACATTGGGTAATACGATTATCTTGGTTAGTACGGTTATCTTACCTTGGATAATACGAGTACCTTGGATAGTACGAGTACCTTGGGTAGTACGAGTACCTTGGAGAGTATGAGTACCTCGGCTAGCACCTTGGGTAGTCGAGTACCTTGGGTAGAACGAGTATCTTGAGCAGAATGATTAGCTTGAATAGTTCGAGTACCTTGGATAGTACGAGTACCTTCGGTAGTACGAGTACTTTGGGTAGTTCGAGTACCTTGGAGAGTATGAGTAACTCGGCTAGCACCTTGGGTAGTTCGAGTACCTTGGGTAGAACGAGTACCTTGAGTAGAATGATTAACTTGAATAGTTCGAGTACATTCGGTAGTACGAGTATCTTGGGTAGTACGAGTATCTTGGGTAGTACGAAATCTTGGTTAGTACGAATACCTTGGATAATACGAGTACCTTGGATGGTAGGAGTAACTTTGGGTAGCACGAGTATCTTGGGTAGTACGAGTACATTGGGTAATACGATTATCTTGGTTAGTACGGTTATCTTACCTTAGATAATACGAGTACCTTGGATAGTACGAGTACCTTGGAGAGTATGAGTACCTCGGCTAGCACCTTGGGTAGTCGAGTACCTTGGGTAGAACGAGTATCTTGAGCAGAATGATTAACTTGAATAGTTCGAGTACCTTGGATAGTACGAGTACCTTCGGTAGTTCGAGTACCTTGGAGAGTATGAGTACCTCGGCTAGCACCTTGGGTAGTTCGAGTACCTTGGGTAGAACGAGTACCTTGAGTAGAATGATTAACTTGAATAGTTCGAGTACATTCGGTAGTACGAGTATCTTGGGTAGTACGAGTATCTTGGGTAGTACGAAATCTTGGTTAGTACGAATACCTTGGATAATACGAGTACCTTGGATGGTAGGAGTAACTTTGGGTAGCACGAGTATCTTGGGTAGTACGAGTACATTGGGTAATACGATTATCTTGGTTAGTACGGTTATCTTACCTTGGATAGTACGAGTACCTTGGAAAGTATGAGTACCTTGGAAAGTATGAGTACCTCGGCTAGCACCTTGCGTAGTTCGAGTACCTTGGGTAGAACGAGTATCTTGAGCAGAATGATTAACTTGAATAGTTTGAGTACCTTGGAGAGTATGAGTACCTCGGCTAGCACCTTGGGTAGTTCGAGTACCTTGGGTAGAACGAGTATCTTGAGCAGAATGATTAACTTGAATAGTTCGAGTACCTTGGAGAGTATGAGTACCTCGGCTAGCACCTTGGGTAGTCGAGTACCTTGGGTAGAACGAGTATCTTGAGCAGAATGATTAACTTGAATAGTTCGAGTACCTTGGATAGTACGAGTACCTTCGGTAGTTCGAGTACCTTGGAGAGTATGAGTACCTCGGCTAGCACCTTGGGTAGTTCGAGTACCTTGGGTAGAACGAGTATCTTGAGCAGAATGATTAACTTGAATAGTTCGAGTACATTCGGTAGAACGAGTATCTTGGGTAGTACTAGTACCTTGGTTAGTACGAGTATATTGGGTAGTACGGGTATCTTGGGTAGTTCGAGTACCTTGGGTATTACGAGTACCTTGGCTAGTACGAGTACTTCTACTGATCGGCCTTGTAAACGCCAACAAAAAAATGACACCCAAAAAATTATGAAAATTATCCATCGGGTGATTATTTCATATTCTTTGGGTGTTATTTTATTGCTAGTTTCATTCGTGGTCCAATTAACTTTTCAGCTCGCCAAGGAAATAGGGTGAGTATTCTTCCAATCTAGAAGAGACACATTAAAAATGTCATTTAACTGCCGCCTCGAACCACTGTGCAACGTACATATGTTCGAGTATCCATGAAAACGGGAGTATGGCGAACTTACATGGTCGATGGGTGGGACGGACAGCTTGGTCGGTTGGTCGGCCAGCTTTGGCTAGATGGCGGCTAACAACACCTTGCTGGTAGCTAGCAATCCATTAGTTAGATTTGTTGTCTTTTCTCGGCTGTTGTGGCCATTGTTGTAGTTCTGGCTGTTGTTATTGTTGTTGTTGCTCAAAAGTTATTAGCAGACACAAGACTTGTCTTCGTTTGGCTGTGGCAATGCGCCGCCGACTTTGACACAAACGAATGACATTAAATTCCACGTGCATCGATTGTCTGTCGTCCGTCCGTCCATCCATCTCTCTTTCTACTACATAAACCCGCCACTAAAGTAGATGCGGCAGTAGCTGCATATTCAGCTTTACGCTGATGCCTTCAACAGTGGCGGGAGGTGCATGCTTACATGGAGGCAAAAAACCAAAAAAA
The DNA here is from genome assembly GCA_958296145.1 of Hydrotaea cyrtoneurina. NCBI lineage: Eukaryota > Metazoa > Arthropoda > Insecta > Diptera > Muscidae > Hydrotaea > Hydrotaea cyrtoneurina. The sequence continues at coordinate 23,684,195 of OY282512.1, forward strand.
AAAATAAAAAAAGAAGAAAGAATGTTTGTTGTATCTATTGCAAACATATTTCATCGGATACCACTTAATACACGGAATGACAACTATGAAAGACGGTAGTCATTTGCCTTTTTGTAAAATGTAAAACAACAAAAACAACAGCAGCAGCATCAAAAGACCGAACGAAGTAAAAGGAAACTAGATCAACCCGCCGTAACCAAAAGCGAATTGTGATGCGATGATTTTATGCTGGCGATGACGATGATGAGGACGATGTAGTCGGGGTGGCGGTGGTGGCAGTGGAGTCGGTGGCGGGCTGTAGCCACTAAAATAAACAGTGGGACTTAAGTGGTACAAATAAAACGGATGAATTTCCATCACCATCATCGCTTTGATGACTTAAGATTCTCGAAATTAAAATGTTGAAACTGTCTGAGCTCAGAATGTAAGCGATTTTTTTCTCGTTTTTTTTTGTGCTGTGCTGTTGCTTATAGTTTCTACCTAAAGACCCAGTGTTCCTTACGATCCATTGTTAATAAGCGATTTTCAGACAACCGATTAATTTGTTTGGTCGATTATCACTAAACTAGATGACAACAGATTATGACCGATTTTTAGATGATCCTCAAACTAGTTGGCGACAAATGTTGTAAATGTTAACCGTTGGTGGTAGGATTAATGTTTCTCAGCTATGGCATAGCTTCCTCGTTAGTAATATCCTCTACAATAGGTATTTTTGTTAATATATCTGGATCGTTTGTCGGGGGAAGGCCAGGAACCAGGAACCAGGGGCCTAATCACGGCATCCGTTACAGACAACATTTTCGTGTCAACATAATTTTAAATGCTACGACTTCTTTGGATCACGGCTTCCAATTGGCATTTTTCTTAGTTTGTTAGTTCGGATAGCAGCTGAGCTATCGACAGATTTCTTGAAAACCATTTATCGAACACGACTACCGTCGATAACGGATGCCATGATTAGTTCTCTGGTGCGGTAGAAGATCGAATGTACGTAACAGTTATTTTGACTAGGCTCGATTCTAGATAAATGCTTGGATGTTTTGTTGGGAAATCATCTGGTTTAGATTTCAGCACGTAGGTCCAGGACTAGGAAGTTCAGCACTTCAAGAAAGATTTGTTTATTTTACATTCGGTTTAAGGTGGACATCGGCTTCTTAAAATGGAATCTACATTGTAGTAAGTCCAAATCGATATGTCAGCCCTGTTAAAAATGCCCACAAAAAAAGAATAATAATTTGTCATTAAGTTGTTTTGATATTAAGTTTTATATTTTAAATTAAATTTAATTTGATTTAATATCCTGTCATTAGAAGTATATTTTAAATATTTATGGGCTAAGAGGCTCAGTTACCAACTGAATTTTAATAAATGAAAAATGCCCAGAAATAAATAAAAATATATTCTCCAAAAAGGCAAACATGAAAATTTCTTTAAAAATTCTGAAGAATATTTTTTAAATTTTAAATTATAAATATTAAATTTATCAACTTTTTAAGATTTTTTTTTTTTCATTTTTATTTACGAATATAATATATACAATAAAATTAAACAAGCCTCAGCTGAATTAAGGTATTCAATAGCCAAATTTGATTTTTTTTTTAAATTTTTTGTTTTTAATTTTTTTTACCTATATTTACTAATTTACTTTTTTTTACTAATTTAAAATTTTCACATAAAAAATTTCAAATTTTTGAAATTAGAAAAAATTAATTAAATCATGCCAATTTGTTTAACTTAAGAATTGATTACAAAACGTCCAGCGTTTTAGTCCCAAAAATTATTTTAAAAACTTAATGACAATAAGTAACAGTTTTTAGTTGCAAAAATTATTTTTTAAAAATTTACAGCCACACCTTTAGTCCCAACATTTTTTTTTAAAAGTTGATTACAAAAAGCCCACTTTTTAGTTCCAAAAATTATTTTAAAAATTTGTCACAAAAAGTCCCACTTTTTAGTCCCAAAAGTTAACTTATTTTAAAGAATTAATTAAGAAAAGTCACACTTTTTAGTTCGAAACATTTGTTTTAAAAATTGATTACAAAAAATACCAACTTTTTTTTATTTCCAAAAATTATTAAAAAATATTTTTACAAAAAATACCAACTTTTTAGACCCAAAAATTATTTGTTAAAAATTGATTACAAAAAATACCAACTTTTTAGTCCCAAAAATTATTTTTTAAGAATTGATTACAAAACGTTCCAAAAATTTGTTTTACAAATTTATTACAAACAAATTTTTAAAATAATTTTTGGAACCAAAAAGAGGGCTTTTTTGTAATAAATTTTAAAAAAAAAATATTGGGACTAAAAGTGTGGCTGTCAATTTTTAAAAAATAACTTTTGAAGCTAAATAGTTTAAACAATTTTAACTATTAAAAAAATAGAACTATTTTTGAACTATTTAGTTTCAACAATTATTTTTTAAAAATTGACAGCCACACTTTTAGTCCCAACATTTTTTTTTTAAAAATTGATTGCAAAAAAAGCCAACTTTTTAGTTCCAAAAATTATTTTAAAAATTTGTCACAAAAAATCTAACTTTTTAGTTTCAAAAATTGATTACAAAAAGTAACACTTTTTAGTCCCAAAAGTTATGTTATTTTAAAAAATTAATTACAAAAAGTCACACTTTTTCCCAAAAATAATTTTTTGAAAATTCATTACAAAAAATATCAAGATGTAGTCCCAGAATTTATTACAATCAGTCTCACCATTTAGTTCCATAAATTATTTTTTAAAAATTGATTACAAAAAGTCACACTCTTTAGTTCCAAAAATTATTTAAAAATATTTTTACAAAAAATACCAACTTGTTTGTCCCAAAATTTATTATATCGCGAGTCCCTTGTGAACTGGCAAAACACTAAAACAAAACTCCCTTTAATTGTCAGCATGAAAAATAGGAACCACGCGAGTAAAAAAAAATCATTAAATAGTTTTTCGTATTTGAGCTGTAGGAATCGTATTTGCCCCACTGTCGCTCACATGTTCACATCTATGTTCTTATCTATGCTGCTGATGATGCTGCTGCCTTTAAAGCCGGTCATGCTGGCGTTGCCGGTGTCTCAGTTTGCCGCTAAGCCGTTTTTATAGATTTTTCTCTATTAGAGAGTGACATTTTCTTCTTCTTTTTTTTTTTTTTGGCATGCATTTGTTATTTGAGCTTTATTTCGCTGCCCAAGGGTCCGGGCAATTGCATTTCTCAAATTGTAGACGATGTCGGCTGCTGGTCATTGTCGTTTTGCCTGCTGTTTTGTTATCACAACCTCATCATTTCCATGGCGGCTTTGTCTTTTCCCGTCCTGTCTGCCGGCTGCCGTTGGCAATAGGCCTCCGTCCAACTAGGGGGGGCCACGACCACGACAAACCCGATACAAAATGCTAATGAATGATTTCGGCCAATGTGACTGATTAATTTTCCGTTGATATTTGTCTAGTGCACGCATAAATTAGTGTCATTATGATTCGGTAACATATGACAGTTTTTAATGTTGCCCTTCTCAACTCGTTGCTCTCTAATCGGTGGCAGACGAGATTGTCCGCTTTAAGTCGGGAAAAAGGAAAACCCGCGTGTTAAGCATTTGAATGTGGCTGTCTGTTGTTGTAGCAAACTGTTTTTGTTTCTGTATAAACAGCGATGATTGTTGTGGTCACGCAATAGCTACTGTTTGATTTCGTGGTCGTCCGCCGTTTCTCCTATTTCCGTTCCATTTCTCCACCCAAATGATGTGCATCGTATCTATGAATTATGTGTGTGGTTTTGTTTTGGGTTTCTGATCACTTTTAACCATTTAAGGCTGATAAACATTGGAGTTATTGATGATACTATTATGATCAAGGCGGGTGGAGGGGGGTGGTGGGTTTGCTTTAATTGAAAACGATTTTGTAATTTTTCAAGTGTCCGTTTAGGTAACGATGTTTTAGAATGGGCGATTTGTTTGAACAATTCAAATATCGACAACATAATTTTGAGCGTGACTGAGACCCACACCACACTCTTATTTTACGGTGTATCATTGCTTTGTGGTGATGTTTGTGAGATTTTAAAGGGGGGGGGATTAGACCGATCGCTTTCTGAATTGATTTATTTGTATCGGTCTGACTATCTGTAGAAGCCACAAATTAGTCCGTCAATATGTGAAATTACATAACATTTTGAGCAACACTGCAAGGAAGCCGATGCGAAATGCCACAGGAAGGAAATCCAACCGAAGCACATGCTCACGTAGCAGCAAATTTATTGAAACGGGAATTGAAAAACTCATGAGGATTCAAATAATTGGGAATGTCAGAACATACTTTTCGAATCATATGGACTTTTGGCAGCAACAGCTCTGTGCAGCTCGACATCTTCAGAGAAACTCAGTACAAACATTTTGGGATGTAACGTAAACGTATTTCCCAAAACCAATACTGTGTTACTGTGGGTTTAGTGGAAACCAGTTTTTGGTTGTTTTTGTCTAAATGAGGCATCCACCGCACTGTACGCAAGACTGACATGCTAGTGGCCAAGACAAACGGTCGCCGTCGTCATACGGTGCACTTAAAAGCGTCACCATATTCTCGGAAAATTCTGTTGACAAGTTAGGTTAGGTTAATTTGGCAGTTGACCGAAGCTAATCTGAATAGAATCCATCAGGAGGTACCGTTGTGACCCCCCAAAAAGTTAGCCAATGTTTGTAGACCACCTAGGGTATTTTTGGCGATTTTTTACTTTTCTATTCCTGGGATTATTGGTCCCCGGGATAAATTACTACCAAGAAAATGAAACAATGTATGTGTTTAGGGGCTTTTTACAAATTTTAACCGGCAAATTATACGATTATTTACTTGCTAAAACATTCCTGAACTAGTTGATCTTATTACATTTCAATTGTACAGGATTTTTTTTTGCCGATTAATTTCGTATGATTTCTAATTAAAGTTTTATTCATCATTTCAAGTTTATAACATGCCAGAATTTTTTATGTTTAAGTTTTGTTTAACAAAAAAAACAACATTTTTTCATTACGGTTTTTAAACAAAATTTTAAAAAAAATTCCCGATTCCCGGGAGTTGAAAAAAGTCGGGAAATTAAAATCTCTAGACCAACCTCCAAAATAAAAAATTAGTATGAAATTCCCTTCAAAATGACTCCAAAATTACGGAAATGAAATTTGGTGCTGGGGGCTAGTGGGGGCGTGGGCGTACGAAAAAATTTGCAACTGACGCCCAAAGGGTTAATGGCTGCTTATGGTATTTCCATAACAACATAAAAAAAATCAACAACAAATTTGGCAAATTTCGCTAAAGTGCGGTTATTGCATGACCCTACCGTGCACGCCACTACATACAGGGTTCTCAAACAAGAGGTGTTACTTTGGTATTGAAAGAAAAAAGGATTTTTTTTGAGAAAAATTATCGAATGTTTATTTCATAATAAAGAGAAAGGTATGCCGTTACTAATAAAAAAGTAACATCAGCCAAATGGCCACCACGACCGCGCTTACAGGACCATATCCTTTTCATGAAATTTTCCATAACCAAATCGCAAAGTGGCTGCCCTATGTCCTCGATAGCCTCACGAATTCTATCTTTGAGGTCTTGAATCGACGCTGGGCTGTTGGCGTAGACCTTATCTTTCACGTGGCCCCAAAGGAAGAATTCGCAAAGTGTTAAATCACAAGATCTCGGTGGCCAATTGTGATCAGCTCTTCGAACACGGTACGGAAACTTTTCCCATAAATAGCAATGCTTTCGTTGCTTGTGTGGCACGTAGCGTCGTCTTGTTGAAAGTAAATCAATATCATCCAACTCCGACCATAAAAAATCATTAATCATCTCTTAATAGCGCAATCCATTCATCGTAACTCCAAAAACATTTCCGCACTAAACAGTCACACGTTAAGGATGGAGAGGCTTCTCAACAATAACTCTTGGGTTTCCCGAGCCCCAGATGCGACAAATTTGGTCGTTGACGTAGCCACCGATGTGGATATGAGACTTATCAGTCAAGATGATTTTTCGATGGAATTCCGTATCGTTTTCATGCATTTCAAGGACCTAATCAGCAAAGACACGACGTTGTTGATGATCGGCCGGCTTGAGTTCTTGTGTTAACTGAACTTTGTAAGCCTTGGGAATCTTTATGCAAAATATGGTGTAATGACGTTTGTGGAATGCCCAATTCCAAAGAACTTCAAGAAATAGAAAAACCTGGGTTTTCTTCAACACTTTGGGACACAGCCGAAATATTCTAAGTTGTTCTTGAGCAACGTGCACGGGTTTTATTCTTCACATCATTAGCTTGTCCCAACAGCTCAAATTTGTCCACCAATTTCTGTATTGCGGTCCGACAAGATGCTTCACGACGATCCAAAAATGCTTTAGTTTTGCGAACTGTGACTGCAAGATTTTCACCATCTTTTGTAGTGAATTTTAATAATTTCAATGCGTTGTTGAAGCGTGTATCGTTCCATTTTTAGTATTGGCGTAGTTTCTACTTGTCAAATGTCAAAGAATAAAAACTTCAAAAGTGACAGCTACCGAAATATCGGGTGATTCAAAATAACACCTCTTGTTGTAGAACTCTTTATATTTTATCTTTGCAAGTTTAATGAATAAAATGTATATCAAATGTATATTCGAACAAGAAGGGCATATTTGAATTCGCGAATGCATTTCCTTTTATTTGAGTACCACCAACGTAGGGCGGGGACTTTTCCATCTGAGAAACCTTTGAGAACCCTACTGTCCACATTGGTGGGCGGGATCGTTTTTTCTTTCGCACGCTCCTCCCCTCAAATTTCATTTTAATTGTCGTTATTTTTGGGTCATTTCGAAGACAACTGTATTTTATTTTAGATATGGTCCACAAAACCCAGGCAATGCCACCTCTTAATCGTTGGAACTTTTACAGAAGTCATTGTGTGGCATACGTAGTTTCATGTGATCCCAGTGACCAGAGGTTTCTCCAATAGATTCTGGACAGATTAATGCCGATCCACATCCTAGATATCTGTGCTTTCCCGGCATGTTGGTCCCTTTCGTCACTTTCTTCTGCAATAACATGAAATTTCTGTGATTTCCGTTGTTTACTCCCAGTGGGAAGTAATTTTGGGAGCTTTATTTAATTTTCTTAAAAAACAAGATTCGTACAAATAATAAGGTAAAATGCATTATATTTCATTGCAAGAGTGGACCATTTTTGAAATTATTTTATTTTTGAAATTAGGGCTTTATTTCATTACGAAATGAATTCCCAAAGTTAGGGTGTTTTTTTAAATTGCGGTTTTGAAATTGGGACTTTGCATTGTTTTGAGGCCTTATTTCGTTGGGGGTTTATGGGACCATATCCAATTCAGATGATCCGAGTAGATTCCACAAAAAACTACTCTTAGCGTTTTGAATCCCTCCCTAACTATTTCGTGAAATTGTGTTCCATAAGAACTTTTTTTTATTTGAATAGAAAAAAAACCTGTATTCGGACTACCCCTTTGAAACATAAATTACTATGATCCTTAATAGCCGAATAGTCCCCCTGGAGTCAATCTCTTAAAAAGTTGCCAAAGTCTTCGCCAAACTCTAACATTAAGCCAATGTGTATCTTCGATCTGGAGATCCAGTAACTACACCGACTAATGCTCCATCATTCACATTATGAATGTTTGTGGCAGCTACTGCGGCTCACGATGATGATGACGATGACGATTATTATCCGGTAGCACTTTTGAGAAGTAAATAAAACAAATGACAGCGAGAAACCACAAACCATCAAAGCTAAATCGAATGTAATAATTTTACGATTAATACACACTTTAACCGCAGCTCGCGCACACACACACACACATAGACGGATAGAGTTCCAATACAGCATTTACCGATCGATGGCACGCAACATTGAAAGCACAAAAAAAATCGCCTAAATGACAGTTAGATGGATGGAGTCATTGCAACCAAATAACAAACGAACAACAGCGGCAGCAGCAAAAAGGCAGATGATCACCACGACCGGCATTAGAAAGATCAGCGAGAAAAGCATTTGACTGTTGCAACAAACAAAAGCCGGTTGGCCAAGTCATCGTCATCGTCGTCATCAGCAGCGTATGCAACAAAATAGTTGCAACAGCAGCATTTGGCAGTCAAATACATACGGTCAGCGGCGGAATTTGTAAGGCCTTAATTGGCCCCGAGACATCTTCGTAGTGGTTTAGTGGATGTAGGCTAGTGAGCTTGTCCAATGCCAATTTCTGAACGCATGTATTACTCATTTTTTTTTCTCATTTTTTAGATTTTTCTCTTTTGCTTTGCAGACAATATGTGTACTCAACTGGCAACAAATTAATTGCCCGTGTGATGACAGGGTTATGAAACCAACAACTGGTTGAAGGTTTGTTCGAAGTAGTTTTCCAGAGAATACACTATTTTATTCCTCCATCATCAATGCTGATAGAATTTGTCCTATGTATCAGAATCACCACAACTCAAATAGAGCAAAGATATGAGGTCGATGGAATTGAACTTGAAAGTATACCGCAAGAAATTCGCTCGCAACCCACGTATGTTAGCAAAGCAATAGTTCTTACTAAGAACACTGATAGTAAGTGTTAAGCCTAATGCTTAAAGACAAACCGTGTCAAGAAGAGACCAGTGCCAAGTATATTATTCGGGAGGGGCGAAGACGGGAGGAAGCAAAGTTAGATGGCAAAAAAGGGAAGTATAAGTAACCCCTAGTCTGACATAATGGGAAAACCGTCCTTTCAATGTGTTGAGCTGAAAAAGAACATTTTTTAAAAAAAGTCAACGAGTTGTCAAACTGACCTTTGGACGATGCATCGGGGAGCTTTAACCTTCCCTCTGTTCTGCAGGTCCAGTGATCATCGTTCTTTTGCATTTACTGTCGGATTGCTAGCAGTGACAGGCTTTACTCCTCCCTCCCTTGACCACTGTCCACGTGTGTCGTTAAAGTTCTAAAGTTTCCTAGACAGGCCATTCAATTCCCTCGTTCCGTCTCTGCTCTGGCCACCGCTACTGTCATTGTGTATAGATTATTCTATACTTAGTGCAACTCTGGAGATGGCGATGGTGTTGATGGGAAGGGATCGGTCGGCACATGGAACATGGCATAAGTGCGGCTTTGAAATTATACTTATTCCACAAAGTTGCAATTTTGTTTTGGTGGCATTCGGTAGTAAAAAGCAATTGAACAAAGTGTTGTTATTGTTTGTGTTTTTTTTTTTGGTCGTTGTGCTCCTTCTTGCCACATTTATGGCATTATCAGCTAGTTTTTCATTTTGTTCGTTGTTTATTTTATGCCGATCATAGTCCACATATTGTAAGTCATATGCATTAGGTTCGATCGATCGGCCGGCCGGTCCGAGACGATGCGATCAATTCATCGCAACATTAAATGGTAGCAAATGGTGGTGCCACTACATCAGGCAGTTATTAGACAAGAATGTATCAGTGTGTGTGTGTGTCTATTGATGGAATGATATGGCAAAGCCGTGACTGTGGCATGAATGGCTGCAAAAGTGTTGGCTTTTGTATTCGTCATCACTATCATCACCAGCAGCCGAATGGCCGCTAAGACCCCATAATAAAGCAAACAAATTATAATCGTCCATGGAGCAAAGGCGAAGTGAGTGTGTCCTACACAAGTGAGTGTGTCGAAATATTATTGGTTTATTCTAAAAGGAAATCATTCCCATTATTTATGGCTTATTTAAGGCTTCGCCGTCGCTCATCCTCTCAATTAAAGTTTCCCAGAAGTTGGCGAGAATTGTTGGCTCTATCTCACGAAACGACTTGCTGAATATTCGCCTTGACGACCTGAAGTGTTCGTATAACATCAGTTCTGTATGGTTGAATGGCATCCCCCAGCTCAGAGGAGGCTCAGGTGACTTACAATACAGTAGTCAGTGTGACGTGGTCTGTCTGGCATGGCGCTTCATTCTGCTGCACCAAATAAGTGTAGGGTGCATTAATACTATGCATTTTGAATGCATATATTTGTGGCCATCATAATTCATTTTATGTTTCGGCCTGCATCATTTTATTCTCTCTCTGTCTCTCTCTCGCTCGCTCTGGTGTTCAAAAGTGGTCATTAAATATTGGATTCACACTTTTAGTCTGGCATTCTCTTAGAATGTTTTACAACCGTTAATACTTCCCGTCCCAGGCAGCTACGAAGCTTGTACAGGTGACTTAAAGTGTATTCGTTTCCAATGAGACGAAGATTAGAAAGTTTATCGGGGAGCATATATTTTTTTTAATGAATGTAAAATAGTTGCTGTACCCAGTAAAGGCCGTATAAGGAGGATGCGAAGCAGAAAATCAATCACAAGGATAGTCAGTTGTAAAGGGTTTTCTAACCAGGGATGTTATTTTGAATCACCTGCTATTTCGGTAGCTGTCACTTTTGGAGCTTTTATTCTTTGACATTTGACAAGTAGACGCATTGAAATTATTACAATTCTCTACAAAAATGGTGAAAGTCTTGCAGTCACAGTTCGCAAAACTAAAGCATTTTTGGGTCGTCGTGAAGCACTTTGTCGGATCGCAATACAGAAATTGCTGGACAAATTTGAGCTGTTGGGACAAGCTAATGATGTGACGAATAGAACCCGTGCACGTCGCTCAAGAACAACTTAGAATTCTGAGCAATCCAAGTATGAACCACCACTACTTGAGAAATAGTTAGCTTTAATTTAAAGTTAAATGAATGTACGACAGGGAATATTGCTGATGTAAGCCAAAAGTGTTTAAGAAATCCCAGGTTTGTCCATTCCTCGTCGTTCTTTGGAATTACACTGTGTTTTGCATAAAGACTTGGGTCTTAAGGCTTATAAAGTTCAGTTAACACAAGGACTCAAGCCGGCCGATCATCAACAACGTCGTGTCTTTTCTGATTGGGTCCTTGAAATGCTTGAAAACGATACGGAATTCCATCGAAAAATCATCTTAACTGATGAGGCTCATTTCCACATCGGTCGTAGAGTGATTCACTTGACATTCTGTCAACATTTCGAGCGGGGAAGAACTGTCACCTTCCAAAAAAAAAAAAATATAATTTAAAAAAAACTCTATATGCGTCACCGGGAGTACCTATGGATATCGATCAGTTATTGCCTGATGGATCCTGGATAAAAGCTAAATGAGATGCGAGTATTTGCAAAAGTACGACAACTACAGATGTAGAGAGATGGAGAGAAATAGATAGAGAGATAGATAGATGAAGAGAGAGAACATTTAAGTTCCATTGATCATGTTATGGGGTTTTTATTTCTTTAGTTTTTATTTAATAAAATAAAGGTTTATTTGGTGATTTAATTGCACAAAGTAATTAAAGAAAAATAGTTTGGTCTGAACATTGATGAGTTTAAATAGAAAAATAATATGCAATCGTATCCGTTGATCGTCGTAGCTTCTTTCGTCTTTAGTTGTTCACGTAGCGAATAGAACTGCACTGCTAGCTCCCGAATGCAAAAGGAGAAGCTTCATTGACACGTCTTCGGAAATATCCGATCCCACAATGTTTTATTTTCTTATTAATTGTTCTTCTATCAGTTTCAAGTATTTCCTCATTATGTAGACAAACTCTTACCTGTATTCCCAACAAAGACTCAACAAATCTAAATTGAAATTGAGAAGAAGGAAATATTGGAAAAAAAATCCGTCACCACGTGCCTGAACTTACTAAATATTCAACATAACATTGGATTTTGTTTTGTTTAATCCTTTCCGTGGATTTGTCAAATATATTTGACAATTCATATGATTTTTACTTTCCCCTACAAAGGTATTTGCCACGGAAAGGTTTAAGAGTAAGATTTAAGAGTATCATCAGGGTTTGTTGTTGTCAACTGGAGAGAACTGATGGGTCAGCAAAGTTACACTAATCACCACCACTGAACCACTTTTACACCAACACAAAGTTCAAGCTGACATTTTTAAACTCATCTCTATTTTGATTATGCTCTTGATTTGGGATATAAGTTTAGGTGGCAGTCCAACACTTTTGGTGTGCCCCCAGATGTCGCTGGCCAATCACCAAAAAAAAAGAAACCACACAGCCCATCATTTGCATTGATGGTGCGTGTACATAATTACAGCCTACGGATGAACTTAAACAAATTCCTTCGTAAATGTACAACTTAACGTAATGGAATGCAAAACAAGCAACGGAAACCCTCCACACAATTAGGGCGTTAATCAATTACTAATGAGCCGCTAATCATAAAGCAGGCAACAGAACAATTGGCTGGAGCGCGGTACGCTAACACAAGACCGACCGACACGTGAGCCGGTAAATATGGGTAGTCACACGCGCCACTTTAGCCCCCACCTGCCCCAAGGTGGTAGTAAGTGGCAAAAGGAAACACAACTCAGCCAAGCAACAATGGACAGAGCACAACAGCAGATTACAATGTCACAAAGAGGTGTCTAACAAGGGAGGAGTTTAATTGGTAACCAAACGTATCATTGGTCGTTATGAGGCAACACAAAAGGTGGACTTTTTTTTGTTTGTCCTTAAGGGACGTTTCCAGTGGGCTGCCTTTGGTTAATAACGACGTGAAAAGTAATGGCTAATAACTAAATAATCATTGGTTGGCTGGCTCCCTTAATTGGTATTGGACGGATATGTCGGTATCGCCATACACACCGTTTGGGCAAGAGGGAAACATTGTGGTGGCCTGGGGTTTCCATTTGCTGGTTGTTTTATGGCGGGGGGAGGGGGATATATTTAAGAAATTTCCTTTGTTAGATTGTTCTCTTCCTCCCTCGTCATTGGCAGCGTCCATTGTGGTAGTTGTCATCTGTCGCCTCTGGAGCTAGAGGGTTCGCGTTTAGTTATCGTTAATGTGACTGCTATTCTTTGAGCATTAACTTTTCCATAACACAATGTGACTGGAGCAATTAATGATTCAATGAGTTGATGCAAAACTTTCTTCATTTTTTTTTTTGTATTTAACCCTTAAATACGCAGGTGTACACTATGAATTTCAACCATAAAGAGTCCCAGTTTTTTATCTTAATATATATTTACCCTCGACACTGATTCACTGATTCACTGATACACTGATACACTGATTCCCTGATTCACTGACTCTGTCACGCAGTACGTAGGAATTTAAATAGGCATTCTATAATAATTCTATAAATAATAATAATAAAAAAAATAATATTTTTTTTGTACAGAAATTGTGTTTTCCCCAAATTTTTTTTTTACCAAAAAATTTTTTTTTCCAAAATTTTTTTTTCTTACAAATTTTTTTTTTCCAAATTTTTTTTTTCAAGAAATTTTTTTTTTTCAAGAAATTTTTTTTTTCAAAAAAAATTTTTTTTCCACAAAATTTTTTTTTTTCCACAAAATTTTTTTTTCTACAAAATTTTTTTTTCAACAAAAATTTTTTTTTCCCACAAAAATTTTTTTTTTCAACAAAAATTTTTTTTTTCAACAAAAAATTTTTTTTTCAGCAAAAATTTTTGTTTCCACAAGTTTTATTTTTTTTCGAAATTTTTTTTTACAAAATAGTTTTCTCAAAATATTTTTTACAAAATTTTTAAAATTAAGTAACAAGTACTTTCTTAAGCAAATTAACGGGCGCCATAGGCGCATTACAACTTACTAGTACAAAATAACCAATTATGAGTTATTTTTGTACTATTCGACAAATATGATTGATTCACTTTCATAAAAGTTCAACCGGGTGGAGTGAAATTCAAAAAAAAAAGTTAACCTCGGAAAGAGATGTAGTCTGGGGTCCTAATGAGGGGAAAAATAAAGACAAAAATTTTAAAAAAAAATTTAGGGGTCGCGCCACTCCCTCGAAATTTGGAAATTATCGCTATTTTGGCGTTGATTTTAGAAAAATCCTAAAAAGTTTTATGTCAATAAATGTTTGCAATAGTGTAAACAATGAAATAAAGGCATGAAAAAATTTAAAAAAAAATTTCTCATTGTTCAAAAATTTCAAAAAGTAAAATAAGTCAAATCGTCCCTTCTTCAGAAAATTGACTGAACAATGAAATCGCCACCAAAGCTACAAATATTAGTCGATTATCCTCATATTTGCCTCAAATACTTTTGTTTGGGCACTGAACAAGCTCAAACTTTTAAATTTCGAATAAGTTAAGTCGTTAATTTTTAGGATTTTTCTAAAATCAACGCCAAAATAGCGATAATTTCCAAATTTCGAGGGAGTGGCGCGACCCCTAAAAATTTTTTAAATTTTGTTTCTTTATTTTTCCCCTCATTAGGACCCCAGACTACATCTCTTTCCGAGGTTAACTTTTTCAAATTAAAAAAAAGCATGTTTTCACTCCACCCTACTGTATATTGCGACAAAGTCTAAATGTTGTTGTATCCTATAGGATACACCTCGCATTTTAGGTTTAAACTGTTTCCTCAGCCAGTTCGCTGGTAAACAATTGTTCTAGACAAAAACAAAAGACGTTTTTTGCAAATCTCATTTAATGTTCCAATATAAACTATGTTCCAATATGTAGATGATGGAACGACCCCGTTACGTCCTTCCTTTAAATAAAATTGTTCTTGAAAAGGAAGACAATGTTCAGAAATATTACTCAAGTGCAAAAGCTGTGAGTCCAACATGTCGACCCGTTAATTTTCATCCAAACGACACCGCTCTCAAAATGAGATGACGAACACCGATAACTCAGTCCATAGGTCAAGAAGTGAAACAAAACTGACACTCGAGCTGTGTGCAATTGAAATGTTGTCAAAGAATGTTTGAGAGACAACTCGCGAATGTAGTGAATCTGTACATTGAAAAAACTCGTTCGTGACACCGTCTGACAATAAAATATTCCTCGTTTCGTCACGAACTGTATTAGGAACGGCACAGTGAGAGATCTTCCACATCGACGCCCAAGACTTGCCGAAGAACTGGCTGAACCGTTAACTAAAATGTGTTGTCCTGTCATCATCAGGTTTTGACATCAGTCGAGGCCGTTTGTAGCCATTTTGGTTTTTTTACACTTTCAACGCCGACCAAATTGTGAAAATTTACTTAAATAAAAATCTATTCGCGAAGTTCATAGAGCACCAATATTTTACGGTCAACCATAATCGGTCTAGTAGGCAAGCTAACAAGCTATGTCAATAAGCAATGACAATCCTTAGGCCATTAACTAATCACCATTACATCCATTAAAATTGACTGTTTGGTGTGGATTACACGCTGGCAGCATTATCGGTCCTTAATTCTTTCGAAATGAGGAAGAAGCGCTATCGAGCCAAGCTGACAGAATTTTTGTTTCCAAAAATTAATCAATCAATTTGGTGACAACTTTATTTCCTTTATCCCTCGTTTGGGTGACTTAACGTAAAGCTGTTAAATTTCGATTGAAATTGACCCTCTATTAAACAATTTGTGATAAATTATTGATTACAATTACAAATAATCTAAAAGTAATCCAGATTACTTTAAATTACAATAAAATAAAATAATAATAATCAAAAATCGCATACGCGATTTGCAGGAATCATGCATGATCATACGTTACAAGACATGATCATTTGAAATTGTTAGTCCTTGTCACGGGAGCGTGTTTGAAGGGGAGAAGAAGGATCCACACGAAGACATCTCGAAAATGTATTTTTTTTTCAACTGCATGGACAATAAATCTGGACGAATCAGCTATCAATATTAAAAAAATTTATAAAAATTTTTCCGGAAAATCTTAATATATATTTACCCTCGACACTGATACACTGACTCACTGATACACTGATTCACTGACTCTGTCACGCAGTACGTAGGAATTTAAATAGGCATTCTATAATTCTATAAATAATAATAATAAAAAAAATAAAAAAATTGTATTGTACAGAAATTGTGTTTTCCCCAATTTTTTTTTTACCAAATTTTTTTTTTACCAAAAATTTTTTTTTCCAAAATTTTTTTTTTACAAATTTTTTTTTTTCACCAATTTTTTTTTTCCACAAAATTTTTTTTTCAACAAAAATTTTTTTTTTCAATAAAATTTTTTTTTTCAACAAAATTTTTTTTTCAAGTAAATTTTTTTTTTCAACAACTTTTTTTTTTTCAATTTTTTTTTTTCAACAAAATTTTTTTTTCCAATTTTATTTTTTTTTGAAATTTTTTTTTACAAAATAGTTTTCTCAGAATATTTTTTACAAAATTTTTAAAATTAAGTAACAAATACTTTCTCAAGCAAATTAACGGGCGCCATAGGCGCATTACAACTTACTAGTATATAATATAACTCAAATCAAATACTGGTTGAATTTGATGTGGACAAATATTTTTTAATGACAGTAATCCGGATTACTTCGAATTACCATAAATAATCAGAAAAATCCTAAAGTAATCTCGGAAAGTAGTCGGATTTTTTGCTGATTACTTATATACTTATATATATATACTTATATTTGCTGATTACATACACAATAAAACTGAATTTAAAAAAAA
Source organism: Hydrotaea cyrtoneurina (assembly GCA_958296145.1). Taxonomy (NCBI): domain Eukaryota; kingdom Metazoa; phylum Arthropoda; class Insecta; order Diptera; family Muscidae; genus Hydrotaea; species Hydrotaea cyrtoneurina. The sequence goes on from OY282512.1 coordinate 23,700,639, forward strand.
AGAAAAAAAAAAAAGTAATCGAAAATAATCCGGATTACTTTCAGATTATTTGTAATTGTAATCAATTATGAATCTTGAAAAACTGAATACAATCGTAATTTAATCGTTACTGCAACTCTACAAAAAGTGTAATTTAATTAGTAATTATTACGATTAGTAATCATTAGTCAACAGCTATGACTGAAGGTCACTTTCTATGGGGCTCTGTTAAGTCAGTGGTTTATGCCGACAAACCACAACTCGTGAAGCATTAGAAGACAATAGTGCCGTCCTAAGAAATAAAGTCACTAGAAATAATCAAAAGTAATCTCGGAAAGTAGTCGGATTATTTACTGATTACTTTTGATTACTTATAGTAATCGAAAGTAATCTCGATTACTTTCAGATTATTTGCAATTGTAGTCAATTGTGAATCTTGAACAACTGAATATAATCGTAATTTAGACAGTCCAAAAATTGGTTCACATAACTCGGACATACGCCGGAAATCGTATTTAAAAAATAAATCCCATGGAATTATGTACCCGACTGTAAGGGAAATTCCATTCCAATGCTATTTCTGTCTGTTATGATAATTTGAAGTCCGTTATCACAACATCACCCGCCACATTTCTCTTCACTTACATTGTACAGCTTTTCACATTAACTGTTCACTATGTCAATCAATCGAATGATTGTACCGATCATGCGATAATTAAATGACTTATTTATGGACTTCATGCTATTTGAAACGAACTATGCCTCATAGCCAATCATTAATTAATTCTTTTCACCATTCAAATAGTATTTCTTTAATTTTATCGGTGATTTTTGATGCGCCTGCCTGGCCATGAGATCTCATAAGTTTAAGGCTTCTTTCGAAATATCACTGCAACAACATGTACATGTAACGGCAACAAATACTTAAATTCCAGATTTTACAACATCATCCAGTGATCATTTATTGATGAAATTACATCATAATTCGACCGTATTTTATTGTTTTCAAATTATTGACAATTTATGCCAGACGACAAGATAAGACAGAGCAGCCAGCGTACACAAATGATGGGAAGGCCCGACTGCAGCATGCCGAGATTTATACAGTGACACGCCCCAAATTAACTTTACAGTTTAGCACCACAACGTCTTGGCATGAATGAAATGACCAGATCTTCGCAGAAGACAGACAAAACCTCTACAGAGGACAAGTTTTACAACGACTATTCGATGCAGAAGAACATCGACAATTTGCAAGTATATATTGAAAATCATCAACATTTTACTGAAAGAACAAAATAGCAAAAAAAAAAAAAACAACAACATAACCGTACATTTGCCATTTCGTCTTATACTTACAAAAATATCGAGCAAAAACAATGAATTTCTTATGACCAACACTGTACCCGTACTAGTGCCACAATTAAGTTTCGTTTCAAAGCCATAGATCGTTGAAATATTCTAAATGCCTTCTCAAGTCATTAATTTTATGATGCGAAAACATTGGTCGGCTTCTGGTCTTCATATGCGATATCTGCACAAAGGAAGTGCAGGAAAACAAAACCAAACAACCGGCAACCAGGCCAACATTCAGTCTCGAATAGATCTTCCAAGTGCCACTTACACTGTATGAAATGAAAACAACAAAAAAAAAACAATTTTAGTAAACGAGGATGCCTTGGCAGTGGTGTGAGTGTTTTTTTAACACCAAATTATTCTAGGTAAAGAAGGAATCGCTGAACGGAGAGCTTCACACCACCCAACGCGTTTTGCTGGTGACTGGTATAACAACAGTAGCCATTCTTGCCAGCCATAAGCAATCAGTCTGTGCCATAATTATGGGCCACACTCCAAGCTGGGCGATACGGATTTAATGGTGTTGGTAGCATCCAACCAAAAACTTAAGGTTTTGTATAGTTCTAGGAATGTACATTGTGTAGCGGTACCCTCGGGGAAAAATGTTAGTTGCAATCGATTGATTGCCAAGTAGTTAAGTTCAAGAGTACACATCACTTACAAGTTCGACATCATGTCATTTACTTGTACACGGGGATGTCACTGGAGGCAAGACTTTTTGTGAGAGAGACAGAGAGGTAAAGTTTCAGAAAAATTCTAGAACAAATTATAAAAATTAGCCTCCAACCAGTAGGGTGGAGTGAAATTCAAAAAAAAAAAAAGTTAACCTCGGAAAGAGATGTAGTCTGGGGTCCTAATGAGGGGAAAAATAAAGAAAAAAATTTTAGGGGTCGCGCCACTCCCTCGAAATTTGGAAAATATCGCTATTTTGGCGTTGATTTTAGAAAAATCCTAAAAAGTTGTATGTCAATAAATGTTTGCAATAGCGTAAACAATGAAATAAGGGCATGACAAAATTTTTCTCATTGTTCAAAAATTGCAAAAAGTAAAATAAGTCAAATCGCCCCTTCTTCAGAAAATTGACTGAACAATGAAATCGCCACCAAAGCTACAAATATTAATCGATTATCCTCATATTTGCCTCAAATACTTTTGTTTGGGCACTGAACAAGCTCAAACTTTTAAATTTCGAATACGTTAAGTCGTTAATTTTTAGGATTTTTCTAAAATCAACGCCAAAATAGCGATAATTTCCAAATTTCGAGGGAGTGACGCGACACCTAAAATTTTTTTAAAATTTTTTTCTTTATTTTTCCCGTCATTAGGACCCCAGACTACATCTCTTTCCGAGGTTAACTTTTTCAAATTAAAAAAAAGCATGTTTTCACTCCACCCTACTAACCAGTCTTCGCTAATTGTGTTTAAATCCAAAAACTCCGTTGCAAGGATTTTCCAGGATTTCGGTTTGGCCGGTTTGAGGGTTAATATTTGTTTGCAATTAAACACAATTAATGAAAATCGCCCCCGGGGCGGTCTTGCCGGTTAGAGCGCCAATAGACACACACTAAAGACGGCCATTACAACAGCAGCCCCCCGATGTCGCGTGTAAGTGAGTCAGAGTTCCAGCAATGAGAGAGAGCATTTTTTAAAATTAACTACAGAGTTGTCCAACAAGATTTTGGTATTTTCCGTGGCCAATAATTTTTTTTGGCGTGCCAAAATCCACGGAAAGGTTTAAAGAAAAATTTAATTTTTTGATATAAATGATTGGCTGTTTATTTCATAATAAAGAGAAAGGTGTGCCGTTAATAATGAAAAACAACATCAGCCAAATGGCCACCACGATCACGCTTACAGGACCATATCCTTTTCATGCAATTTTCCATAACCATAACCGCAAAGTGGCTGCCCTACGAATTCTATCTTTGAGGTATTGAATCGACGCTGGGCTGTTAGCGTACAACTTATCTTTCACGTGGCCCCAAAGGAAGAAGTCGCAAGGTGTTAAATCACAAGATTTCGGTGGACAATTGTGATCAACTCTTCAAGAGATAACACGGTCCGGAAACACCTCTTATTGGAAAACCCTTTATTTAGTTAAAACTCATGCTGAGATTCATTGCCAGGTAATGCCAATGGTAATGACATGTGACTCTATGAAAAATAACCGAAATGCTAAATAAACAACCCCCACCTCCAGAAATAAAGAATTCTCCAAAAAGGTCAACATGAAAATTTCACCAAAAATTCATCCATTTCCATGGGCCAAAAGTCTGTAACTTTTGATCCAGTAAACATGTTGGAGTTCGGTAAAAAACTGTTTGTAGGCAAGGATTAAGCGATTGTTATAAGTTATACATATTAAAGCGCCTTGGAGACGATCAAATAATTCCATCAATCGGTTGTGTGTGTGCCTCTAATCGGGTTTCGTCGGCTACACGTACACGACGTCGGCAATGATTGACATAAAAAACAAAATTTTTTGATATTTTCGTTGATGGCGTTTTCGTTGTCAAGCATGACTCATTTAGTAGTAAAAAATTGTTCGAGATGGACAAGTGCGCGGGATTCTCCAAAAGATTCTCGTGCGTAAACCGATGTGGTTCTTTGAACCAATTTTGCATCCACATTTTCTTTTTCTGGACTTCTTTTATTAACCCTTTCCGTGTCAAAAAAAATTTTAGTCAAGCTAACAATGCGAAAATTTGAATTTAGTGTAATATGATGACGCTGATGCTGGGAAAAATAATAATTTTTGTTTTTGGTGGTCACAGCGGCTTTTAGAGGATGATAATCCTAAATGTCGAGAACCGAAAAACAACCACCAAAAGGTCCCGCTTTATGTTTTTTTAATTTTTTATTGCTATTAATACTGGTCGATATCGTTCGATGACTCAATATATTATTTTTTGTGTTCGTAAAAATATCAAAATTTGGCTGTTTTTACAAACAAAGTGTCAACTTCTTAACAATTCGTTTAAAAATAACAAAACAAAGCGAAGACCTATTATGATAACATTTATAAATAGCATAAGTATCGGCATTTCATTTAAAACAAAAAAAAATTAATAACTGTAAATTAATATATTGCAAAAGTCTAAAGAAGTTGAGTACATTAATTGTCAAATATATTTGACAAATCCACCGAAAGGGTTAAAATTGCAGCACATGCTAACAAAAGCAAATCTTCTTCCTCCGACGACGACATATCAAACGAACACACAACGAAAACGAACACAAAGTGATGATTGCCGTATTTTGTGGTGCGTTTGCGGGCAAAACACGAAGGCACACACTAATACATATGCACGCGATTGATGGAATTATTTGATCGTCTCCAAGGCGCTTAAGAGTCGAATAATTGGATATTTTTTAGAAATATTTCTAAAGTTGACTACTTTTCGTATTTTTCGTTTTCAGGAGTGAACTTTTTTTTGTCTCAGATAAACCTTTAACTCTTGAGCACTTAAGAATCAACATTCGTCAAGTTATGGCTGAGTTACCGACCAATATATGTCAAAAAGTGGTCCACAATTATCTCAAAAGAATCAATGCTTGTAACACTTCGAGTGGTGGTCATTTAATTGTTGTAGTTGACATAATGTCAACGTTCTAACTTTATAATAAAAAAGAAATATCATGAAAACAATTATTTTATATATGTTTTATTTTCATTTATTTTTAAATTCTTTGATGAAACAGTGATTTGATTAGTCCGTATGAGATTTTTTTGCTGAGATCATTTATTTTGGTTTCCCAAAGCTACAAATCTAAACCCTCTCAAACTAAGACTGGAATCGAGGTATTCGACTATTTGACTCCCTCTTCTCATCCTCATCGTCATCCTCACATCTCGTACGAGTCAACTGTCGTTCTAACTCCATTTGTTTCTATCAAACAGTGTCCAGAGATCATGTCTATCAGACCGTCTATGGTTCGTCTGGCTAAGATATTTCAGATTTAGAGTTTTTATATACCTCATATAGGTGATTTCATTGAAAAAAAAAACAGAGTTGTATTTAAGACAGTCTTAATTGATTGAGCAGAGAGATTAATTGAGCAGAGAGATCCAATTGCGTAGAACTAGCGCTGAATGAAACAGTAGTGGTGGTCGACTTTTTTTTATTTGAATTTTATTTCTCACAACACAAGCTGGGACGTTTTCCAGCTTACATCTGTAGGATGAACACCATGGACCAATTCGAGCTAGGTTTTTGGTTTATAAAACTATATTAAATTAGAATGCCCTTCGAGACTTTATGGACTAGTCTCGATCTGAGAGGTGGAAAATATACCGAAAATTTCTAACTGGCCGGTGGGATTTCAATTTAATTTCTCACATAACTAGTTGCTGGGGTTTTCAGCTTATTTCTGAAAGAAGGCATCAAAGGAGCAAATTGTAGCTGGAGTCCAAATCTGAAATTGTCGCTTGAATGTCCGACCAATTTAACAAATGTTTCATAGAATTAGCCAAAGTACCACATGTTTAATGGGTTTTATTTCGCAGGACATGTGACAATTCGAAAATGCAGCTGATTGTTCAAGGCGAGAATTCGTAGGGTTCAAAATCAACATTTGTGATTGCCCGCAAGATTTGTGTGTCAAACGTTTCTTTTCTAGAATTATGTTAAATTTATTCTATGGACAAACAGATCCTTAGAGACAGCTCATATCAAGAAATAATATAAATCAAAAATTTATCGTTCAATTGGACGATTATTAATATTGTAAACTTCAGGAAGGAGAGTCGATATCTAACAAAGAGTACACTCGGGGTACTTCATGGTTCATAGGAAAAAAAAAAATTAGGAAAATCTGAGAATTGATAAAAATCAATTTTTTAAAAAATTTGACGTGATACAGAGATTTCCACGAGTCTGCTTGCCAAAAATCAGCTCGATTGGATCACTGAAAAAGGGTGAAAAATCGGTCCAAAGGCTTTCACACACGCCACTAGGAGCTTCATACTTCAAACTAAAAAAAAAAAAATTCTGACGTGTACATGAAAATCGCCGATACACGTGTATTTTTATTTTTTATCCCCTTTCCGAAAAAGAAAATTTGGTTCATAGGACAGAATGTGTGTAACACGGTGTTATAGATGTTTTCCTTCGAGTTTATCTTGTGGTTTTTTTAAAGTTTATATGATTACTATGTTTTTTTTTTGCCTGTTTATTTTTTTTATCCATCCTATAGGCGTTATTGCGTAAAACACTTTATTACTTGGCAATGAGTTATCATTTTTCCACCTTTTTGCGATACATGACCACACGGCAGTATCTTCTCTCTGTCTTTCTCTCTCGATCCGATTGTTTCTTATCTGAACCACTGGTATATTCAATATTAACTATGTGGTCATTTAGAGGGAGGACGATTGTTAAGCTACTGGATAAACACTTCTGACCAGTAGTACCGATGCGATTTAATAGTATTTTTGTTTTATTTTTATTTTTTGTATTTTGTTGTTGGTGGCCGGCATTGAATTGAAATTAATTGTATTACATGCGTGATTCGTTGGGGTATTTTCCAAGATAATTAATTACACAATGGAAACGGTATGTGGAAAATTGAATACAAAGATTGAGAAAGCAAAAACTGATTGAAATAAAAATCCGACATGTGTTGCATTGTGGGGTAAACATATTATATCTGGTACATTCCCCTGAGCTGACACCTCTGCAATAGATCATTGTATACGGGAACGAAGATCAACTCAGATGGATAATAGACTTCCCATCAGTAAATTCAACTACTACTGTACTGGTCAAATCGAACAGTAGTACTAGTTTTAGATGTCTCAGAAATGAGTCAGTTGTCCTTTCTGGGCATTACACTCATGAGATAGTTCGCAAGGCCCAACGCACTAGTAACTTCGTTAGTGCATTTTCAAAGACAGAGAAGACAGAGAAACCCCCTAATATTCGAATTTTGGTGTCTAGATCATATGAAGCCGGCATTAGCATGTTATGGTCGACCGATAAATCATTCTCGAAATGTGATGATGAGATTGTACTTTTACCGGCAGTTTATACGGCATCCAAGAGCGACAAGGCGAAAAAGAGAGTCATGCGTTGTATACTAGGGTGGAGTGAAAACATGCTTTTTTGTTAATTTGAAAAAGTTAACCTCGGAAAGAGATGTAGTCTGGGATCCTAATGAGGGGAAAAATAAAGAAAAAAATTTTAAAAAAATTTTAGGGGTCGCGCCACTTCTTCGAATTTTAGAAAATATCGCTATTTTGGCGTTGATTTTAGAAAAATCCTAAAAATTAACGACTTAACTTATTCGAAATTTAAAAGTTTGAGCTTGTTCAGTGCCCAAACAAAAGTATTTGATGCAAATATGAGGATAATCGACTAGTATTTGTAGCTTTGGTGGCGATTTCATTGTTCAGTCAATTTTCTGAAGAAGGGACGATTTGACTTATTTTACTTTTTGAAATTTTTGAACAATGAGAAAATTTTTTTTAAATTTTTTCATGCCCTTGTTTCATTGTTTACGCTATTACAAACAATTATTGACATAAAACTTTTTAGGATTTTTCTAAAATCAACGCCAAAATAGCGATAATTTCCAAATTTCGAGGGAGTGGCGCGACCCCTAAAAATTTTTTAAAATTGTTTTCTTTATTTTTCCCCTCATTAGGACCCCAGACTACATCTCTTTCCGAGGTTAACTTTTTTTTTTTGAATTTCACTCCACCCTATTGTATACATCGACTTCGAGTAGAGGAAGCATCACCACGACTGTGTAGTCGGAGTCTGGAATCGAGGTTTATTCTAATAACATTTCCCATAACAAAAAAGAAGTAAAAATAACTTAATCTGTTAATTTTTTAATATTTTCAATTTAAGAATAGTGGAGGAAAAAACTATTTTCAAAATTTTTGTAGAATAACTGAAGTTGGAGTCTACGCAGGAGCTTTCTTCCGGTGGCGATGGCTGGCTACAAAAATACGCGGCGGCGGGTTGAAGCCGTCTCCAGCCGACTCTTTTTCCCATAAGCCGGGGATCAACTGGAAACCGGGTGTAGAGTCTCTCGGAACTGAGAGAGATCATCACGATCTACAGCGAATGATCAGGCAGGTCTGAACGACATTCTGAGGGATTCGGTTGCGGCAGCATTAAACGTTCTCCCTATGAATGCCGTACTCGGGGAATGTCCTTCTGTAGTGGCATTAAATCAGGGAAGTTCCCAAACCATAGTGATTCTAGGTTAGCTGAGATCAGGATGGTCTATTTGGCAATAATTAATTGTCAAAAATATCGGCCGGTCTAAGAGAGAACGCGAGGGATATTTGCATGATATTTACAGTTCAGACAATTCATTGCTGCTGTCGATCACCCAGGAATACAAACGGACCTAAATACACCAAATGAAAAAGGTCCCCAAAAAAAATGAATAATCCCCCAAAATAAAGAATTTCCCAAAATAAATTAAAAATCCTCGCAAAAGCGCAATAGAAAAAAATCCTCAAAAATTCGAAAAAAGTCCCCCAAACAATTTATGAAAAATTACCCAATGTAAAATTCCTCAAATATTATGAAAAATACCCCAAAAATACAACAATAGATTTTCGTAATTTGTAAAAAGTGTATTTTGGACCAAAAAAAAAAATCAAAAGTATTAAAAAGTCGTACCAAATTAAAAATAAAAAACAACCCCAAACAAAAGCGAAAAATCTCATACAAAATTATGGAATTTTTATAATGAAAAATTGGGACGATTTTTCATAATTTGTAAAAAATTAACAAAAAAAAAAATTAAGAATTCCCCAAAAAAAAATTTCATACAGAGATTGAGGAGTTTTTATACCCTCATCCTACGGGTAGGAGGGTATATATCATTTGATACGTTCCAAAATTGTAACGCCTACAAATATTCACATTAGAACCCATTCACATTAAACACATTAAAACAAATTCGATTCATGACTTTCTAAATCGTTTGAGCCATGTCCGTCTGTCCTGCTTGTAGGCACGAAATTTGAAATTTGGCATGGGTTAATATTTTCCCAAAACTGCTTATGGGATTGCATATGGGCTATATGGCCACACCCCTTCGGGTACCTCCCATACAAATTGTATATTTCGTCCTGTAATAATATCAATATGACCAATGCGATCTTGCCCAAATTTTGTATTTAGTAAAGTTATTTCTAGGCAAAAATTCGGACAAAAACTTGGATGTCTGGCAACTCCCCTTCTGGTACCTCCCATACAAATGTACCATCCCGCCCCTTATAAACCGTGTAATATTATCAATATGCCGAATGCGATCTTGCCCAAATTCTGTATTTGGTAAAGCTATAGCTAAACACAGTTTTGTACAAAAAGTTGGAAGTCTGGCTACTCCCCTTCTGGTACCTCATATACATGTACCATTCCACCCACTTTAGAAGTCGTGCAATAATATCAATACGGTCAACACGATCTTACCCAAATTCTATACTTAGTAACCCTATAACTGTACAAAGTTTCAGACAAAAGCTTGAAAGTCTGGCAACTCCCCTTGTGGTTTTCAATAACATTCGGTATTTCGAGGTTGCTATTATGGAATAGCAGACTTGTATGTTTTTACTGAGGGTGAAGGTATATTTAAGTCGGTTTACCCGACTGCAACTTTTTCACTGGTTTTTATAATTTTTTGGTAATATTTCATTTTGTTTGTGGCATTTTTCATTTATAAAACGACCCAAAAATGTAACAATGAAGAATTTCACAATTTTTAAATTTTGGAGAGTTTTTTTCCGATATTTTTAAAAATAAATGTGAATCATATATGGAATATTTTTTATAATATGTTGGGGTTACGACCCCAATTATCACATTTGAAAAATGACCACAATTTCAAAATGATCGATGGCCCCAGCAAATGTTAAAATTCACCTCAAATTCCGTCTTATTGTTATGGCTAATGTCACATTTGGAGGGGGCGATTTTTCATTTTTGGGTCTATTTTGCAAATATTATAATATATGATAATATCATGATAAAAAAACATGATACACTTTTATTTTGAAAATATCCAAAAAAAAAAACGAAAAATTACCGAAAATTGGTGAATTTTTCATTGTTTACTTTTCTTCACATTTTATACATGAAAAATACCCCAAAAAACGAAAAATTATACAAAAATTCCCCAATTTTTTTTTGTGGAATTTTTCATTATGAAATTGCATGAAATTTTTTTTGGGGAATTCTTCATTTTTTTTGGGATATTTTTCATTTAAATTTTTTGGTGGAATTTTTCATTTTGAAACTATATGAGATTTTTTTTGAAGATTTTTTTTTTTTTGTGCCTTTTTCATAGAGCCATTACATACATAGGAGATGCCCGAGTTATTTAAGTTTTCATGTTAAATATAATCAATGAAGTATGTGGAATTCTCTAGGAATCACTATAGTGAGTACGGAAATGAATTGCGAGGTATATTTTTATTAACCACCCATATCTGAGCCGATTTCTCCACCAAATCGATTAAGAGTCTCAAACTGAATATACGTAAGCACCCCCCAAATAAATCATCTTATATAAAAATCACTTTCATGCTAAATTGTTTCCAAGTGAAAGTGATCAATCTTTCATACGACTGTGGCCATGACTTTGATCTCCTTTCAAAACTAAATAAAATGTTTTGTTCTATTTGAGTATTTATATCCAATTTCTCTATTTCATAACGCCGACTGTCACATCTATTTTCAAGAAGCTGCAATAATAAAAGACACTTAATGACTTCCACGGGAACAAAAAAGAAAACGGATACCTTCATGGAAACATGACGCCATCCATACTTGCCGTTTCCTTCTCAGTTTACAAAATTGTATTGCCAAAAATTATGACTTTCATATGAATATAAATTTAGCCGCCACAGTAACATAAAACCGCCACAGTAACCAACAAGAATTTTTGGACACCGTGGCACTGTTGCAACATGCGACAAGTAGTCGTATGCTGTATGCATTTGTGCCACCGTCGAAATCTGACGGGGTATGGAAAGTCCAACGAATATAAAAATGTCTTGACTGATTTGGAAATATTTGTAAATCTTTACAATTCAACTATTGCTGTGTGCTTTGTTTTTTTTTTTAATGAAAAACTTGAAATAGTTTTGGCATATTAAAAAAGTGGCAGCATGTATTTAATTGAATTTTCATAACATTCATAAAGTTTTTTTTTTATTTTATTTTATTTTTTTTTGGTTAGCTAGGAATGGATCACCTGAAGGCTCTTCTCCAGTCATGAACACTAGGGTGGAGTGAAATTCAAAAAAAAAAAAGTTAACCTCGGAAAGAGATGTAGTCTGGGGTCCTAATGAGGGGAAAAATAATGAAAAAAATTTTAAAAAATTTTTAGGGGTCGCGCCACTCCCTCGAAATTTGGAAATTATCGCTATTTTGGCGTTGATTTTAGAAAAATCCTAAAAAGTTTTATGTCAATAAATGTTTACAATAGCGTAAACAATGAAATAAGGGCATGAAAAAATTTAAAAAAAATTTTCTCATTGTTCAAAAATTTCAAAAAGTAAAATAAGTCAAATCGTCCCTTCTTCAGAAAATTGACTGAACAATGAAATCGCCACCAAAGCTACAAATATTAGTCGATTATCCTCATATTTGCCTCAAATACTTTTGTTTGGGCACTGAACAAGCTCAAACTTTTAAATTTCGAATAAGTTAAGTCGTTAATTTTTAGGATTTTTCTAAAATCAACGCCAAAATAGCGATAATTTCCAAATTTCGAGGGAGAGGCGCGACCCCTAAAATTTTTTTAAAATTTTTTTCTTTGTTTTTCCCCTCATTAGGACTCCAGACTATATCTCTTTCCGAGGTTAACTTTTTCAAATTAAAAAAAAAGCATGTTTTCACTCCACCCTAATGAACACCAATCAAGAAACTTCATAAATTTTGTTGATCTGGCCAAAGTATGAGCATGGCCATGCAAATGTTTTCTAAGATGGTTTACGCTCAAAGAGAAATGTGTGTGCTCGTGTCGGTGCAATGGTTTTCAAAACCGTCGACTCGTCCAGAGTACTTTTCAATTCATTTTGGAAAAACAGATTCTTCAAATAACGTTTTTTCTACCTAAAGCTGGAAAGTAATTTTTTTTTGAATACTTTGAATTTTGCCGCGTTGCAAAATTTTTTGGACATCCTACTGTCGACCACTGATCATCTACAACAGTCTATTTCTTTGAGTGTTTAAATATTTTTTTTTGGCTGTAGTATGCAAATTCATTTTCGTTTAAACTCTCAACAGTGTAGATACATTCAACATTTCTGCAACTGACAAGCTGTCATAAGATATATAACTGCTTTCCGACCAAAGGGGACATATACGATAACTGCCATACCCTACAATATGTAGTTAGTCATGTATGAGATCGCTCTCGCTATTTTTCGAAAAGATGATGTGAGAATTAGGACATCAAACGTTGAAACAAAGTCACGGGTTTCTGACAAAAGTAACTTAAGTGGCAGTGCTGAGTTTGAAAAGTTTACAAGGAGCTACCCTCTTTGACAGTATTATATGTTTATGTATATTAACGTGGTTCGGTGACTTTAAATGAATTAAAATAATTTTTTTTTTTTAATTCAAAAAATCAGAACATTATCATTTTATTCGAAGGAGCTCACATTATCATATAATTATGGCAAAAGATTTGATTTAAGTGGATGTCTCGGCTAGTGGACGGCCATGGTGTGTGGTGGGTAGTAACGCTTAAATTCAGTTTCGAAACCTGGTAAGACCATCAAACATTTTTCAGTGGCTCTTTTCCACCTCGTAAATGCTGGCGACTTTGCGAGTAAGAGAGTAATCTCTAAGCCATGTAAAACTTCTCTCGAAAAGCATTAGCCATTCAGAGACGGGTTTAAACAGTCAGTATACCGAATTATGTCGCTCACGCTCAGATTCAGTAGAAGTTCCCCGTCTTTTCCTTCATGGAATGTTAAGGGAAATAAGTAAGAATGGCTTCCATATCCACCTAAAAAGAATTTGTTATCATGAGTAGCACTCAACGTTTACCAAAATGGCCTTTCGAGCAGATGTTTCAAAGGAGAGTGGGCCTATGAAGCCACCGCTTCACACCAACCTGTCAAAATTTGATGAAGAAGTGTTCAGTATGCTTCAGTTTCCGCTCGTCAGATAAGGTAGTTTTGGCTTGTTGTAGACGCAGTGATGAAAATACATTTTTTCCAACAAACTGTTTGTCCATTTCAATCCCCGACGGCCTTTAAAATAAAATTTGTCAAATGATGAAATATTTTCGTAATTTATTTAGGTGCAACTGAAAATGCAACATATTTCTTGAATAAGTGGACTCATAATAATCGTGAGATTGGTTTAAAAATGTCACAGTATGTTACAGTCGACATAGAGACTATTTGGAATAAAATTTCTAAAAAGAGGCGTGGCACCGGCCATATCTCATACCCTATTAGCGGTGCGAAGGTGAGGTTTGATACAGATGCCACTGATATGATGAAAAAGGGGCCGTGCCACGCCCACCATGTCAAACCTTAATACGTTAATTTTGTTAATTTGTTAGTTTGAGTATGTTCCCGATATTTAATATTTGTTAATAAAAATATTTCCTTTGTAGAATTCCTGAAAGATGTCTTTCGATGAAAGACGAAATATTGAAAAAATAAAAAATAAAAAAAATAAAAAAATAAAAAATAACAAATAAAAAATAAAAAAATAAAAAATAAAAAATAAAAAATAAAAAATATAAAATAAAAAATAAAAAATAAAAAAATAAAAAATAAAAAATAAAAAATAAAAAATAAAAAATAAAAAATAAAAAATAAAAAATAAAAAATAAAAAATAAAAAATAAAAAGTAAAAAATAAAAAATAAAAAATAAAAAAATAAAAAAATAAAAAATAAAAAATAAAAAATAAAAAATAAAAAATAAAAAATAAAAAATAAAAAATAAAAAATAAAAAATAAAAAATAAAAAATAAAAAATAAAAAATAAAAAATAAAAAATAAAAAATAAAGAATAAAAAACAATAAAAATAAAAAAATAAAAATAAATATAAAAAATAAAAAACTCTACCAAACTATCCAAAGAGATTTTTATGACACACATAATCGTCCATGCGATGAGTGTCACTTTTCGCTTATAAACGCATAGGGACCAATGCACAACGGACCAATCCACAAGCCGAAAATCATTGTCTTATATACAAGTACAAAAAAAAATGTCAAAGACTTACCTTGATATTTCGAAAAAATTTTTATAAAAATTAAAATTTCGAAAATAAGAAATTGATAAAAATAAAAATGTGCACTCTTAAAAAACACTCTTTATATCCAGTTTACGAATGATCCTCAGAATCATCCACAGGCACGGCAACGGTCCAGTTATAAAAAAATATTGCAAAGCTGTTCTTCATAATTCGACGTATGTGTCTTAAGTCTTTCGTTTTGCTGTGCCTTAATGACAATTCCAAAGACTTATCTTGATATTTCGAAACAAATTGTATACAAATTAAAATTTCCAAAAAAAAAATTGATGAATATTAAAATGTTCACTCTTAAAAAACATCCTTTATATTTAATTCAGTTTACGAATGATCCTCAGAATCATCCACATGTACGGCAACGGTCCAGTTATAGGTTTTAAAAAAATATTGCAAAGCTGTTCTTCATAATTTGACGTATGTGTCTTAAGTCTTTCGTTTTGCTGTGCCTTAATGACAATGTAACCTGCATACAACACATGTTTGCCCTGTTGTATTTACCAACACATTATTAACGAAATTATCCCAATTACACTAAACTAATGCACCGTTTATTTGTAATACATTTTCCCGTTACAATGTAATCAACTGTACGCATATCTGTCGCCAAAGCTCTGCTTAAGACATTTATTTATAACATGTTTTGATGTATACTCAATATTTCATTCAACTGGCTTGTGATTTGTTTCACATCAAATACATTTCAATTTGAAAATATCAATGAGATACTGGAGGGGTTATTGCGTCTAGCACCTCAGGTGGTATATGGGAGATTGTTCATGACTGTCGAATGCAAGACATACGTATCTCTGTAGCGCTGCATGTTTTTGGTTGTTTTGGTCTGACTAAAAACGCCAAGATCATGTTTATAGACGGCTGTCTAAAGAACCCCAGATACCCGTGTGGAGACACTTAGCGCAGTGTAGATTCAACGATATATGCATGTGAGTTTCATTTGAACATATGTTCGAATGTTATTTTTGTTGTTGGTGGTTTTTTTGGTTTTATGAAAAATCTACAACATTCGGATAATTAACAAATTTGTTTAACATGCATTTCAAATGATTTGATGATGGCGCTACAAAACGGCTGTGAGAAAATAAGGCAATCGATTGAAAAACAGCCACAGAGTGAAACAAATGCATGAATCAAAAGTTAGAGTTTGCATCAGGGGATATTGTGGACGGCCATGGTGTGTGAAGTGTAGTGTGTGCCCAGGTTCAAAACCGGGTAAGACTATCAAACACCTGTTTTCCACCTCGTCAATGATGGCGACTTGCCATGTAAAATTCTCTGTAGAAAAGCATTAGCTGTTCGAAGCCGGCTTTAAACAGCAGGTCCCGATCAGCGACTATACAGAATTATATGGCTCACTGATTCGAGAGTTCATGGAAAGTTAAGGGAAATAAATGAGTAAGTGTCAGGGGATAATTGCTGAGAATAATCTCATATATTTCCCCTTAATATTCCATGAAGCAACAGACCGGGAAGTTGTAACTTCTTAAACTATTGGTGGATCACATTTCATTCCGTGTCATGCCTGCGGTGTTTCATGGCAATAATTCCCTTATCTGGGGAAATCGCAAACTCTACTGAATTATATAATATATGATTTAAATTTGCAACTGGTGGCCTTTTTGGCTTACGCAGTAGCTGGATTCTTTTGAAATATGTGGTTATGCCGCCATTGTCCCTGGAGTTAGATTTGGCTTAGTTAGGCTGGCATATGATATGAATGGCGGCAATCGTTTAGTTTGCATTATATCGGATTTATTTTAGCTTAGATGGCAATGCATTAACTACATATACAGTAGGGTGGAGTGAAAACATGCTTTTTTTTTAATTTGAAAAAGTTAACCTCGGAAAGAGATGTAGTCTGGGGTCCTAATGAGGGGAAAAATAAAGAAAAAAATTTTAAAAAATTTTTAGGGGTCGCGCCACTCCCTCGAAATTTGGAAATTATCGCTATTTTGGCATTGATTTTAGAAAAATCCTAAAAATTAACGACTTAACTTATTCGAAATTTAAGCTTGTTCAGTGCCCAAACAAAAGTATTTGAGGCAAATATGAGGATAATCGACTAATATTTGTAGCTTTGGTGGCGATTTCATTGTTCAGTCAATTTTCTGAAGAAGGGACGATTTGACTTATTTTACTTTTTGAAATTTTTGAACAATGAGGAAATTTTTTTTAAATTTTTTCATGCCCTTATTTCATTGTTTACGCTATTGCAAACATTTATTGGAATAAAACTTTTTAGGATTTTTCTAAAATCAACGCCAAAATAGCGATAATTTCCAAATTTCGAGGTAGTGGCGCGACCCCTAAAAATTTTTTAAAATTTTTTTCTTTATTTTTCCCCTCATTAGGACCCCAGACTACATCTCTTTCCGAGGTTAACTTTTTCAAATTAAAAAAAAGCATGTTTTCACTCCACCCTAATATACAGGGTCCGCCAAATAAGTTTTTTTTTTGTTGAAAATTCTATATAGAAAAAATCTACTGGATATTTTCTCTAATTTCTTTCTTTTTTTATTTGAAAGTACAATAATAATGGCAAATAATTTCATTCAACTGGCTGCCTCGGCTGGCCATGCCGTAACAGGGCGGCGCTACGTGCCACACAGCCGATGCTGCACTCGATGTTTTGCGCCCTGTTTTTGAAGATCGCATTATCGGCCGCAGAGCTGATGTCGTTAGGCTACGACATGGCCAGCCGAGGCAGCCATTTGAATGAGATTATTTTCCATTATTAACCGGAAGGATCGTACTTCCAAATAAAAGAAGGAAATTTGAGAAAATATCCAGTAGTTTTTTTTTTATAGAATTTTCAATAATTTGGCGGACCCTGTCTCTATGTTCCGAATGGATGTCTTCAATACTGGTCGGTAAGATTTCCTTTTTCGTAAGATTTTCAGAACCGAATCTACTTGAGGGCAAAAGATTTCAGCAGTTAGCCGCTGATAAATATTTGACTCACTACCTATGCCATAAAGATGTCACCCCATGAAACCTACAAAGCCTTCCTTTCTAAAGTCCAAAGCCATAGAGCAGAACGTGACATGAAACAAATCATACGAGTATACATCGATTACACAGGCCAACACTCAATTTGCTTCTTTGAATTTATTAACTGATTCTAGTTAATTTGGGTGCGCTGAATTCAAATCTGTAATCAGTTTGTCTCTATCAGCTCTACTTTTCATGATATAGCATTTTTATTCCCAAATTTTTTAAAGTAAAACTTTTCCATAGGAATTTAAAAAAAAAATAAGGAGAAGTAAAACTGTTTTATACAGATTTATTGAAATAAAAAAAATTCTCACAAAGAATTAAAAATATAATATAAATATAATATAAAGTCTTATAGGATAAGAGCATAACAATTCAGTTACTCTTACGCTTAATGTTCGCATAACGCTGTTGTACCGTACAGATTACCATGTAAGACAACTCTTTCTCTGGCTTTAATAGAGTAGAAATGTAATTGTTGTTATGGATTAACTTTTAATGTCAATTTACAGAAATCGTCAATCACAAAATATACATAAATACATACATACAGATGGTCATAATTGGAGGTCATAAGTGCTATATCATGAAAAGTAGAGCTGATAGAGACAAACTGATTACAGATTTGAATTCAGCGCACCCAAATTAACTAGAATCAGTTGATAAATTCAAAGAAGCAAAAATCTTTTTTAATTTTGTTGGGCTGTGTTATAGAACTGAATGAAGAAAGCCTTCGTGAATTGTATAAAGCCCAACAAAAGCACAGCCAGTTGAAAATATTTCATTATGAAATGTAAAGCAACTCCAAGGAATTTATAAATGTTGGCCGCAGTTCCCAAGCATTGTGCCCATCGTAAATGGCATTCATAAATTAAAAACACACTCAAAAACTGGCAAATATGTTATGACTCAATACAAGTGATAATTTATGAAACGATGGATTCTTTCAAATGTAGGGTTAACATGTCAATTAAAAATATACAAACCTAGGGGAAATTCCTAAGAGAATGGCCGAACTTTAACTAAAAATATGACTCCACTGAGTAAGTAGCCTTTTTTTAAGGTCATATAACTCGTGACCAAAGTACAAGGTGTCGCAAAAGTAAACTTCCGATGTTTTTTGGCTTTAATTTAAAAAAAAATGAAAAACTTTGATTCTTCTTGTGGATTATTTTTATTTGGTCTTTTAATTTTTTTTTACATCAAGTCGAGAATATGATATCATGTAAATGGCAGCCGCCAGAGTTGCCACTGACATTAGGGGCCAATCTCAAAATTTATAGCATTTTCTGATAGGAGGATAATTTTTCGCCACCCGTTATGTGTAATTACCCAAACCTCTTCCCCCCTGCCTCGCGTGTCATAACAGACATAACAGGGAAACCCTGCCTTGTTCGCTTAATTTATAAATAATGTTATTTTACGCTCTATCCTCCTTAAGTTAAAACATGTCATCAGATTGAAGACATTCTTCGTTGTCGTTTTTATTTTTTTTTTTTGCATGTGTGATTCTTCAAAACTCCTTAGGTTGCCGACATGCTGTCTGTCACGCTATTTTATCAATCACGTACCATCCGTTTTGTTACGATTTTTCAACCGAAATTCCTTTCAATTTGCGGAGATGCGAAAGTGGACAAACAAACCAAATGGTTTCTGATATAGAACATATATGCATATACATGTATATATATATGTGTGTGTATATAGAAGTGTGTGTATATTGTAAACTGAAGTCCAGTGACAACAGATCACGTGATATTGAATGAAGTGTTATTTATATATCGAGGCCTAACCGCGAAAAAGACGTACGTTCTTTAACGACCTCATAACGTAGAGGGAGAGGGAGCGGGTGATTGGTTTCCGAAATATGACCACAGAAAGAAAAAAAAACATTAAAAATCCAATAAATCCGAAAATTCTTTGTTAATTCAAAAAATTATATAGCTTCAGCTTTATATTTACATTCTCTGTCAATGAACAAATTAATAGAGAAAAATATTTTTTTAAAATTTTGCAAATTTTGAATGGAAGTTGGCGCGGCTCATGCGATCAATAATATCAACGCAAGCTCTTAATTAATTACAATTGCACTTTGATACTTTGACCGGTTCCCGAAATATGACCACAGAAAGAAACAACATTTAAAACTAATCTAGCTTAAGCTTTAGATTTACATTCTCTGTCAATGAGTAGAATATCAGACAAAAATATTTTTTTTTAAATTTAGAATGGAAGTTGGCGCTGTTTATTCGATCAATAATATTAATTGTAGTACATTACCCTAGCTTTAAATTAATGGCAGTAACCTTAACTGGATACCGAAATGTGCCCACAGAAAGAAACAAACAAATGTAGAAGTCCAATAAATCCGAAAATTCCTAGATAATACAAAAAATAATCACAGCATCGCTTTAGAGTTACATTATCTTTCTATGAGCAAAATTACAGAGAAAAATTATTATTTTTATGTCTCTTGCAATAGAGACATATTCGTTCGAGTTGTGTGGCATGTGGCATCGTCTTCTTGAAACCACATTTTCTCCATGTCGTATTCTTCAATAGCAGGCAAAAAAAAAGTCGGTTATACGCTCCGAATTGATGGTGACAGTCGTTCCCTCGTCGTTTTCGAAGAACTAGGGTCCAATCACACCTTTGGACCAAAGAGCGCACCAAACAGTGACTTTATGTGGATGTAATGGCCTCTCTTCAATTACTTGAGGATTCTCAGAACCCCAAATACGACAATTTTGTCTATTAACATACCCAGCGAGTGAGAAATGTGCTTCATCGCTGAGGAAGATTTTGTTCGAAAAATTGCCGTCCAATGCCTGTTGTTCAAGCACCCCGTTCCACGTATCTACGACGTTGTGGCGTAGTGGTCAGCTGGCTTCAGTTATTGTCTGAGCTGGACTTTATATGGATGTGGGTGTAGATCCAAATGCAAAATACGCCATAATATGCAGTAAGACAGTCCTAAGTCCTGAGAACGACAAGGAATCGACACATTCGGGTCTTCGGCAACACTTTCACTTAGGGCAGCGATATTTTCAGCGGAACGAGCGAAACGATGATGCACAGGCCTTACAATATCTGCAACCGCTCAAATTCTTCACACTTTTTCCAATTGCTTGCGTAGTTGGATGATTATGTAAACCATAATCTCCTCTTAAAGCACGATATGTGGCTGTGCCAGAATCACCATTTTTTGTAGTAGGTTTTAATAATTTTTACGCGTTATATGATAGTTAAGCGATCCATTTGCGATCAATGTCAGACTTCCAACTGAAAAGAAAAAAAATTGTTTTAACAATTTAGTTTGACAGATGTCGAATTCCAGCCCTATACTTTTGAAACCACGAATGGAAAATTTTTTAAAGTCTACTTAATCCGAAAAAGTATTCCATAGTAGTCCTCATATTCAGATCCATTACATCAATTGTAGTAACTGTACTCCAGCTTTATTGTAATGATAATTGCAATTTAAAATCTTGACTGGTTTCCGAAATATGTTGAAAGAAAAACAAGGCCAAATTAAAAAGTCGCCTAAGTTTCAGAACAAGTTTATGTACCCACATCAAGTCACTTATTCACTACTCCACGGAAATTCAGGGACGAACAATCGATTGCCCCCCATGGCAGGCAATGTTAAATGTAATGCGTCTTTTGTGTGAGTTGGCAATCCTGTTGGAAGGGGGTGCTTGTTTGGAATCTAGTAGGAGTCGATTCAGAATTGATATTAATCGCCACTGGGTGGTTTGCTTAACCAAATTTTTGGGTAACTCAATATTTGCCCAACCAAATTTTTTGGGTAACTCAATATTTGCGCAACAAAATGTTCGCATCTTAATGTTTTGCGCAACTAAATGTTTGCGCAACTTAATGTGTGCGCAACTTAATGTTTTGCGCAACTAAATGTTTCGCGCAACTAAATGTTTGCGCAAATAAATGTTTGCGCAACTAAATGTTTGCGCAAATAAATAAAAACGCTTACCGTAAAGAACCCATGTTTAGCGAATTTAGAGCCTTAACAACTTAGGTCCATAAGGGGAATATCAATCAACACATTCACTAGATAGAGCCAGACACCATCACCAAGGTATTGGAACATTGTGTGGACAGAAAGCGCCAGAGCATAACCAACATATGTAGCCAGATGATAAATATGGCTCTTCATAAATAATGGTAATGTTTGCTCATTGGAATTTAACAAATAGTGAATTATTCTAATTTTCCTTTAATTTTCCAAAAAAAAGAGTATTTAACAAAAATAATCAAAATCCTTTCATTCACCCAAATTGAGAATTTCCCACAAACATTGTCCATTGACCGCTAGGAAGAATTAGCACAATCGACAGCGTAGCATTCATTCCCCCTTCCATTGTACCACCAGTGAGCAATGGCTAATGTGTTGGTGTCTTAAGTCTTTTGTTTTACTTTTAGTATGAGACTCTTTGCGAATTCCTCGTGACCAATCAACTTTGTTGATTCGGCAAATCCTTTCGTAGCAAATACCATTTTGGGAATATAGCACTTTCTGAAGATATTCTGAAGATATCAGCCAGTTGTAGGCATTTCCAAATATTAATTAAAGGACAAATAAGAAAATAATGGAAAATCAGGTGCCCCGGTAGGCGAGTAGGGGGTTGCGTGTTCGATTCTTACCAGAGGCTTTGGTCTGTCGCTGCAAAAATCTGGTCATATGGTCTCTGTCATCCGGTTTACCATTGGACCCAACATTAGAATAAAAATAAACTTTGTGTTGTAAATAAAAAAAATAATTGTTTCTCTTAACCTATGGCCCTACCGAAATAATTCAATTAACACTCGTGCATAGATCGGAACGTTTTCCCCTTCCATCTAGGGCAATTCCATAAATATTCAATCACCTTCTTACCCCCTGCCTAGTTCCAATTTCAAATGAATGCACGTGGTCTACCCTTTATATGTTTTACTTTTTGCCCTCTGTTGGATATGTGTAAAGGCACGTTTGTCGAAAACATTTTATAACATTTAATGTGACTAATTGAAAACAAGTTATTAAAATTCTTGTCACCTTAAACCACCGACCGGGGGGAAAACAAAACAAAGAACACCAACAACGCAGAAAAACATTGTTAAAACAACAAATTTACATGCCAAAATAATTGAACATAACAACAATTTTCCATTCGCTTACTCGGGCAAGGCGAGCTAACAACAGGAACAAAAAAAAAAAAATGGAATAACACAAATTGTATGCCGCATGTTGCATGTTGAACAGAGGAATATTCGTATGTACGACTAACTATGCCACACCATGAGCGTTCGCATCATCATCGTCTGCGACGGTGCTAACGAAAAAGTAAGAAACTATTAGAGGGCACTCAGACGTATCGGGCAAGGTCCACACATATATATAGACAGCCAATAACACGAGCTAATCTAAAACTAAACATTACACTACTTAACGACAACCTTGGCCAGGTAACAGCAGCACTGGTAGTATCTCAAACAGAGACGGACGGACGGATATATGTCCAGTTGTGGTAATGGTCTCTCTGGTCCGACTGCAAGGGAGAAGGAAATCTTCAACTAAAGGTGGAGGCCATCGCTTGTTGACGGTTGTAAATTGACTAAACACAACGTGGCACAAACTAAACGGAAGACAAGGACTTTGTTTTCGTTAATCCGAACGCACCCAGACGCAACAACAAAACCACGAATATTCTAACATTCGTACAAGTGTTACGGCTAACAAATGCCACCACAGTCACCACCACCACCGCCACCAACACCATTACCAACGCCGTGTGGTAACACAGGGCGGGACAGGATGTCGGTTATTTTCGCCATATCACAGTGGGGGGAATTCGAATAAGTTTGCGAAATAAATCTGTTATTTTGAAACTTTTTCGCCACATTTTACACATATTCAGAATGAAATTATCAATAAACAGCACCCTTTACACCCATGTTGAACAGGCAACACGTTCGACGATTGTTTGGCTAAGGGGTAGCAAAACATTCACGAAATGTAAATTATAACATATAACATCAGTTTGGAGATAAAACGAAGAGTAATAATGGCCAATCGTGACTTCTCAATGAATGTTATCCAGACCAGTCGAATTCACCCAACAATTAGTACAATTTCCCACAACGAAAGTTTTAGTGTACTTTCCTAAGGGGTGGCCAATTTTTTAGTAGAATTTCGCACATATGGATTTCTTATTAGTGAACTGATCTAATGAAAGGTAACCCTATTAGCAGAACTTTCTAGGAAATCGTATGATTTTAGTAGATATTCCACTAGTGACACAGCTCACTGATTCGAGAAAAGTTCCCTGTCTGTTCGTTCATGGAATGATGAGGGGGAGGGGTGGAAATATATGCATCGGCGATACAACTGGGCAATGCTGCGAGGGCCATGTGAGGATACCATTCAAATTGTTTTTTCTGAAATAGATCAAATTATATCGTAGAACAAAAAACAGTTCTATGAAAAATTAACCAAATGTAAAATGCCCCAAAAAAGTGATAAATTGCCCAAATAAAGAATTGCCAAAAATAGAGGAAAAACTCCCACAAGATGGTCAACATGGAAATCTTCCCAAATATTCCGAAAAATCCCCCAAAGAATTTATGAGACGGGCGACGAATACCGGCGCCTTTTTTTGGTTAATCCATAACGCTCCCAATTTTAATCTCTCCCAAGGGAGATTAAAAGCTTTTCCAACTATCTAACAAATTCTGCAAAAATCACTCAAAGAATTTATGAGGCGGGCGTCAGGACAACGACGAAGTCGGCAGATCCTTTTTTGGTTAATCCCGATTCAAAGATTTTCCGATTATCTAAGAAATTCTAAAAAATAAACCCAAGGGGCATATCTAACAAATTCTGAAAAATCACTCAAAGAATTTATGAGGCGGTCGCCAGGACGACGAAGGCAGAGGTTTTTTTAGTTGTTCTTAATCCATATCGTTCCCAGCTGTTTTCCCAATAAAAAGCTTTCCCGATTATCTAACAAATTCAGAAAAATCACCCAAAGAATTTATGAGGCGGGCGTCAGGACGACGACGAAGTCGGCAGATCCACTTTTTGTTAATCCAGAATGCTCCCAAATGTTTTCCCGATAAAAAACTTCCCGATTATCTAACAAATTCGGAAAAATCACCCAAAGAATTTATAAAGCAGGCGACGAAGATGTCGGCTATTTGTTTATTGGTCGATCCATAATGCTCCCAAATGTGTTCCCGATTATTCTGAAATATGCCCCCAAAGAATTTATTAAGCAGACGATGAAGATGGCGGCTATTTTTTGTGTGATTAATCCATAACGCTGCCAAAAGTTTCCGATTTTCCCAATTATCTACAAAAATCTGAAAAATTCCCCCCGAGGAAGTTATTAGGTGGGCGCCACGACGACGAAGGCGGCGTTATTTTCTTTGATTATTCCATGACGTTCCCAAATGTTTTCCCGATATTCTAAAAAATTCTGAAAAATCCCCCAAAGAATTTAGAAAGGCGTACGACGAAGGTGGCGGTGTTTTTTTGGTTAATCCATAATTCCGATTTTCCCAATTATCTAAAAAAATCTGAAAAATCCCCCAACGAATTTATGAGACTATCGCCACGACGACGAAGTCGGCAGCTGCATTTTTTTTTTGTTAATCCATAAAGCACTTAAAAGTTTTCGCAATAAAATGCCCGATTATCTAAAAAGTATTAACAAAAATCCCCCAATTTTGTATGCGATTTTTTTGGGCCTTATTTCGTTTTTATTTCTGTTGCATATTTCATGGACCAACTAAAATTACCAAATTTGCTGGCTCAAATGGGTTAAAGGACAGCTATGTATTTCACCTCTGCTCATTGTCGCCCATTTAGAATGCCCTACCCCGCACACTGTGCAATGATAAAGTCCACAAAAGCTCTACACTCGCGCATTGTCTGGTCTAAGCAACAATTGTGGCAATCCACAAAAGAAAACAAAGGCACGAGAGAATACGGTCAGTGTCTGTATTAAGCCAAAAAAAAAAAAAATCCAGTTCAATAGTTTTTCGGCCAACAACAACAACAACTGAGCAAACAGAGCAAGAAAACAAACGGCATAAATTGATTTTGCATTTTTTAAGCTTCAACACTAAATCAGTTTAGCATTTTCCGCCTCGAGGATATGTTAGAGTTGAATTAGCGGCAACGTTCGCTGACGCTGCCGCTGCCGCTGCCGCTTCCCGGATTAAGTGTAACATTTGAACGCAGACCCAGATACGACTGAGCACATCGAGAAGTTGCTATGAAAATGAATGTTTCTGCGAGATTTAAATGTTGTAGCATGTTTTGAATGTTTTATTTCTTTCTGGTTTTTGTTTGGTTTTTGTGGACGTTTCATGTTGATTTCAATGTAGGTATGGTCTCATCCGTTGTAGATGTCCCCTTTGGTGGCAAGAACTTGTTGCACAAGTTAATTGTCCGCCAACCAATACATAGGAGAAATCAGAGGAACAGCAGAACGCCAACAACCACATCCCCAAAATGCAAATACAAAAGAAACGAAACGAAACGAAAGAACTGCAATTCAAAGAAGCCACCAACTAGTTAAGTTTATTTGAAGGAGAATCCCTTCGGTGGCATTCCCTGGAACGAAGGTGGATGGCGGGGTTTTTCATCGTCTTCGTCTGCTGTGTCCATCTACAACATGTTGCAATTTTAATTGAACGAGCCCATTAATTAATTTCAACATTTCTTTCGCCGTCTGCAGTGCGGCTGCCTTGCCCGCATCACATGCAGCTCGACACGGCGAGAGGGGAGAATGCCGACGTTCGATCGAATGGAGTCGGCCAGGTTGGTGGTTGTCTTTGGTGTGAAGTAGTTATGTTGTTTACCTTCTTGTTTTCATCATCATCATCACCATCAGTGTCCAGCGTGCTCGGCATTGGCGTGAGTGTTGTGTTTTGATAATGTTTGGCCGATACGTGACTCTTTTACTGATGACGATGACGATGACCATTGCCATCTCGATGGAGATAGATGGTGGTGCTGGTGGTGGTGCTGCTGCTGATGATGACGATGATGATAAATTTGTTAGCAGCTCGTTTTCATGTTATTTCTCATATTTAAGAACAAAATATTTTTACGAATACGTTTAGTTATTATGAGACATCAGTTTGATTGAAGCTGATGTCTCTGTTGCAGGAAACGTATTTGGGGAAATGCACAAATTTGCGATGGAATGTCGAGGAAATGTTGTGTGAAACATTGAGTCATTTCGACTGTAGATTTAGTGGCACAAATTTCATTTTTTGTACATCTGACTGGGTCAGGCCCTTCTGAAAAAATGATAATATTTTTCTTCAACAGATGCGGTTAGTAAAGTGATGATTGAAACGACAAAAGCAATTTAGGTAATTTAATGTTCAATATTTTATATCGACCATTTTCATTTATATTGAATTTAGAGATTTTTCAATGAATTTAAGCTCGAGGTCAAGAATTAAAAAAAAAAAATCCTTCTTCGTTGAAGAAAATCAACAGGGTGATAAATAGATAAATAAATAAAAGGTGATAAAGGGAAATGACCAAGAACATATTTTATTTATAAAGATAAGGATTTTCCATTATGTTTTAAAAATGTTTCCGGGCAAGAGGCCACCGCGACTGTCTCGAATAAATTCCAGCCAAGAGGCTCAATTTTCGACCACATTTTGCAGCCGTATGTCGAAGGACGATGTGTGGCTCTGCCAGAATCTTCATTTTTGTAGTTGGTTTTAATAATTTTTACGCATTGTATGATAGTTAAGCGATCCATTTTCGTCAATGTCAGACTTCCAATTGAAAAGAAAAAAAAATGAATTTAACAACTTAGTGTGACAGATGTCGAATTCCAGCCACGAAATGGATAACCCTTTACAACCAGTTGTAACGTCTGAGGGCCAGCGTTGCCGTTGACTTTTTTCAAAAAGTATCACAAAAAGTATCATTTTCAAAAAAAAGTACAAAAAAAAGGTATAATTTTTAAAAAAAAGTATAAAACGTTTTAAAACGATTTTTTTATTTAAAAATTACTTCAAATTAGGTACAAAGTAAGCAGAACAATAAACCAAGGTAAAAAATACGAATTCATGTAAAGTAATGAAGTAATGAATAATTTTTTTTCGGAATTTGTCAATTAATTCCGGTTTTGGCGTCCAATCTTCTAAATCAGTATCTACCAAATTAAGAGCTGATAGTCTCTCATTACAGGTCTGAACTTTGAGTCTATTTGTTAGCATATTTTTCATAAGAGAAAGTTTTGAAAAAATACGCTCAGCGCAAGCACTGCTGTGTGGCTGTTTAAAAATATATGACACAAATTTATTTAATGTAGGGAACAAGGGCTCGTTGTAGGAATTTTTAATTTTTCCTACTTTCCCCCAAAACTCCTCAGCATCCCTAATTTGGAAAAGGCGCTGCCATGTTTTTTCTTTTGTTAAAGCCTCGCAAATTCATCTGCATCTTTAATTTTATAATTAAATTCAGATATTAAATCGAAATAATCTGTATGAACATTTGATTTGATCATCGAGGGATCTAAAAACAAAAAGTATCCAATTTAGTATCAAAAACAAAAAGTATCAAAAAAGTGGCAAGACTCAAAAAAAGTATCATTTTGATACTTTAGTATCATCAACGGCAACGCTGCTGAGGGCCGCATAAAGAAAACTTTCTTTAATACAAATTTTGCTAACACAGTTTTTCGAGAATCAATGTGGGAATATGGCTTTGATATTTATTTCAAATTTATAAATACAAATTAAAAGAAAATAATGGTTTGGAATTAAGTACAACACCCTTTCATAGAAGACCTTATTGATTCTCATCGCTGACATCGATATAATTGAAGAAAAATAAACTATCTGAGGCTGCTTCCTTTTCCAATATGAAAAAAAGTATGCTAGTCGTTGCCTAGTTTATGAGATCCCGATTTGGAACACAAATGAGGGCAATATTTCCAAAAAAAAAAATCCACCTTTAAGATAATTGTCCAAACTCATGGCGATTTAGGTAACCGTATTAAGTATTTCCAAATAATTTTCAATCACCACTTTTTTGGTTCATACTTTTTATGACTTCTAATAGTCATGACCCATTTATGTGAAAAATATGCAAAGCGACTAAAATTAAAATAAATACATTTACAACGTAGAGTTTTTTATCTTTTTTAAAACAAATATACAGACATACCTGTATGAAGAGCACTTGCTGCTCTGTGTGATGCCCGTCCAAAATACAGCCAATGGTCTACGCCCAATTGTGGAAATTGAATTTAATAAACATTTGTTATGCCGTGCCTAACAATGCAATGAAATGCGACAGTTCATTATAGTTACAAATGGGCTTTTTAGCGATTTTCACGCTGTAATCAAAACAACCGAAATGAGAATAAATGTCTTCGATAATGGCCCAATCACAATGTTAACGCACGGCACCGCATGGCTGACAATGATTTCGAAAACATAGAAATTTCCAATATTAATTTTGATTTTATTCCATTGTTGTTGTGAGAAATCATAAATATCTGACGACAAGTGCCGACGACAGAAACGTCAAGTGGCGGTCTGTCAACCGACATTAATATAACCGAAAACTTTCAAAATCTTGTTAACATCATGCTGGCTTTTTGGCCCATATTTACTTCATCTTCTTCTCCAAAAAAAAAAAAAAAAAATACTTACCTGTCCACAACGATGAAAATCTATTAGTTGCCTTTGCTGCATCAACATCCATGAACCGCTAACAATGGATGAGTTAATTTCGGTCCAGTGACGATGAGAGAGGGTTAAGTACTCGTACTCGGTCTTGTCATCAGGGACAAGAAACAATAGGCGTAACGTTACACAGTCAGGGGCTACTGTGATTTTAATGAAAACGACGGCCGCTGTTCACTGTGTTCAATCGTCAAGTGTTTAAAACCAGAAGATGAATAAACCGCAGCGAATATGAAAACAAAAACAATTTCCCCCCCAAAAAAAAAACTCAATTTATTGCTAATAAATCAATAAACGATTTTTCCAAAATCGTTTTCTAAACAAAAATTCGTACGACTGTCTGTTGGTCGTTCAGTTTGTCCGTGCGTCCGTCTATCTGTCTGTTGTATGTTTGATTTTGTCATGGCGAGCCAACACTAACGGCGGCCTCAACGCCCCTTTGGCGGCAAAATTCGTCGACATCAGACAACATTCAGCGGTTAAGAAGGAGGCACAGAAGGCGTTAAATCCATGAAAGATATAAAATAATGTCTGTTGTACTAAAATGTGAAAATTTCAATATTTTATATCATAATGAGCTCGCAAGGTATTTGTGGAAGGAGTTGACTTGTTTTTAAATTCGACTGCATAAAATCATTAATTAGAATTTATGAACTTTCTCACAAAGTTTTGGGAGGAATTCCAAATGAATGTCAACGGTGCAAAAGTTATACTGGCGACGGCATAAAATACTATATGGCAAGAATAAAAATAAATACCAAGGTCTGAATATCTGTTGACAATAAACATTTGACAATGAGCGGATGAGAGACCCTGGATAGGCGCGTATTCCGCCTAAATGTCCTATCATCATTAGTCAGATGATGGATATCTCATTTACCGTCTATTTCTTTGCAGCTCGGTGGTGATGAAAGTGGATCGAAGGGTACCCAATTCTAGTATCTTCTCTTTAACATCACAGCAACGAAATTTAATATCGCTGTTCTAAAGACATTGAAAGGTATCAGGTTAACCATTTCGTGGTTTCAAAAGTATAGGGCTGGAATTCGACATCTGTCAAACTAAGTTGTGAAAACAACGACGAGGAAACGACTGTCACCATTAATTCCGAGCGTTATGGTCGTCTGCGACTTGGAGAATATGTGGTTTCAACAATATGGTGCCACATGCCACACAACTCGAGCAAATATGGCTTTATTGCATGAGACATTTCCTGGCCGCGTAATTTCTCGTCGTGGCGACATCAACTGGCCCCCGAAGATCATGCGATTTGACACCATTAGACTTTTTTTGTGAGGCTACGCGACAGACCGTGTTTATGCAGATAAACCTTCAAGATATGGCTTAGATATCGACCAATATGTGCCAAAAAGAGGTCCAAAATTACCTCAAAAGAATCAATGCTTGCCACACTGTAGTGTTTCACACATAATGTCAACTTTCAAACTTTATAACAAAAAAAGAAATATCATGAAAAAAAATGTGTATACCCTCACCCTACGGGTAGGAGGGTATATATCATTTGATACGGCTCAAAAGTGTAACACATAGAAATATTCACATTACACCCCAGGTGTCTTTGAAGCGAATTCGATTTATCACTTTCTGAATCGGTTGAGCCATGACCGTCTGTCCCAAAACTGCTTATGGGATTGCATATGGGCTATATGGCCACACCCCTTCGGGTACCTCCCATACAAATCTGCTATTTCGCCCACTTTAGAAATCGTGTAATTATATAAACTCGCTCAACGAATCTTTCCGAAATTATATATTTAGTAAAGCTTTAACTACAAAAAATTTTGTATTTAGTAAAAACTTTATATTCCGTCCTTTTTGTAAACACATGTAATAAAGGGTGTTTTTTATTGGGGTATAGAACTTTAAGTTGGCATCACTTTTTTAACTGGCGGCCATTTTGTCAGCTGTCAAGTGATTAATATTTAGTTTGGTTTGCCATTTCATCATGAACAGGTTGACAAAAGAACAACGCTTGCAAATCGTGCAAATTTATTTCGAAAGTAATGGTTCAGTTCGCGAAGTTCACCGCAAGCTCCGTCCGAATGAATCGATTCGCCACCGTGCACAGCAATTGGAGCTTTGTCCATCAACTTTATGGAAGATTTTGCGCAAAGATCTTGGCTTGCGACCTTACAAGATCCAGCTTGTGCAAGAATTAAAGCCGCGAGACCATGCAATGCGTCGTGATTTTGGTGTATGCGCCGAAAATGAGATTCATCTCGATGCTGATTTTCATCACAATTGGAAAATTGGACCTGTAGAATTGGCTTTATTCGAGCCAGCCGGGGCGGCCACATGCCCGAAATCGTATTTAAACATTAATGGCATAAAATTATCCTTCCAATAAAGCCAAATTGATGGACATTAAAACGATTTTCTTGTGTTTTATTTCAATTCGAAGTTCTATACCTCAATAAAAAACACCCTTTACAATATCTTAATATATATTTACCCTCGACACTGATTCACTGATACACTGACTCTGTCACGCAGTACGTAGGAATTTAAATAGGCATTCTATAATTCTATAAATAATAACAAATAACAAAAATTTTTTTTTTTCAACTAAATTTTTTTTTTTCAATAAATTTTTTTTTTTCAACAACATTTTTTTTTTCCACAAAATTTTTTTTTCAACAACATTTTTTTTTTCCACAAAATTTTTTTTTTCAACAAAATTTTTTTTTTTCCACAAAATATTTTTTTTCAACAAACATTTTTTTTTTCAACAAACATTTTTTTTTTCAACAAAAATTTGTTTTCCACACATATTTCAACGGGCGCCATAGGCGCATTAAAACTTACTAGTTGTTTTATAACATTCGTTATTTTAGGTTGCTATTATGACATTTCATCATATGTTACATCCAATGGTAGCAGACACGCTCACTTTTGACTTTCCGATACTTTGGAATATAAGTCTTGTATGTTTTTTACTAAGGGTGAGGGAATATATAAGTCGATTTACCCGACTGCAACTTTTTCACTGGTTTTATATATGTTTCATTTACATTTACTTTTAAAAAGCAAAACGGATAACCCTTTATATGTCTTTATTGAATGTGCGCCTACATTGATCCAAAACCTTCGACCCTCTGCCGTTCACAAACGACTTTAAACTCTGCTCATAGTCCAAGTCATTCACTGTCCCACTATATTCCATACTTTTCCCTTTAGTTGAAGTTTTTTGTGTGTGTGTGTGTGTTCTATCTTCACTAGTTTCCAGAAATCTATAAATTCAATTGTGTTTCCATTTATTCTTTCGGCCTCTCATATAATTAAATTAGAGAATACGATTTTCGAGAGGTTTTTGAGGATAAGAAATAAAATTGAAAAGACATTTAGGGCCTTTTAATCTTTATGACATTTCAGATTTTCATATCAAATTTTCAAATGAGTTGACTTTTCAAATCATTCGTTTGCCGACAGATTTGTTATCATTACAGGGATTCAAATTTGTATCAGATTTGAAATCATATATCTGTTTCACACAATTATGATAAATTAACAACGAACATCATTGAAGTTCATTCAAATGTATGCCAATGGTTGACATTGGTAATGACTGATCCATGGTGGACTTGGATTTCTGCAGATTCGTTCATTCGGCGATGACTTCCCCCTCTGATCGTTACAATGTATCTAACACTGCATGAGGTAGGTCTAACACGTACATAGAAGTCGGTGTCTGTGAGCGTGTGCATGTGTGCTGTAATGTGTTGGGGGATCATGTTTTTGCCCACAAATGTTAATGACATGCAAACAATTCCTATACGAGTTTGCTTGTGTGTGGCGTTACAATTCCATTGTTGTCGACAGACTTGGTCTGGTAATTGCGGCATGTACGAGTATTTTGGCGTGGCCTAGTGTTGAGCATTGCTTTTCACACCTTTTATAATATCTCGTGTCAGACGACGTGAGGTTAATTTTATTCTTTGGTGTGTTTTCATTTTTATACACTCCATCATAGGATGGAGTATATACTAAGTTTGTCATTCCGTTTGCAACACCTCGAAAGAGTGATCTGCGACCCTATAAAGTATATATATTATTGGTCAGTGTAACATTCTAAGACATTCTAGCGATGTCCGTCTGTCCGTCCGTCCGTCCGTCCGTCCGTCCGTCTGTTGTCTGTTGAAATCACGATAGAGCGCGAACGACTAACCCTAAAGCTGAAATTTTGTAGGAAGATGTTTTTTGCCCATAAGCAGGTTAAGTTCGAGAATGGGCCATATCGGACCAAAGGGGGAAAAGTTCTCCTTTACGGGACTAAATATATTCCGGCCATAATCAAATTTTTCAAATATTCTTTTTCACTACATCTAAGTTCTAAGTTTATATAATTTATAGATGGGGAAAAAATCCCAAAAATGGGCGTGCTCATGGGTTCCGTGGACCCTTGGGGCCCAAAAAAGGGCCCATGATAAACATGCGCATATGGGTATCGAAGTGCAACGAAATTTACTCACGAACCCAAATATGCCTTTATTTTCATGATTTGCCTAAATTTTTTGATCCGGTTTCTGGGACTATCGGGTCACCAGCGGCCCAAAAACCGTCCCTTGACAAACATGGACATATGGGTATCGAAATGCAACGAAATGTTCTCGCGAACCCAAATATGCATTTATTTTCATGATTTGGATAAAATTTGTGATCGGGTTCCTGGGACTATCGGGTCACGAGCGGCCCAAAAACTCAGTTAGTTATACCCTCACCCTACGGTGGGAGGGTATATATCATTTGATACGGCTCAAAAGTGTAACACATAGAAATATCCACATTAGACCCCAGGTGTCTTTGAACCAAATTCGTTTTATGACTTTCTGAATCGTTTGAGCCATGTCCGTCTGTCCGTCTGTCCTGCTGGTACGCACGATAACTTTCGAAAGAGTTAAGCAATCACTCTGAAATTTGGCATGGCTTAATATTTTCCTAAAACTGCTTATGGGATAGCAAATGGGCTATATGGCCACACCCCTTCGGGTACCTCCCATACAAATCTGCTATTTCGCCCACTTTAGAAATCGTGTAATAATATCAACACGCCTAGTTGGATCATCCCCAAATTTTGTATTTAGTAAAAGTAGAGTTAGACTAAGTTTTGGACACAAAGTTGGCAGTCTGGCAACTCCCCTTCTGGTACATGCCATACAAATGTGCCATCCCGCCTACCTTAGAAATCGTGTAATAACACCAATATGCCCAACGCGATCTTGCCCAAATTTTGTATTTAGTAAACGTATAGTAAGACTAAGTCGTGGACAAAAAGTTGGCAGTCTGGCAACTCTCCTTCGGGTACCTCCCATACAAATCTGCTATTTCGCCCACTTTATAAATCGTGTAATAATATCAACACTTGCAAGTTCGATCTTGTCCAAAATCCGTAGTTAGTAAAGGTATAACCGGACAAAGTTTCCGACAAAATCTTGGCTGTCTGGCAACTCCTCTTCTTGTACCTCCCATACGAATGTACCATCCCGCCTGCCTTAGAAATCGTGTAATAACACCAATATGCCCAACGACATTTTGCCCAAATTTTGTATTTAGTAAAAGTATAGCTAGACAAATTTTTAGACAAAAACTTGGAAGTCTGGCAACTCCCCTTCTGGTACCTGTCATACAAATTTACCATTCCACCCATTATAAACCGTGTAATACTTTCAATACGACCAACGCTATCTGCCCAAATTCCGTATTTAGTAATGGTATAACTGGACTAAGTTTTGGACAAAAACTTGGCAGTCTGGCAACTCCTTTTCTGGTACCTCCCATACAAATGTACCATTGCACCCACTTTAGAAATCGTGTAATTATATAAACTCGATCAACGATTCTTTCCGAAACTCTATATTTAGTAAAGCTTTAACTACATACAATTTTCTAGTAAAAACTCTGCTTTATATTCCGTCCTTTTTGTAAAATCATGTAATACAATATTTTTCTAAAACATTCGGTATTCTAGGTTGCTATTATGACTTTTCATCAGATGTTACATCAAATGATGGTAGCTACTCACACATTTAACTTTCCGATACTTTGAAATATGAGACTTGTATGTTTTTAATGAGGGTGAGGGTATATATAAGTCGGTTTACCCGACTGCAACTTTTTCACTGGTTTTCTTATTTATTGACTTTTTAAGGATCCATGATGGAGGGTATATAAGATTCGGCCCGGCCGAACTTACTATTTGTCCACTTGTTTTCTTCTCTTATTTCGAGAACATGTTGTCATCACGTTTGTAATACTCAGGCTCATTGATAGTGTCAAGCTTTGACCCCAAGTGGCACACGAAGTGCCGACTGAAGAACGATGTTTGTCTATAGAGCGGCATTTGACAGTGCACGGACGAGAGTCGAATGAACAGATACCGGTAAAATATCCATAGCATAGCGATATGCAGTGGACGTTCCCGCTAGGGAAACAATAGAGTTCGATAACTTACTATACTTTATCGTCAACACTACTCTCGTTTGTACGCGCTTCAGGAGCGGTAAAGATGTCTTCAGAGGCCTCATCGTTATGTGCGAGTGACAGCCATGCCGAATGAAGGCGTGGCTCAGTGAATAACTTGCACAATTTCCTCCCTCCAATATCCTTACTTATCCTTATCGCTAACAAAGTTTGGGTTTTTAATTTCCCTACCGTTTCGAAATCTCGGAAATTTGTTCGACGTCTTCCCAGTAATTCCCGCGACTTGCTTTTCTTTATAAAATATAATGAAAAAATTCTGTTTTTCCCACAACCACAAAAAAAAACAAAAACTCAGGCATGTTAAAAACTTGAATACCACTTTAATTACAAATCCTAAGCAAATAATCTTGAAAAATACCCTGTACAATTAAAATGTATTAAGATCAACTAGTTCAAGAATGTTTCAGGAAGTAACAAAATCGTATAATTTCCGAGTGTTTTTAGCAATCTCAGTGGTTTCATTTTCGGATAGTATTAATTGCCGGGAATCCCAAAGAATAATTCCGGAAATCGGAATCCCCTGAATTCCCAGGTCAAAAACCCTAAACACAGTGCATTGCATTCATGCGGGGTATCCCCTGAGTGTAAACAAAACAAGCAGCACATGGACTGAGGTATTTCCTGCATCACTTCAAACCAAGGCCAAATTTTTGAACGCTTCTTTTGACACTTCGAAGCCCAGTCAGCAACACCCGGTATCTTCATTTATTTCTTTATATCGACCTTTTGTGCCTTTTTTAACTTTTTAGCGGTAGATATTAATTTGAAATACATGTTCACACTTTTTTAATTCTTCCCATTTTGGTCTCTTTTTCGACTTTTTGTTCCCTCATTTCCCTTATCCCATTCGTTCCTCGTCGATTAAAATATTTTTTTAAACATTTGGTTTGAACTTTTTTTTATCCCGTTTTGGTACGTTTTGA
This sequence comes from Hydrotaea cyrtoneurina, assembly GCA_958296145.1. Classification (NCBI taxonomy): domain Eukaryota; kingdom Metazoa; phylum Arthropoda; class Insecta; order Diptera; family Muscidae; genus Hydrotaea; species Hydrotaea cyrtoneurina. Next base: position 23,737,383 of record OY282512.1, read on the forward strand.
AACTCTTTTCCTGCAGTTCTTGCAAAGCGAAGTTATGGACTAATTTTACAGCGAAAATCACAATATTTGATTTGTATTTATTTTTTGGGGACACATTTTTCCGGTTTTACCATTTTTATCCCGTTCCTATCCGAAGTCCGATCATAGCAAATTTCATAGTTCTAGCTTCAGCCATTGGCGAGGACCGGATGAATCAGTCAGTCACGCAAGTATTTTATATATGGGCATTTCCGCCGATCCGTACGTTCGCGACCACATGTTTATTGCTATTATTATGAAAACTAAAACTCGATGAAAGCCATCTTTTGTACTAAATATACCAAAATGTTATCGAATCACAAAAAAAAAATCGAGAAAAATATGTGTTCTATATTTTTTGTACATCAAAAGCGTACGAACGTACGTTCGCGACCCACGGAAATGACCATATATATATATATAGATACTCCTATGTTGATTATTTCTCATTTATATTGTACCAGTTTTGGGCCCGTTTATGGCGTTTTTTTATTCCCTTTTCCATTGCATTAAATTTTTGGCTCATTTCTGCCGAAAAGAACTTTTTCACACACATTTTTATTTTTTCCCCTTTTGTACATTTTTTATCCCGTTTTGGTACGTTTTTGCCACTTTTTCGTCCCCAACTATAATCGACATATTTTTACTAAAATTCGTTTCACCGTTTTTTTTTCATTTTCCCCCTTTTTTATCCCGTTTTGGACCCTTTTTCGTCCCATCTCGAACTCATTTCCACCTATTGTGGCCAATAGGAGTCGTGGACCAATTTTTCCAAAAAAAATTCACAATATTTGAATTTTTCGAATTTGTGCAATTTTTGAAGGGTTTTGTGGACACCCGTTTTCCCCCATTTATATCCGCTTCAAATCGGAATTTCCAATCCGAATCCGTTCTTAGCGGATGCAAGGGCTACATACTCCCCCAATTTCATGATTCTAGCTTCAGCCGTTTGGCCAGGACAGTGATGAATCAGTCAGTCACGCAAGAGTTTTATATAACAGGTGGCGCAAAAGTAAACTTCCGATGTTTTTTGGCCGTAATTTAAAAAAAATGAAAAACTTTGATTCTTCTTGTGGATTATTTAATTTTGGATGTTGTAATTTTTTTTACATCAAGTCGAGAATATGATGTCATGTAAATGGCCGCCGCCACAGTTGCCACTGACATTGCGCCACTTATGTGGGTTTTTTTCGTTGCGCCTCTCTCACTATCAATTCAGGGTTTTATTTTTTCAACTTAAGACTAATTTGTACATGTACAATATTTACAATGTTATTAATGCGACTTGAAATAACATCGACTATTTGTTATACTAGTGTTCGTTTCAACTTCTTCTCAGCAAATGACTCCTCTGTCATCCCTTTAAGTGACCACCACGCGAAGTGTTGCAAGCATTGATTCTTTTGATGTAATTTTGGACCTCTTTTTGGCACATATTGGTCGGTATCTCAGCCATAACTTGACGAATGTTGGTTCTTAAGTGCTCAAGAGTTAAAGGTTTATCACTCGCGTAGCCACACAAAAAAGTCTAATGGGATGATCTTGATGGGCAGTTGATGTCACCACGACGAGAAATTACGCGGCCAGGAAATGTCTCTTGCAATAAAGCCATATTCGTTGTGTGGCATGTGGCACCGTCTTGTTGAAACCACACATATTCTCCAAGTCGTATTCTTCAATAGCAGGCAAAAAAAAGTCGGTTATCATACGTCCGAATTGACAGTGACAGTCTTTCCCTCGTCGTTTTCGAAGAACTAGGGTCCAATCACACCTTCGGACCAAAGAACGCTCGAAACAGTGACTTTTTGTGGATGTAATGGCCTCTCTTCAATTACTTGAGGATTCTCAGAACCCCAAATACGACAATTTGGTCTATTAACATACCCAGCGAGTGAGAAATGTGCTTCATCCCTGTCAACCATAATCTCCTCTTAAAGCACGATATGTGGATGTGCCAGAATTTACAATTTTTGTAGTAGGTTTTAATAATTTTTACGCTCTTTGTGATAGTTAAGCGATCCATTTTCGTCAATGTCAGACTTCCAACTGAATAGAAAAGAAATGGTTTATCAAAATATCCCGATTATGCAAGCAACAGAAACATTCAAATTCTCACATCATCTGCTGCAGTCCCATTGAGCTCTGGCAGCATTCTCCCTACACCTAACGCATTCGCTTTCAGAACACTGTGTCACCACCTGAACTGCAATTCATTAATGTCTGAAACACGAATATATTATTTTTGTTTTTTTTGCGATACGATCAAAGAACACAACAGAAAACTGAAGACAGACAAAAATTGGTGGAATCATAAAAATAAAATAAAAATCCATCGGTTGCTTCTTAACTAATTGGAAAAATGTGTATGACACAACACAAAAACATAGAACAAACTGTACTACGGCATTTTATAACTCGAAATGATAATTATGCATATTTTAATAAGAAGTCTGTTATTTGAAGATCTTTAGCGAAATGATAGGAAAATGTATTTTCGAGATGTTTTCCACTAAACGATTTTCTAGCCCAAGAAAATAGAAAGATTAGCTACCGATAAATATCGTTAGATATGAATATCCATATGCATTATAATGACGATATGTATGTATGTATGTACATAAAAATATATATGTGTGTATGCATGGCTGTGCCGTTGATTTACATTCACTCACCTGTAATTAACTTTTATTTACTTCTACTCATTCTCCTCTATTTTTAATGTCCATTTGATTAGGTTTTTTTCTTCTGTCGTTTTCATTTCATTTCGTTTGGGTTTTTTTTCTGTTCTACAAAAAAGAAAAATCTGATATTTATACGTGTTGATCTCATAAAAATGACTCTTAATTGCTTGGATTATAAACCATAAAAATATTGTCGGTCTATGGTAAATCTCTATGTGTGAGTGTGTGTGTGTGTTTATATGTAAACGTATCAACCTAGTGTGACTAATCAATGGCGGAATTTGGTAAGGCCTTGCCTGTTTTTGGCTTTATATGGAAGGCCTCATTTTGGTTGGAATATCTCCTATACACCTCAAAAAACGAACAATGTCCAGGTAGAGTCACAGGACATATCCCCATTGGCTTTATCCTCAATGCCCTAGTGCAGTTACCTAAACGGGGGTCTTTCTGAATACTGTGAGTCTACGAGTTCAGAAAACGTGAACATGGTAAAATAAATTTAAATATCTTCCAATATCGATTGATGTTGCTTGATTGAGCTTGATGTTGTCAATTTCGTTTTAGAAGTTGTAAAATACGGTTCGTATAGTTTGTCTTTGTACTTACTTCTTTTTCTAATTGTATTTTTGGACAACAGGTTCATTTTATTTATTAAACAAGGGACAAGAGGGTTGTTGCTTAGACTCATTTTTTTTCCTTTTCAGTGGTCAGACGGCACAGAAAAATTTGGTTGAGCCTATTTTGAGAGCTGTGGAAAATTTTGTAAAAATCAGATGTTAATAAAACTGGCAAAGGTACATCATTCTATTTTTGGGAGAAAAAATCTACAGCAAAAGTTGTAATGCATTTTGAAAGCACTATACTAGCTATCTCGGAAAACCCGAATTTAAAAGTAACGATAACAGTTGATCGTTAGGAGGATTTTGTATTTTTTAAAAGCTAGTTTCGTAGCTTTATTATGCCATCCCACGCAGAGAAAAATGACGTCACAGGTTGATCAAATGACGTCACGCGTAGTATTTTCCTATTGGCTGATAGTCAAAGTGGTTTCAATTGCAGGGTTGCCAACAATAGTTCTTACGCTGTGTTCCAATCTGAAACTGGTCACTCGTTGTTGATACACATAGAGTTGGCAACCCTTACAGGGGACTAACTACGTCATCTAACGGGAAATCATGCGCATGGCGTAATCTTTCTTTCAATTCCTGGTAGATCCCATCAGTTGTAGCATCATGGTAGTGGAGGAATTTATCTACCTCGGAATTTCTCTACCTCAGCATTCCGGCGCAGTCAGGGAAGGCTGAGAATCCGGTGAAGGTAACAACAGAGAGATTGTTATGGGCAGCGTTGCCGTTGATGATACTAAAGTATCAAAATGATACTTTTTTTGGGTCTTGCCACTTTTTTGATACTTTTTGTTTTTGATACTAAATTTGATACTTTTTGTTTTTAGATCCCTCTATGATCAAATCAAATGTTCATATAGATTATTTCGATTTAATATCTGAATTTAATTATAAAATTAAAGATGCAGATGAATTTGTGAGCGAATATCAATCTTTGGAGGCTTTAACAAAAGAAAAAACATGGCAGCGCCTTTTCCAAATTAGGGATGCTGAGGAGTTTTGGGGGAAAGTAGGAAAAATTAAAAATTCCTACAACGAGCCCTACATTAAATAAATTTGTGTCATATATTTTTAAACTGCCACACAGCAGAGCTTGCTCTGAGCGTATTTTTTCAAAAATTTCTCTTATGAAAAATATGCTAACAAATAGACTCAAAGTTCAGACCTGTAATGAGAGACTATCAGCTCTTAATTTGGTAGATACTGATTTAGAAGATTGGAAGCCAAACCCGGAATTAATTGACAAATTCCGAAAAAAAATTATTCATTACTTCATTACTTTACATGAATTCGTATTTTTTACCTTGGTTTATTGTTCTGCTTACTTTGTACCTAATTTGAAGTAATTTTTAAATAAAAAAATCGTTTTAAAACGTTTTATACTTTTTTTTTTTAAATGATACCATTTTTTTGGTACTTTTTTTTGAAAATGATACTTTTTGTGATACTTTTTGAAAAAAGTCAACGGCAACGCTGGTTATGGGTAGACGTCCAAAGTAGGATGCCATTTTTCCAGAAAATTGTGTAAACTAATTTTTGTTTAGAAAATCCGTGGAACGTTTGTAGACAAATTAACTATGATTTGCTTTTCTATACAAAATGTATATGCGTCTGCCAGCAGGCATAGGCGGTCTGCCCTCTACATTGTCTTTGACACCAAGTGGATGGAGGCATTGAGCTTGAGAAAGTACAATCAATAACAGCTCAAGTAAGTAACTTAAAATTAGTACATTTTGTTTTAAACCATTAATTTATTGACATTATGTTTATTCTATAATTTTATAAACAAATAAATCTCAAAAATTTAGCTTATTTTGTTCACTTACCTCAAATTGGCATTTAAATGAGTAATATCCAAAATAGAACTACTGTAGTTCCATATTGACAATTAATAAACCCATGCAATCTCTCTCTCGCTGAATGGGCAGCGGTAATTCATTAGATCAATGAGAACTATGCAACTACTGGCATCTATGATTACTTGCCGGATCTCAAGTGACATTAACACTTGGGTTGACAAACGACTTCATAAAACATTAGAAAACATGAAAAATTTCTTGATTTCGGTTGAAACAAACTCAAACAATAGTAGAGATCGGGCGAAAATAACAAATATAATGCAAAAGGTCAACATTCCGTTGTTGTTCATTTCTCTACCCTTGTCGTTTTCTCTCCTCTGACTGTCATTATTAAAGTGACAATAAAATTGGCACGCATGTTGTGTTAAATAAAAAAAAAAATAAATAAAAGACTGTTAAACATCGTGTTTCACAATGACATTTTAAGGAAAAGGTTGTTAATGTTATCACACACTCATACGAACCCTGCAACAAACATAACAAGGTTCTTAAATTAAACATGCAGAGTGGCAGTCAAAAAACAAAGCAAAGCTAAAACAAAAAAACGTCTGCGCATGCGTTCACTTCACCCCAACACCACCACTGAGGACATCAACCGTAGGTCGTCTTCGTGTGAATGCTCACATTTTAATTTCTCGGGTATTCCACATGTTCAACATGAAAGGCCCCAACTGATCGGGGGGGAACGCTGAGCACTGACCGTTTTAACGCAGCAACCAAAACAAATGAACAGGCGGGCGGACGGACCAACAATCAGCACAAATTTAACAGCTGAAAAGGTCATAATGCATATATTTCATGAATATTTTGTGCAAACGAAAAAAAAAAACCAGCTCACTAAACAGATTTTCTGAAAGGGAATGGAGGTATACGAACTGTGAATACTCTTTAAAGGGCTCAATCATTACTGTCGTTGACCATCCATGGAATCATTTTGCAACATCATCTTCTTTCAAAAATTTCCCTCATAATTGGAAAATAATTACATTGTAAGGATAATACTGCCGTCCTAGGAAAGACAGTCACTTGCGCCAATATTTCAAAATTAACTCAAGGCCAGATTTGGAACCATGAATTTTTGTGTTAAGCTTTAATAGATATTTAAATAATTTTTGTAATTTTTCAAAAATATTTAATTTTAAAGCGCGAAAGATAAGAAACTTAAAAGCTAAATATCTCAAAACCACCGAAATTGAGATGCGTCTTTTTTACTTTGGAGGGCAGAATAGTTCTAGTTCTAACCGTTGACTTGTTGGTGCTTAGTAAAAAGCCGAACCGACTGCTTGATCTTATGCGGATAGTGACCACAGATCTGTAAAAAAAACAATGGGTAAGCTTCGCCCTGCACGCACTTACTTATATAAATTAGCTGAACAACCTGTTTTTGATCTTGGCCTGTTCCATACATTATTTCCAAACACTTGGGTCTTACTCATTCTCTCTGCCGATTCCACTGGAATCTCAATCTTCCCTGTCCGGCCTAGCGAACATTTTCATTACCAAATATTAGCAGATGTCATTGGAGGCAAGTGTCACAGACAATCTAGAAGGGAGACGTCCAAAGTCACTTGCGAAGCACACATTTTTTATGGAGGAATTGCTGTTATCTACATTTTGCAGCCGCACTTAGAAGTCTGCAAAGAGACTTAGGCAGTCTTCACATAGTCTTTGGTAAGGACTTTGTTTGGAGGAGAGAAAAACTGTTTAAAAAAAAATTCTGAGAGGATTTGAACTCTGGGTATTCCGATTATTGCTGTTATCTACATTTTGCAGCCGCACTTAGAAGTCTGCAAAGAGACTTAGGCAGTCTTCACATAGTCTTTGGTAAGGACTTTGTTTGGAGGAGAGAAAAACTGTTTAAAAAAAAATTCTGAGAGGATTTGAACTCTGGGTATTCCGATTAATAGACCCAAAACTGTGGCTATGAACACGCTGAACAAAATGTTTACATGCCAACATACATATATTTGGAGACAAACATATTTTGCTTGAACACAAGCATTTATATGTTCGTGGCACAATTATAGCATATTTAAAACTCATATCTTGTGTACTAACATATTTTTTGGTAATATGTTATAACCTTTTTTATAGGGTGTTTTTTAAGCTGTATGGGAACTATCGGTAACTCATTAAAATGTTTCCCATCAATGGGTTTTTTTTTTATGCCGTGTAGGGTACTCCACAAGCAACACTAAACTGAAAACGCCAAGAGGAGCGTTATAGGATTAAAGGATTGTGTTGTTATAGTTCTGTACACATTTATTTACACGTTGTTGTTTTACGACAATAAAAAAATATTTATGTCACACTTTTAAAATCGTTTAATTCCCTCTCGGTTCGCCTGTTTTCTTTAAAATTTTTTTTTTTATTCTTTCTCGTTTTTTTTTTTCTTTTGTGAACATCATCAGGTTGAGCATTGTTTTGGAGGTTGTTCTCCAGCAGCCACCAAAGAGCATGTGGAGTTGTTAATGAACTTTAAAGGAATGCCCATAAAATCATACGCTTACATTCTTCAGAAGTGTTTCAAAAAAATAGCAAACAATTTAAGGCTCCATTCCAAAAAATGTGGCATAATTTCAATAATTTTATGAAAGACAACAGATATTTCATTAGCATGAGCATAGACAAAATACTAACATATAAATTTGTATGTTTGCCCTTTAAAAAATACATTAAGAAATTGAGATTTGAATGGTGCATTCATTTCAAAGACCCAGATAACACACAATTTTCAATAAAAAGCCAAAGACCACCCATGTGATGCATTCCTGGGGGCCATGAATTCTGATTGGATCATGGCCTGTCGCCCAACATAAATACATTAACCGCTATTTTGACTTTGGTCAATTTAAATTGTCTGCGTTGATTGTGATATGATTTTCAAATTGTCTCCAGAAACCATTAAAACCGCCAACAAACAGTCAAGTTGGTCTTGAAATTTAATTTCATTACAATCTTCACGATAACAAACATCCACAACCGGCGTCCATTATGTATGGTGGATGATGATGGTGATGCTCAATATCACTTAAATGGAGCACTTATTGACAAGTCTTAACGGGTCCATCAACACGTTGCGTTATCACAACACTAACAAAAACAGAAAGAAAGCATAGGGGAAACCATTTTTTGTTTTGTTTTCTTCTTTGTTGGCTAGTTTGGTGGTCATCCACTGTGTTTGTCGCTCATGGTCGTGGCTAGCAGTACCAGCACTTTTGTTGGCCTTTTTTCGTTTTAAGCGTATTTTACTCTTCACAGAAGCGAAAAACAAAATTTAAACATTTTTTCTGTTTCAGGGGATTTTGAACACAACAAAAATGGACCAATGAAATTCCGATTTTCATGTATTGGGGAATTTTCGTTGAAATTCTGTCATAAAGGGACTGGCTATGTGAAAAGCTGGACCATACTATTGAAACCACGCAGTGTTGAAAGTAATTCTCTTTAGCCGAAGTTTGGCCCTAGCAACATTAATCAGCCACTCTGTACAATTGGACTTTTATCTGCAAATATTTCGTTGTAGTTGTATGTTCAGAAATATGGGACAAAAATTAATATTGAGAGGGCAATAATGTTTAGACAAAAAATCCTTCGAAAGTAATCGTGGCACACAACTCCAAATGGGTTAGTAGTAGTCCCGAAGTAAAGCATTAATTTAATATTACAATCGTATCGATAACTTCAGACGTTGCTAAAAAAAAATTGAAAACTAATTTTAAGGAACTTTCGAATTTATAATTTTGGATGGAGGCATTTTCGACAGCCGATTTCTGCCAAACTACTTGTTCAATTAAAAAAATGAAAACATCGTCGTATTCAGATTAAAGTCCGCTGTGTATGTGCTAAATGTAAACAAAATCTATTTTTTCAAAAAAATCTCAAATTTTAATGGGTTAACCCCTTTGTTTTTTTTTTAGTCAAAATATTTTTTTTCGAATTTCCAAATCGTTTGCACTTGTATGTATTCTTCCTTCAAAATGGAGTAATTATAACCACATATAGTTTATATACCAGTAGCCGTTACAGAGTAATGGTCGAAAATACATTTTGAGAGTGCTCTCTCGGATACGCAATAAACCCTGTGAAAAGTACCGTATCATACAATTCTCAATCGGTTAATAATAGTCCTAAAGTCCAGCTTTAAGTTGGAGCTACTCTAGTGGCGATACCTTACTCCGTTGCTAAAAACTTGGAAAAATTATTTCAAGGGAATTTAGAATCGCTAATTTTGTGAAAACTCATTTTCGAATGCCAATTTCTCTCAAACCATTTGTTCAATTAAAAAAACGAAAACATCATCATGTTCAGATTAAGGTCTGCTATAAATGTGCAAAATTTCAACGAAATCTATTTTTTCAAAAAAATCTCAAATTTTAATGGGTTAACCCCTTTGTTTTTTTTTTGGACAAAATTTTTTTTTTCGAAATTCCAAATATTTTTCTCTTCTATGTATTCTGCCTTCGAAATCAAGTAATTGTAAGCACATAGTGTTTATATAACTTTAGCCGTTACAGACTAATGGTCAAAAATACATTTTGGGAGTGCACTATCGGATAGACAATAAATCCTGTGCAAATTATCGTATCATACAACTCTGAATGGGTTAATAATAGTCTAAAGTCCAGCTTTAAGTTGGCTCTTCTCATGTAGCGATACCTTACTTCGTTGCTAAAAAATTGGGAAATTATTTCAAGGGAATTTCGAACCTATAATTTTGAGAAAACCCCATTTTTGTAACCTAATTATTAGTATTAGTATTAGTATTAGTATTAGTATTAGTATTAGTATTAGTATTAGTATTAGTATTAGTATTAGTATTAGTATTAGTATTAGTATTAGTATTAGTATTAGTATTAGTATTAGTATTAGTATTAGTATTAGTATTAGTATTAGTATTAGTATTAGTATTAGTATTAGTATTAGTATTAGTATTAGTATTAGTATTAGTATTAGTATTAGTATTAGTATTAGTATTAGTATTAGTATTAGTATTAGTATTAGTATTAGTATTAGTATTAGTATTAGTATTAGTATTAGTATTAGTATTAGTATTAGTATTAGTATTAGTATTAGTATTAGTATTAGTATTAGTATTAGTATTAGTATTAGTATTAGTATTAGTATTAGTATTAGTATTAGTATTAGTATTAGTATTAGTATTAGTATTAGTATTAGTATTAGTATTAGTATTAGTATTAGTATTAGTATTAGTATTAGTATTAGTATTAGTATTAGTATTAGTATTAGTATTAGTATTAGTATTAGTATTAGTATTAGTATTAGTATTAGTATTAGTATTAGTATTAGTATTAGTATTAGTATTAGTATTAGTATTAGTATTAGTATTAGTATTAGTATTAGTATTAGTATTAGTATTAGTATTAGTATTAGTATTAGTATTAGTATTAGTATTAGTATTAGTATTAGTATTAGTATTAGTATTAGTATTAGTATTAGTATTAGTATTAGTATTAGTATTAGTATTAGTATTAGTATTAGTATTAGTATTAGTATTAGTATTAGTATTAGTATTAGTATTAGTATTAGTATTAGTATTAGTATTAGTATTAGTATTAGTATTAGTATTAGTATTAGTATTAGTATTAGTATTAGTATTAGTATTAGTATTAGTATTAGTATTAGTATTAGTATTAGTATTAGTATTAGTATTAGTATTAGTATTAGTATTAGTATTAGTATTAGTATTAGTATTAGTATTAGTATTAGTATTAGTATTAGTATTAGTATTAGTATTAGTATTAGTATTAGTATTAGTATTAGTATTAGTATTAGTATTAGTATTAGTATTAGTATTAGTATTAGTATTAGTATTAGTATTAGTATTAGTATTAGTATTAGTATTAGTATTAGTATTAGTATTAGTATTAGTATTAGTATTAGTATTAGTATTAGTATTATGTTAAGATAAATAAATAAATAAATCTATTATGAAAAAAAAATTAGTATTAGTATTAGTAGTTTTAGTTGTAGTTGTAGTTGTAGTTGTAGTTGTAGTTGTAGTTGTAGTTGTAGTTGTAGTTGTAGTTGTAGTTGTAGTTGTAGTTGTAGTTGTAGTTTTAAGGAACTTTCGAATTTCTAATTTTGGTAGGAGGCATTTTCGACAGCCGATTTCTGCCAAACTACTTGTTCAATTAAAAAAATGAAAACATCGTCGTATTCAGATTAAAGTCCGCTGTGTATGTGCTAAATGTAAACAAAATCTATTTTTTTCAAAAAAATCTCAAATTTTAATGGGTTAACCCCTTTGTTTTTTTTTTAGTCAAAATATTTTTTTTCGAATTTCCAAATCGTTTTCACTTGTATGTATTCTTCCTTCAAAATGGTGTAATTATAACCACATATAGTTTATATAACAGTAGCCGTTACAGAGTAATGGTCGAAAATACATTGTGAGAGTGCTCTCTCGGATACGCAATAAACCCTGTAAAAATTACCATATCATACAATTCTGAATCGGTTAATAATAGTCCTAAAGTGCAGCTTTAAGTTGGCGCTACTCTAGTCACTATCCAACATCGCCGGAATGTGGTGATGTGTATAGCTGTTCTATAGATATTTCAACGGAATTTGTTCATAAGATGGAGGTTGTTTGGTCCCTGTTGTTAGGACTTACAGCCGGGATACGCTGCTATCCAAGGACTCTAATATGCTCACTGGACGACACAATGTGCTGAAAATTCGTTCTTCGGCCGAACTGTACGTATGTGGAATATGCGTCCAGCAAGTATGTGACAAACACTACTTCCCCTTTCCTCCTTTCCTATTACTAATACAGTACATTGCAAATAAAAAACAATACACATTCCTAGACGAACGTCCCCGACCTGCCGATCTTAAAGTAAACCACCAAACTTACCTTCATGAAAAAAAAACACATTCAATTACACTTTTAATAGTTTCCCACTGAAACTTTATTTTATTGTAAATTTTTCATTTAAGATGTTTTTGGTAATTTCTTTTTTAAATAATTTAGGAAACAAAAAAAAAAGAATATTGAACTGTTTTGTTTTAAGCATTTAAAACAAAAAAAAAACCAATAGAAAAATATTTGTGTATGGACAGTATTTCGAAATCAGCGACAGTTTTAAACTGCGGGAAAAACTTTAAAGTTTGACACACAAAAGAAAATCATTAACGCTGATATTTTTCTTTTAAATGCAGAAAACAAAACAATCCTGTTTATAGTTACCATATAAAAAGACTAAAAACAAAACTAACTTACAACACATTTGTTATAGTAAAATATGTAGAAGATTTTTTAGAGCTAAGCACAATTTTCTTACTTTCGTTTTTAATATTCATTTAATTTAAAGAGTTGATTCTTGTTTGTTTATTATTATTCGGTAAACACTAATCATGAAAATACTTGTTTGATTCCTTGGAAAAATATTTCAATCGATGTATACATACATGAAAACTTACTTAGGCCAAAGATATTTGTATTTAATTTTCTTTTTTGAAAAAAAAAAGATGAGTTACTAACATAGAAAACAAATAGAGAATATCAATTATTCGAAACGAGAATTAAAATGCGCAGTCTTACTAATGAGATAAATTGTTTATAATTATTGTTAATTGTATTAAGATTAGTATTTTTCATTTAATTTAAATATTTAATTTATGAATCCATGATTATGTTAATGACTATTAAGCATTTTCCGAAGTCTTTTTGATTTTTTTTTTTGAAGTTATTAATTAGTGATAAGTTCATTTAAATTAACTTTGATGTTTTATTAAAAATAATTGAAAAAATGTCTTACATGTATTTTAATTTGGCATATTGTATTTTTTTTTTTAAATAAATGTTAGTTAATGGTTTTTTAATGTAAACTTTTAAGCTTTCTTCACAGGTCAATATTTGCAACATGTTTGCAGTTCTGTGCGATAGGAAGGACATTTTCAAAAAAATTTGAAAAAATCATAAGAACAAATTTGTTTACGCTTCAAAAACGTCATTCTCTAAACAAATTTTTTTATTTGAATACCTATTTAAAGGCTTGTTTAAATATTTTTTTTTAATTTATGTTTGTTTTTTGAAAATTGTTTTTGGGTTTGGCAATATTTAATAGAGCACCAAAGGCTGTAGTAGTCATGGTATTTTCTTTAATAAAAAATAACTATTTTCTTTGAGAAACATAAATTACTTTTCTAAAAATATTTTTTATAATTTTTTATTTTATAAAAAATAACTTTTTTTTTTTGAGAAATATAAATTATTTTTCTAAAAGCATTTTTTTTTTAAAAAAAAAATTTTGATAGAAAAAAAAATTAAAAAAAATTTTTTTTTTATACATTTTTTATATAAAAAATTGTGTTTTATTTCAACTGTACCGAGAAGCGTGAGTGCTTTGTCCATATTGAGATCTCAATAATCTGATTACTGGCTTAAATACAGCCATGCTATGTGGTATTTTGAAAAAATCCTGAATTTAATTATATAAAAAAAAATTAAAAAAAATAAAAAAATGACCCACCTCCAAAATAAATAAAAAAAAGTACGAAGATCTGTTTAAAATGACGAACATTAAATTTGGGGCTGGGGCCAGGCAGGGACATGACATCGAAAAACGACCCCGCCCACATATGTGGACCATATTGGTACTCCAATAAATATGCCCTTCTTGTTCGGATATATTTAGTGGGGGTGTAAGGTAAGGTCATGGATTTTTTTCTTGTTTTTTGGGTGCTTTCCAACTTTTCAAAGTACCATAAGCATCCATTCACTCATTGGACGTCAGATCCCAATTTGTTCGTGGGACCTTTTTGGAAATTGTTTTTTTTTAAATGTTGTTTTATTTTTTATATAATTTAGGATATATCTGTGGTGCTCAATGCGTTAACTGACTGTGAAGCTTGAAGTGTCTGCTGCAGAATTACACGTGCAATTTCCTTTATTTCGATTACTCTATTGTCACAAAAAAGTGGGAGGATGGAATTTTTCGAAGCCACTGCCATTCCGAACCTAAAAAAAGAGCATATTTCAACTGGTGAGAACGTTATCATTCATTTGAGTATCATATTGCCAAAAAAAGTGGGCGGGTCCAATTTTTTGAAGCCACGCCTTCCCTGCAGAATTACACGTGAAATTACCTTTCATTCGACTACCCTATTGTCAATTTTTCGATGCCATTACGCTATTGTCACAAAAAAGGGGGCGGATGGAATTTTTCGACGCCACGGCCATTTTGAACCATATTTCAACTGGTGAGGACATTACCATTCATTTAAGTATCATATGGTTCAAAAAAAGTGGGCGGGTCCATTTTTATCGACACCACGCCCCATTTTAAATTTTCGTAATATTCTCGTCATTTCGTAGAAATTTGCATATTTTTATTTTATTTTGAAAATGGGTCCCATAATCATCAATTTAGCCATAGTTTTAAAATAAGTTTTGCGACAACCCCTTAACCACTGAAATCGAAACCAGTAACCATTAGACATGGACGACCGTCTATAGGCGGTCTTATTGGTTAAAGGTTTAACTACGCACAGATTTTCCACAACAATCCACAGAATGAAGAGAACTGTCACTAAACTGTGCACGATATAATTTATATCCTATCTGTACTCAGTGGCGAGGCCTACTGTGCCAAGCAGATCTTGGTTAAAGTTTTTCTAGTCTATAACAAAAACTGGATGATTCGTGTCCTGGAAAGTTTCATCGATATCGTTTACTATTTGCGATCTGTTGATTATTTCAATAGATGGACAGCTGGAGATCTCTGGATCGCCTCGGAATGTGTTTCCGAGTAAGTCGCTATAATAAAACTGAGGACCATCTAAATTCTTTTTAGGTGTTCCATACAACAGTACTAAGTCAGTATACCCGCTATGCAATTATCGATTCGATCATTTGATTGTGAAAAGATATGTATGTGTTTCATTCATGTTCAATACTAACTGTGAGTGAATATTAAATAATCCCCCTTTTTCATAACAATTCAAAAAAACTGTGTTAGCAAAAATGTATGAAAATACAACAAAAAATTTTACACATTTTTCTTAACAAAAGTTTTTTAAGTTTTTAATTGAATAACGGGGGTTAAACTTGGTTTACACTGAGTGGAATTATAAATTGAACACTGGGAAAAATATTCTTCAGAAATATTTTACGACGGACTGAAATTGAAATTTCATTCACTCCTTATCAATGATCTCCCCTTGATAAAATATCTAATAAAAAATAGACTATTCGGATGATGTAGTTACGAAATTGGTGAACAGTTTGGTGCAACAATTGGCGAATTTAATACAATGCAATGTAAATTATAATCCAGGGACAGAAAATCAAGATCTGAAAATCGGGACCATAAACTTAACTGGAATATCAACCGTGATAATATGCCTCAATGCAGAGATATAAAGGGTGTTTTTTATTGGGGTATAGAACTTTAAGTTGGCATCACTTTTTTAACTGGCGGACATTTTGTCAGCTGTCAAGTGATTAATATTTAGTTTGGTTTGCCATTTCATCATGAACAGGTTGACAAAAGAACAACGCTTGCAAATCGTGCACATTTATTTCGAAAGTAATGGTTCATTTCGCGAAGTTCACCGCAAGCTCCGTCCGAATGAATCGATTCGCCACCGTGCACAGCAATTGGAGCTTTGTCCATCAACTTTATGGAAGATTTTGCGCAAAGATCTTGGCTTGCGACCTTACAAGATCCAGCTTGTGCAAGAATTAAAGCCGCGAGACCATGCAATGCGTCGTGATTTTGGTGTATGGGCCGAAAATGAGATTCATCTCGATGCTGATTTTCATCACAAAATTTTGTTCAGTGAAATTGGACCTGTAGAATTGGCTTTATTCGAGCCAGCCGCGGCGGCCACATGCCCGAAATCATATTTAAACATTAATGGCATAAAATTATCCTTCCAATAAAGCCAAATTGATGGACATTAAAACGATTTTCTTGTGTTTTATTTCAATTCGAAGTTCTATACCTCAATAAAAAACACCCTTTCGCTGCCCATGGACATTTTTAGTTTTACAAATGGTTTCAGTTGAATTAAGCCACCAAAACCGATGCTAAGCTCCAGAACTGGTTGTTATAACTTCACTTAGGGTATTACTCTCAATGTCTGTCTCCCTTTCTTTATCGACATTTTCCGAAGGCCATTCTCACCTTGTAAATAAATCTGTAAACCATTAAAACTGCTCTAGAGTAAGCATTAGCCGATCTGAAATTATCTTAAATTAAATCATGATTTCATTTTTTTCTCCATCTGTTCCTCCACGGAATATTCAGATATTATTTCGGAAAACGCCAATATCGTCCGCAAATTCTCGCTGAACTTTTCTATAAAAGTCATGACAACTCTTTTAGAACTTTGGATTTCTCTCCGTGCTCGATTGCGATCATATTTGCAAAAAGACCTGTGTGCCTTCAAATTTGTTGTTGTTTAGTGTTAAATTAGCACTTACATTAATATTATTTTAATTATGATTACAACAATTAAACATTTATTAATAAACACTATCTACAATATTAACGACATATATGTATGTATGTATGTATATACTCGTATCGGTGTAAAACTGTGTAATTTGCAATCGTTAAATAAGTTTGTGTCTCTTTTCGTTTTTGTTCTCACAACAAAATTATCTCGTTTTTCTGTTGAACTCATCGCTAAGCAAACAAATTGTATGGTTTGTCGATCGTATTCGACTATTCGAATTGTTTTGAAAATAGTTTGGGGTTTTGGGTATATACGATTACCAATAACCATACGCGTACATAAAATTAATATATTCATGAATTTTTTAATATTTCTCACTCTATCTAATTGTAAAGTTTACTTTTAATGAATTTTTATTGGCACAAAAACAAAAAAATACTTGGTTTTTGTACAAGCATGAGTGAATATTAACAGTGGATAACTGCAAAAATATCTCTGATAAATTATCTCTATTTTTTCACATTGTGGGATGAATTGTGAACCGCAATAATCACGTGTGCATGCATGTCATTATGTAGACCATCCCAGGGAAATCGTCGAATTAGAATTTAGTTTTTTTTTCCATTTATATTTTTAATATTTCTTTCGAATGGAACTCGATGATAAAAAAAAACACTACATCAAAACTATTATTAAATGTCATAATGAGTGTTTCCATTTGTTTTTGTTGTTTTTTTTTTTTTTTGGCTTAGTGTATGTTTTAATTTTTATTTATTGTTCCACAATATATGCATAGGTCGGAAAATATCTTTTGTTTTTGTATTTATTTTAATTTTAATTTTTAATTTTTGTATGTCATAAGTTGTCATGTTTCAGTGAAGGCCAATAAAACCTGTGTCGTATTTACAGACAAATGTAAATGTATGCATTATTTATTTATAAATATATTTATGAGTTTTTGTTGTTGCTGTTGTTTTACCAAAATGTCAAAATATTTCAGCAGAATTTCAAACAATCGTACGTAAGAGTACTTTCCGGCAGAATATTTGAAAGTCATCGGTTCGAATAACTTCACATTTAGATTTACAGAAGAGAACTTTTCTTTCAGCTTTCATCGAACATTTCATGGATGCTTTCCACTTACTTTAACTTTTTCGCTCTAGAAGGATAATTAATTAAGTTGCAACAGTAGAATTTTCTTTCAGTTTTCATAGAACCCTTAATTAATTTTACTACATATGAATGATCTTAGATAACGTCTATCCCAGGAGAATTTTAAAGGCATAGCTTTCAAGAAACTTAAATTAAAAGTCTTCTGAAAAGCTCTAGTAGCGTGGCTTGTGTCGCAATAAAAAGCTCTAGCGTGAATCACTAGAAAGCTCCAATGTTATAACCCTACTTTTATCACTTTACCACAGGACTAGAGTATTGGAAAGTTGTGGGAGAACATTTATTTAGTAGGAAAGTTCATGGACAAAAATATGAAAAGCAGATTTATATCGAGGAACTTAAATTAAGCTCTAAGAGTCATAGCATAGCATGGGTGGACAACTCTAAAGTTGGGCCCATGAAAGCTCTAGGGTAGAGCGGTACAACGGTTTAGAGTAGATCCCATGAAAGCTCCAGAGTAGAGGCGATGAAAGCTTTACAGTATAGCTCATGAACGCTCTAGATTAGAGCGGTATAAAGCTCTAGAGTAGAGCGGTATAAAGCTCTAGAGTAGAGCGGTATAAAGCTCTAGAGTAGAGTGGTGTCAAGCACTAGAATAGAGCCGATGGAGGCTCTAGAGTGGAGCGGTATAAAGCTCTGGAGTAGAGTAGTATAAAGTTCTAGAGTAAAGCGGTATAAAGCTCTGGAGTAGAGTAGTATAAAGTTCTAGAGTACAGCGTTGTCAAACACTAGAGTAGAGCCGATGGAGGCTCTAGAGTAGAGCTGTATAAAGCTCTGGAGTAGAGCGGTATAAAACACCAGTGAATAGCGGTATAAAGCTCTAGAGTAGAGCGGTATAAAGCTCTAGAGTAGTGCCGATGAAAGCTCTAAAGTAGAGCCGATGAAAGCTTTAGAGTCGAGCCAATGAAAGTTCTTGTAATGTAGGTTGGATTTTACCCAGCTTTAACTCGAAACTTTTCTACCTCCTGCCAATGTAACTTAAAACGCCGTGAGACAAGAGCTATTAATTGATCTTCCACATGTCGTCCATAGAGGTTTTACCTTCGAGTAGCACGATCTAAATGTACGAAATTAAAATGCGATTTTTAACAAGGAACTTAAAGAATGTAGAGAAGGATCAGGCTTTAAGAATGGAGTGATAGGAAGTTCAAGTGTAAAAAGCTCTAGTTCTGCAGGATGGCGATTGCAATGCTATAGCTAAAAGCTTTCTACCTCTCCGCAAAATCCCTGAATTAGGCAACAAATCCGCCCTATTTACGGGATTTAGCACCAAGTCACTAATCTTTTAAATTTTGCCATGAAAACTGCACATACAGCTTAGTCATGTGTCCATGTTTCGAGGGCTTAGTTCTCAGGCACTGAATGTTATTAATACAAATAGTGAAATGAAAAAAAAATCAATTTTCATGTACAATAACGAGAGCTTTCACATTGCGTTTCACAGTATAGCGACATTAATCCTAGTCAAGGCTTGAACAGCAGCATACAATTAATTGTATTTTCTATGCGGTTTATAAGTGGTTCGGGCACTTTCAATATTTCAGGTAATTGCATTGAAATCGGCACATCATTAATTAGAAATTGCCATTAGTGCCGAGTTTGGCTGGATTACATTTTTGACATTTTGGTTTTCGTTTTGGGTTTTTTTCTAACTTTTGGTTCATTTGTTCTACATCAATAAATTGTTTTGAAATAAGAAAAGAAAACCAAAGAAAACATTTTATGTTTTCCCATTTCTTTCTGCTTTGGATGATTATTCTCCTCAAAAATATCCATCTTGCACCATACAATTGTATATGTATATATATATATTTTTTTTTTGTCCGATTTATGTTTTGTTCTATTATTATTACTATATATTTTAAATTTAGTTTATGTTAAAATTCGTTTATGATTATTAAACATCTACATTCAGATCTGATAAATATATGTAAATTTTATTTATATATACCTACGTGTGTGTGTGTATGTATGCGTGTATCTATGTTTGTGTATTTTACTGTGGCAAAGAAGAGGAAGAAAAACACACAATTGTGAGGAAAAATCGATTCTTAAACATTCGTTGATTGGCTCATAAACAAAGGCAACAAACAAAACAACAAAAAAAAAACAATCAAAAATACATGTCAACCAAAAAAATAAAGAAATACAAATAGAAATAGAAATAGACAACAATAATGATGGTACATAAATTAACAAAAAAAATACTAATATTTTAAGTCGAATGCTGCAGTTCTCAGTTAATTTCAAGTTAGGTATTGTTGTCGGTAAAACTCATTTAGGAGGATAATGCTAAAATATCGTTTTTTTAATATTATCAATATCAACAGAAGCTAAGCCCTCTTCCCCTCCGAAAAAAAACACATTTTGAATATCAATTCAAAATATACCCTCAATATTGTGAATGAAATGAAGGTTGCCGCCGAAATTAACCAAGTGGATGAGACTGTCTATTGTCAGTGATCTATGACAGCCACTCGTTTTTAAATTATGGAGAGATGAAACCCTGGGAAAACTTCACATAAGCAGAATTTGGAGCTGAAACTGTGCAGGTATCGGGTGTATAACGTCCACATCAACAAGTTGTTGATATCCTCCGTTCCTATGAACTGTTTTAACATTTCTGAGTTCCGTGTATTTTATATTCCTCCACATTTCAATTCAAAGTAATTATTAATGAACGGTGTTGCCAAACCAAAAGGTTACAATCAATTATTCTCTAAACGTACCCGAAGCACTTAGGAACTTTCCTACGAATTAAGGATTTTCCCCAGGTCTGTTAGTGTACATTAGGGTGGAGTGAATTAAAAAAAAGTCACACTCGGAAAGAGATGTAGTTTTGTACTTAATAAGAGAAAAATCTTGTGGAATGAAATTAATCATAAACTCACACTCGGAAAATTTAGTTTGCGATACTTGATAATAGAATGAAAGGATTTTTTTTTTTAAAAAATGTTATAGGACTCGATTTAATACAATAGGGTGGAGTGAATTAAAAAAAATATCGCACACGGAAAATTTAGTCTGCGATACTTGATAAACAAAAAGAAGGAACTATTTTTTAAAAAAAATGTATAGGACTCGGTTTAAATAATTGTACAATAGGGTGGAGTGAATTAAAAAAAATGTCACACTAGGAAAATTTAGTTTACGATAGTTGATAAAAGAAAAATAAGGAACAAATTTTTTAAAAAATGTTGTAGGACTCGTTTTAAAGAATTGTACAATAGGGTGGAGTGAATTAAAAAAAATGTCACACTAGGACAATTTAGTTTGCGATACTTGATAAAGGAAAAATAGGGAACAATTTTTTTAAAAAAATTTTGTAGGAATCGATTTAAAGAATTGTACATTAGGGTGGAGTGAATTTTACAAAAAGTCACACTCGGAAAGAGACGTAGTTTGCGATCAAAAATAGGGGAAATATAAGTACAAAATTCTTTAAAAACTTGTTTATGTGTATTTTTAGTGAGTTGTACATTAGGGTGGAGTGAATAAAAATCTCTCGGGGAAGGAGATGTAAAACATAAATTAAAAAAATTTATAGGTCGTGCCACACCATTGAAATTTGAAATTTTTCGACATTTTGGTGGTGATTCAATTTTTTTTTTTTTAGTTTTAGAGTTTCTGGTCAAAAATAAAGGTTAAGGTCGAAAAATGGCTAAATGTAAAATAATCCAAATACTCTGGCTTCTTCAGAAACTTAAGTAAACATTTTATCGATAGCAAAGCTTGGAATTTTGGTGGCTCCTTCTCTTTTTGAAATACATTTATTTGGGTACTGAACAAGCTGAAACTTTAAATTTGGAATAAGCTAATTCATAAATTTTTAACAATTTTTTCAAGTCGTGGAACGAGCCCAAAAGTTTGTTTTTCTTACCATTCCCATATCAACGATTTCAAACTACAACCCTTTTCGAGTGTGAAATTTTCACTATATACGTTTTCACTCCACCCTACTGTACATGATATAATTTGAAAAAAAAAATTTCCTTATTTTTCCCCCTTTTCCTCTTTCCGTAACTGGAAATTTCAAATTAAAAAAAATATCTTTTCACTTCACCCTATTGTACATGATAGAATTTGCCGAATTCCTGGGCGGGAACTACAACCAATTGAAGCCGGCTCTGATTGTAGTTCGTTTTTATATTGCATATTCTCACTGAATATCTGGAGTCGGTATTTCTTTTTATACACTCCATCATAGGATGGAGTATATACTAAGTTTGTCATTCCGTTTGCAACACCTCGACAGAGTGATCTGCGACCCTATAAAGTATATATATTATCGGTCAGTGTAACATTCTAAGACATTCTAGCGATGTCCGTCCGTCCGTCTGTCCGTCCGTCTGTTGTCTGTTGAAATCACGATAGAGCGCGAACGACTAACGCTAAAAAGCTGAAATTTTGTAGGAATATTTTTTTTGCCCATAAGCAGGTTAAGTTCGAGAATGGGCCATATCGGACCAAAGGGGAAAAAGTTCCCCTTTACGGGACTAAATATATTCCGGCCATAATCAAATTTTTCAAATATTTTTTTTCACTACATCTAAGTTCTAAGTTTATATAATTTATAGATGGGGGAAAAAATCCCAAAAATGGGCGTGCTCATGGGTTCCGTGGACCCTTGGGGCCCAAAAAAGGGCCCATGATAAACATGCGCATATGGGTATCGAAGTGCAACGAAATTTACTCACGAACCCAAATATGCCTTTATTTTCATGATTTGCTTAAATTTTTTGATCCGGTTTCTGGGACTATCGGGTCACCAGCGGCCCAAAAACCGTCCCTTGACAAACATGGACATATGGGTATCGAAATGCAACGACATTTTCTCGCGAACACAAATATGCATTTATTTTCATGATTTGGATAAAATTTGTGATCGGGTTCCTGGGACTATCGGGTCACGAGCGGCCCAAAAACTCAGTTAGTTTTCTTATTTATTGACTTGATGGAGGGTATATAAGATTCGGCCCGGCCGAACTTACTATTTGTCCACTTGTTTTCTTTAAAATTGGCTCTATGAAAAATGGGTATTTTTCATAATTTTCAGAGACTCTGATAATATTTTTTTTAGAGAATATTTAATTTGTTAACAATTTTTAATCAGCAAAATAAACCACAATTTAAACAATACCAAATTTTTCTATTTTTCAACAGACCTGGAGAATTCATCCCAAAAGTAATCGTGAAATCCCCAAAATCAGCTCGTCAAATAGTGGACTCTTTTAAACGGGGAAAACATTTTCAATCTGTTATTTCCACCAACGAGGTTCTGAGCGGTACTGGGGCGAAGGGAGTATTTAATAGATGATATCTTTCAAATTGTGCCCTGTGGGTGTTGCAGACAACTTGTAGTCGTTTATGTTGAATACTTAGATATGTAGTAAATTTGAAATTGCTTTTTCTCACAACATAAATGAATTTATAGAATTGTTAGAACTAAGGAATGTGTATTTTCATAGACAAAATTATGAAATAAATAAATAAATAGACTCAGTACGTGTTTTTTTTTTGAAATTGTAAAGATTTGAAGGTGAGTTATTAGTATTATAAATTTGCAAGGGGCGAGTTAACGTGGAGGCGGCTCAGCTGATGTCTCCACCATGATCACGCCCCATTACCATAATCGTAGCGCCAATTTTACATAACAGAAATTGTCAGGGGATTGTTTAGAATTTTTGGGGAATTTTTCATCTATTTGTGGGAATTTTTAATTTGTTTTTGGATTTGGGTTATTTTTCAAAAATATTACGAAAAATTTAATCAACCAAATTCTAATAATTCAACCAAAAAATTACCAAAACTGAAAAAAGAAATTTGGGTCACAAATTAATATAAAAAAAAATCATCGAAACCAAATACAAAAAATCCCCAAAAAAAATTTGGGATTATGAAAATTTGCCCAAAAAAAAAAATTAAAAATTGTCCCAAACAAATGAAAAAAATATTCTAATTTTGTAGACAATATATTGCATGGAATTTGGCCCAAATTTACATGGGCAATTTGTAGAAAATTTTTGGATTTATATTTTGGCGATTATTCGTATACCCATTTTTAGATAATATTTAATTTTTCGTTGTTGACCACTTTTGTATATGCCAAATAATCCAAAAAAAAAAATAATCCACCGTAGCCCTGATTTTTCATTTGGGGACATTTTGGTAAATAAATTCTTAATCTATTTTCGGGAATTGTTCATTTCGGGCTTGTTACATTTTTTTGGGTGGGCATTTCTACTGCAGCCCTTCTCTGCTAGTAGAAAGTCTTTGGAAAGTTATTTAACCAGAAGTGGCTACTCAAGACATCCACAAACAATTATGTTCTTTACAATGTTCCATGTCCTGTTCGACAGCAAAATATTGTGGGTTTAAATTCTAGAGATCGCAAATGGAAAAAAATTTAAAACCCAAATTCCGTAACAATTGTTTTAATCGGTATGATCTTTGGGGGTCCTTCTCAAAGACATCTATGATCTCTGGATTGGATTAGACCAAGGATCTTAATCCATTCTACCGGTGTTGCCATTCAATTGCTTGGTCCAAAACCTTGTGGCCCTAAAACAGTACTTGGTTGGATCAAGAGACCCATTCAGGCGATACAACTTCGATGGAGAAAACATATGTGATCCCCCAAAAAAAAAAAAAAATATTTCTAGATAAAAAATTAAAGGTCAAATCTTGTGAAGAACTAAGGAATTCTAATGGCAAGAAAACTTAAAGAAAAAACCCTACAGACATCCCAGACCTATATGACTAAACCACGTTTAGGGTACCCTGATTCAGGAGACATGAGAACAGTTTCTTCAAAATTCGTAAGATGTGAAAGCATTAGCACATTTCCTCCATTCCCCATTGATAAAGCATTTCATATTTGCTCGTGTGCTATGATTTATGTATTTTGAGCCAACAAGAACTAGTTTAGAATTTTCCGGAATTCGAGGTGGTTAAGTTTGATGCTGTACCTCGTACTGTGTTGACACAGGGTGTCAGGGCAGCCTGATTTATTTCCCAAAGGTGTCGGAAATACACCTGCTATATCTGGGCGAAATATTATTTATCTCAGGTTAGTCAGATTTATTTCAAAACCAGAGTTATTCATTTTTGACACTCTGTAGTTCATGCTGTGTTGTCACAGGGTGATCTGGAAGTGACATTCCTGATGCAGGGTGTCATAAAAACGCCAGATATATTCACATGGGTGAAATATTATTTCTATCAGGTCAGCCAGGTGTCGTTTGTATCAGATCAGCCTAATTTATTTCCCAAAAATGTCCAAACCAGAGTTGTTCATTTTTGACACTTTGTTGTTCATGTCGTGTTGTCACTGGGTGATCTGGAAGTGTCATTTCTATTTCCTGGTTGTGTATGAGACCATTGCACAGCAAACCCAGGTTCGTATCCACTTAAGAATATCACACATTTTCCGGTGGCCGTTAACCAACTCGTTGTTAGCGACAACCGAGCAAGAGAGTAATCTCTGAATCATGTAAAACTACTCTCGAAAAAAAAAAAAATCCGTAGTGGTTCTGAGCTGTTTTTATGACGGACACAGTTCAATGATTTGAGAGAAGTTCCACCTTTGTTTAAGGGAGATACGTTTGTTCTGCTAAAATCTAAAAGGAAATGATTCTGGTGTTATGTCGAACAATATTTCTGTGGCTTGGAGATAAAAGGAAATTTAGAAAATAAAATTGCTTTTGAAGGCTTTACAAAAATCGGTTAATTGCATCCAAGACAAATTCGATTGGAATCACATTTATAAAGCGGTTTTGATGTTGAATTTGTAGAATTATGAAAGAGAGCTGGAAAATAACGCCAGCATTCAGCAATATTTACAACAGCTTTGTAAAACTTCAATAAGAAAATTGCATAAAAATACAAAAACAATTTTCACACATTTTTCTTGTGTTTTATAACATTTGCTTATTATTTGTGTAGAAAATAGATTGCAAATAAAATATTTGAAAAAAAATCTTGTCAAAGTTTTGTAAAGCTCTTGTAGATTTCTCTGAATGCATTGGCTAGTCTTCTTGCTCTCTTTCATACTTCTACAAGTGTGAATGTCAAATTCATCTTAAAGCTGCCTTTTAAATGTGATTCTAATCAAATTTGTCTGGGATGTAATTAATAGATTTTTATAAAGCCTTCAAAAGGCCATTTCTCAAATTTCTTGTAGCATTGATATTCTTATTCTTAAAGCTGCTTTATAAATGTGATTCTAATCAAATTTGTCTCGGATGTTATTAATAGATTTTTGTAAATTTTCTCAATTTCCTTTTATAACCAAGCCACAGAAATATAGATCGACATAACTACAGAATACTTTCAATTCAGATTCTTGCAGAACAAATATTAATTTTAAAACAAACTGAATGCAGACCTTGACCAAGCCCATCGTGCTGCTCCATAATCTATTTTTTTTTTCAAAATCTCCCAAACAATTTTTGAAATCAGCGAGCGGAAATCCCACCTAGTGTCGTTTTCAAACCTATAACGTTACATGTGTCGGGGATTTTCTATCACTGGCTGCCTTCTCTCGTAATAATCCCCCTATTGGCCAACGGCAATGATTATCCGATCAGCCGAGAACTCTGTCATACGTTAGCCAATAAATATCTTTGATAGCATGCATAAATTATACGTTTGGTTTTTTTTTTGCTCTTCCAAATCAAAAAGTAAATAAAACACATATATATTTTTTTTTTAAATATTTAAAACATTTGTTATATATTTTTGCAAAAAATAAAGAAAATGAAGGTAGATAATAAAATCCAGAGGAAAAAATAAATTATCATAAAGATGCGTTTTGAGTGTTTTTTTTTTGTTTTCTTTTTTTTTTAAAAAAAACAATATAATTTATATGTAGAAAAATACGAGCACAATAATTAAAACAATAAAATATTTAACAAAAATAAATGGTATATCCAATAAAATAAAAAACAATACAAAATGATTTAATCATATATAAAAAAATAAATTTTAAGACACTTTTTTACAGAGAGAGAGAGATAGAGAGAGATAGAGAGTAAGAATGGAAGGATGCTGAAATAGATTCGATTCGATGCTGTTCTTTTTTGTTTTGCTTCTCTTTTCTTTCTTTAACAATTACAAATAATTTCAAATACATTTTCAGCTTTTTGAAGCGATACTTTTCTTGTTGTTCGTTTGTTCTGTGTTGTAATTGAAATAAAAAAAAAAATGTTTTACGTTTTCTTGTTGTAATGATATGCGAAATATAACAATTGGTTGTTGAATATTTACTTCACTTAATCAGCTAACATATTCAAAAAGGAGGGGGACAGGATATTTCCGGTTTTGTTTTCCTTCTTTCTTTCATTAAATTAAGTGTTAATTTCTTTAATTATAAGGTGGCTTAATTGTAAAAAAAAAAAAATGTAAGGTTTGTTTGTTTTGCTTAAGAAAATCTAAAATAATAATTACCTACACAACTAATTTGGGCTAATGAGAGATAATAATAATTATGTATACATATATAAAAAAAAAACTATAATAATATATTTAAAGTATAATTAATTAATATTCATTTAAGTGTAAGGAAACAAGGGATTGGGGGGTGTGGGGGGCTGATGAAATAAAAGGTATTTTTGTGTTAAATTATTAATTAGAAAACAAAGACAATATAATTGGCTACGATTACTTGGGTTTGTTGTTTTGCATTATTTGGGAAAATAACATTACAATTTTAAATTAATTACAGTTTAAATGTGTTTGGGTTTATTATTTGTTGTTGTTGTTGTGTTTTTTTTTCTTTGTTTGTTTAGAAACAAAATAAGGAAGAATTGTATTAATAATTTATTACACATGAGATCACAGTATTAGATATATAAGTATGTTTTTTTTTCTTCGATTTTATTTTATATTTTTAGATTTTCCATTTATTTCATTTTTTTTTTTTTTGTTTGTTGGTTTTAATAATAAATTAGTTTTTAAACGTTAATAAATTAAGCATTTGTATTTAATTTTTTTTTTTTTGGGTGTTTTTCTTTTTCTTTTTTTTTGTATATATTTAGTTTTAGTTTTGTTTGTTAGCTTTGTGTTGGTTTTGTGTATTGTTTTAAACAATTTACATTTGTAATTTTTTCTCCCCGCCTTTTATATACATATAAATTTCGTTAAACTAAAATGTCTTAATGGTTGACTTATCCATTGATTAATTTAAATTCTTCTACGAATTCAGTGTAATCGTTAAAGGTCTCTTTTTTTTCAAAATTTGCCATCAGTTTTTTTTTTGTGTGTGTGTGTGTTTTTTTTTATATTTATTTTTCAACTACTTTACAACCTATTCATATGTTCTTTTCACATTAAAGGTTTTCTTTTGTTTTTGTAATCCTGAATAAAATTCTAATCCTTTTGTGTGTGTTGGTTTTTTTTCCGTTGTGTTCTTGTTCTATTCAAAAATTTGTAATTTTTAGTTTACGAAAAATATTGGCACAAAAATACAGCTCTGTGTTTATTAAGATTTCTTGCAAAGACAGAAAAGCAAACTTTCCCTTTTACAGCGTTTCGGTTAATCGAAGCAGGTGATCATTTCCTACCGGAAATCTTTGGTTTCCTTGGGACATAAGACTTCTTAAAAATTGGAAAAATTTCCTCAAAAATAACAAGAAAAGAGAGATTTTTTATTGCTCTGGTACTGAGAACGCTAAATCACCTTAAAAATACATAGAGTATTTATGAACTCATGCACAGTGCATGTACGAATAAAGAGGTAAGTGAAGTTCATTAAATAATAACAACAATTATATTGACAACGAATATTCTCCGATTATATTCCGATCTGACATACTGATTCATTATATGAAAGTTTCAAAAATCCCCTCACCACTAATTTACATTTCTCTACCTCCTCACCCCCCAATGTGGAAACGCCTCGGACAATTATATGCGTCTGTCGGACGTTCGGTCATATTTCTGTCCAGAGCAAATGTATTGACAAGCAATTGTTTCCACGCTGTAGCTGTCATAAACGTAACGTTGCAATTTCTCTGACAGCCATTAAAATGTCGACTATTATTGTGTTGTTGTTGTTGTGAGTTTGTCTTTTTTTTTCATTTGTCGCAGCTAATTTCCAATGTCGTATGAACGCGAAATGGCAAAACTTGTTTTTTGCTTTTGAGATATGATAAAACACCGAAACAACAACATCACAACGAACAAAAAAAGAAAAAATTAATGGCGTCTACTGTTAGCAAGTTAATGATTTAACGGGTAGAAAGAGGGGGGGGGGGGGGGGGTTGTTTAATAGTTGTGTTGTTGCAGTAGTTTGGCCCGCCACCCCTTTTGTTAATGTTTAATTTAATGCTCTTTTTTTTCGTTATGGTCAATTTCCGCCGTTTGAAAACAGAAACCACAAAGGGGGAGGAGTTTGGGCGGAGTGGAAATAAACTAAAGCCTCGTATTCGAATTACCAAAGAAGGTTAACGAATTTAACAATGATAATGAATATTTATGAATATACTCTCTCATAAGCGGACACCTAAGGCACTGAGAATTGTGTCCGCCGATGAGAGGTGTCTGCTTATGAGAGATGTACACAAGAGGACAGAAACGGTTTGATACTGAAAAAACATATATGGGTAACATTTTTCGATTCTATTGGGAAACAACTTTAATTCTATTACGAAACATTTCCAATTCTCTGCGGAGTATTTGCAAAATTAATATTTGATGAGAAACATTGTCCATTCTGTTGCGAACATTTACAATTCGAATAGAAACATTGTCCAGTCTATTGCGAACATTTTCACATCTATTTGAAACATTTTCAATTCTATTGGCAACATCTTCAATACGAAGAGAAACATTTACAATTCTATTGCAACATTGTCACATCTATGGAAAACATTGTCCATTCCCTAGGCAACATTTTCAATTCGATTCGAAACATTTCCGATCCTCTGGGCTACATTTGCCATTCTCATTTCAACATTTACAATTCTATTGACAACAATTACAGTTCTATAGCAACATTTCCAATTCAATTGGAGAATATTTTCCATCCTCTTGGCTACATTAACTTTTCTACAGCCAACATTTACAATTCGATTAGAAACATTTACAATTGTATTGCAACATTTTCACATCTATCGGAAACATTGTTCATTCTATTGGCAACATCTGCAATACGAAGAGAAACATTTGCAACAGTTACTATACTCATGTCAACATTTTCAATTCAATTGCCAACAGTTCCATAGCAACATTTACAATTCAAAGGGGAAACATTTGCAATCCTCTTGGCAACATTTACAATTCAATTAGAAACATTTACAATACTAATTCAACATTGTCACATCTACTATGGGAAACATCTTCAATTCAATTGTGAAAAATGTTCTGTTCTAATTCTATTACAAAACATTCCATCGGAAACTTTTTTCAGTGAAAACTTACGACTTTTCAGGAAATTTGGGCATATTTCTCCAATAAGTAGGATTTTTTTTTTTTTACTTTCAAGAAGTCTGTCCTTTTTACTCTCTATTTTTTATTTGTCCATCTTTAATGCAGTTTTTGTTTCTGTTGTTCGCTTTGGAGATCATTCAAGGACTCCTTGCATTCAGTTACTTCACAGATGTGATCGATCACCTGCCGGCAATTATCGTGAAACACTGTAAGTTCACTTCTTGTTCGTAACATTCGGTTTTCATTCATTCAATTTGTTTTGATTTTGAAACTGTTTTGTTTTTCTTTTGGTTTTTCGATTGCAACAAGTAAAATTTTGTCCTACTAAAATTTAGTTTTATTGTCTTTTGCATTCTACGTTAATATTTGTAATATGTTTGCTTACTTTCAGCTCTTTTTCTAATGTTTTGCTTTGTTTGCGGGATGAGTAAAGATATCGGAATATAACTCCATATAAATATGTCTGTGTGTGTGTGAATAGGCGATGCTGTATGCATGTATGTGTGTATGTGTCTGAATAACTGATTGTTGTTGCCCAATTATGGCGCATTATTACTCGGTGAGAAACAGTATGAGCATATCGTGATTATTCTCACCACTCAGTATGGCAATGTGTTTGTTGGACTTCAACGTTTTGTTAAGATTAAGCATTCCCTGGCGGCGGCTAGCCTCACTGGCAGCACCATCATCTTCGCAGGATGACTCGATGATGTGACTCGAGGATGTGGGTGTGGTGTTGGTGGCCTTGTTTTTTGTCAAACCTAAGCCCAGAAGATCGAATTCGGTGTCTTCTTCGTCGTCGTCATCGTCGTCCACATCATTCGCCTCATCGGCCATCGCATCGTCCAGTTGTTGCAGTAACATTTCGGGCTCGAAACCGAATTGTTTGTGACCGATGCGCTTCAATGATAATTCCGCCGTCGGCATGGTGTCCAGCGGTGTGTTGGGTGAGAGCGGGGAATGCCAGATTGTTGTTGGGAAATCATCAGGTTGTATGAGCGGCGGCAAGTGTTTGCTGTTCGCTGCTCGATGGCCTTCGACTGATGACATTTTCTTCTCGACCTACAAACTGATAGCACTGGATGTGACTATGGAAATATCGGTGGAATGGAGCATATGGCCATGGTGCGAATGATGCTGGTGGTGCTGCTGTTGGGCGGCCGGCTGTGACAGCTGTTGTTGCATTTGTTGCTGCTGCTGCTGCTGTTGTTGGTGCTGCTGCTGCTGTTGCTGCTGGCTGAGTTTCTCCTTTTTGACGCGTTGCTTTAGATGGACTTTGGCGTGTCGCTTCTTCTCATCGGACCGGGCAAATTTACGGCCGCAGATGTCGCACGAGAAGGGCTTCTCGCCGGTATGTGTGCGTATGTGGGTGGTCAGGTGATCGGAACGGCTGAAGGAGCGCATGCAGATGCGACATTGGAATGGTTTCTGGCCGGTGTGTATGCGTATGTGGCGGGTGAGTTCATCGGAGCGGGAAAATCGACGATCGCAATTCTCCACCGGACAGGCGTAGGGCCGCTCGTGCACCGGTGTCTTGCTCGGACGGTTGGGATATTTGCGTGGCTTCACCGGCACCAGCTTCAGCGGCATGGTACTCTGCTGGTAGACTTGCGACAGTATCTCATGGCCTTTGCTGGTGGATGGACTGTATTCGGCCAGTTGCACCACCGAAAATGTCGTTTGAGATCCGGCCCCGGTGGCTGAAACGGACGTTTGCATATGATGTGTGGGTGTGTGTGTGGGTTCAGCATAGGCCTCCTGCTTCGGTATAATGCCACCGCCCAAGGCGGTGCTCGACGAGGCCGACGACGGGCCAGGCAACACCAGTGTGGCCGTTTGCTGTGAGCCCGTTGAGTATTCGGCCGGCGAGTCCAGCCACTGGTACTTTGGCGTGGACACACTCATTTGCTGGCGATACTGTTGCAAATCGTGGGCATTCTGCGCTTGCTGCATATCGGCCAAGGTGGTGAAGGTGCTGGCACTGCCATAACTGGGCGGAGCCGATTGCTTCAGAAGGATGGGCGAGCAGTCCATCTGCAGGCCCAACAGCTCAACGTGACGGCTGTCTTCATAGGCGGCCGCAGCTGCGGCAGCGGCGTGCATATGATGGGCCGACGGTGATGGTGTCGAGGCGGGAATGGTTGACTGTTGATGGGTGGCATAGTGTGCTTGCGTGGCCTGGACAGCATTCTGTGGTCCGGGACCCAATAAGCTGAACATGGGCGGCTGGAAGAGCGTCTTGTCCGGACTAGGTAAACTCCAGCTGTTGCCCAAGCCAGCAGATGGCGGTGACATGGGCCCGGGCAAGACGGTCAGTGATGGCGAATGCATTTGGCTCTGGTTGTGGCCTTGCTGGTGCTGCTGCTGCTGTTGTGCATGTTGCTGCTGTTGTTGCTGGTGGTGGTGGTGGATATTGGCGGCGGCCACCGAGGCGGCTGCAGCGGCATTCAGGCCGCTCATGACGGCGGTATTACCTGTCAAAATGCCACGATATGATATTTTACCACTACTACTACTACTAGAAGAGCTATTATTAATTGCATGCTGTGATTGTTGCTGTTCTTGTTGTTGTTGTTGTTGTTGCTGTTGATAGTGGTGATGATGTTGGTGGTGAGTGTGAAGATGGTGTTGTTGCTGGTGTGGCTGTGATTGCTGGTGTTGGTGTTGGTAGTGTTGGTGTTGTACGAGATGAGTGTGTTGTTGCTGCAGGTGGTGTTGTTGCTGTTGGTGTAATTGATTGTGATAGATTTGGTTTTGTTGTTGTTGTTGTTGCTGTTGCTGATAGTGTTGATGATGCTGCGGCGACTGTGACTGTGACTGTTGGCCAGCATGCAAATGTTGTTGTTGTGTGGTGTGATGTTGTTGTTGTTGTTGTTGATGATGCAGTTGGTGTTGTGTGGTATTGCTTTGTGTGGTGGTGTTGCTGCTTGTCAATGTTGTATGATTCTGACTTAGTTGATGTTGCTGTTGCTGATGCTGTGTGGTTGTGTGAACTGTGGCAGCACTAGTGGTAATGGGATACATGGTACAACTATTATTACTTGTTTCTTCCTTAACAATTGTTAATGTGGGCGGGGTACTGCGTTCCTCCTTCAACGGACTGCACAACAGCGGGCTGGTGGCCACAACGTTTTGTGGCTCCAGTGATAAATCTTCAGATTCAATTGAACCTACCAATGCCGAAGCAGCACCGAGAAAGAAAGAAACACAAAGAAAAGAAAACAACAATTAATTAATAATTCGAAAATTAAAATGTAAGAAACGAAATCAGTTTAAGAAGAAGTGGGAATTCTGCAAATCTTCTATGGATAGCATGTTAATACTTTTACAATAGAATGACACCGTGTTACAAAAAATAGATTTTTTTCTGTCCTATGAACCAAATTTACTTTTTCGGAAAGAGGGGAAAAAATAAAAATACACGTGTATCGGCGATTTTCATGTGCACGTCAGAATTTTTTTTTTTTTAAGTTTGAAGTACGAAGCTCGTAGTGGCCTGTGTGAAAGCCTTTGGACCGATTTTTAACCCTTTTTCAGTGATTTAATCGAGCTGATTTTTGGCTGGCAGACTCGTGGAAATGTCTGTATCACGTCAAATTTTTTAAAAAAATAGATTTTTACCAATTCTCAGGTTTTCCCCAATTTTTATTATTTTTGAAAAAAAATATTTTTTTCACTTTTCTTCGCATAACTTGAAGAGACTCCAAATTTGTAAACTACTTAAGCGTTACGAAAAAAAATTTTTTTGACTGAAACCTTAAAAAAAACGATAAACATTTAAAAAAAAAAAAAAAAATTAGGAAAATCTGAGAATTGGCAAAAATCTATTTTTTAAAAAATTTGACGTGATACAGACAATTTTTATCAATTCTCAGATTTCCACCAATTTTTATTATTTTTGAAAAAAAAAAAATATTTTTTTCACTTTTCTTAGCATAACTTGAAGAGACTCCACATTTTTAAACTACTTAAGCGTTACGAAAAAAAAAATGTTTTTTGACTGAAACCTTAAAAAAATTTAAAAAAAAAAAATTTAGGAAAATCTGAGAATTGATAAAATTCTATTTTTTAAAAAATTTGATGTGATACAGACATTTCCACGAGTCTGCCTGCCAAAAATCAGCTCGATTGGATCACTGAAAAAGGATTAAAAATCGGTCCACAGGCTTTCACACAGGCCACTACGAGCTTCATACTTCAAATTAAAAAAAAAAAATGCTGACGTGTACATGAAAATCGCCAATACACGTGTATTTTTATTTTTTCCCCTCTTTCCGAAAAAAATTGGTTCATAGGACAGAATGTGTGTAACACGGTGTTATTAACCCCAATTAGTTGTGTTTAATTTCGAAAACAAAAAATAATATTTTTTTGTGCTTAAGTGGTAAAAAAAAACAGGTTGCAAGGATTTTCCAGTATTTCTGTTTGGCCGGTTGGAGGGATAATATTTTTTATAAAATTAAACACAATTACTGAAGGCCTTGTCGGTTAGAA
This sequence comes from Hydrotaea cyrtoneurina, assembly GCA_958296145.1. Taxonomy (NCBI): domain Eukaryota; kingdom Metazoa; phylum Arthropoda; class Insecta; order Diptera; family Muscidae; genus Hydrotaea; species Hydrotaea cyrtoneurina. The sequence continues at coordinate 23,772,090 of OY282512.1, forward strand.
CACGGTTCTTAAGCTTAAACTTGTTTTTAGGGAAACCTATCACCTGTTGCATCACAAAGCCTGAGTTTGCCTAGAATCCTTTGGTATTTCATGGGCTTGACACATGGTTTTCTGTATGAAATTTGATTTAGTTTTAAATCGAAAATTCTGCCTCAACTCACGTTCGTTTTCATTTTCCGCGCATCGTTTGTCTGTTCCTTTTCGGGGTGTTTTGCCCCCCCAAACATAAGACAAACATGTCAAGTGTTTTGTCTTCAGTGACAGGAAATTCCACGAAGTTTTCGATTCTGTCTTTTTTTTTTTTTAGTTTCAGTTCACCGCCACCAATGTGACAGTTTATGTTGCGATTTTCTCGTTTTGTATTGACAAACAAAAAAAAAAGCAGTTAAAACGACACTTGGTCGCAGTGGCGGTGGAGTGGACTTAAAAAAAAAAAAAAAAACGTGCAACAAATGACTCCGGCATTGATGGAGGAACGACCGATCACAATGTAAAGAGATGCCACACGAATACAAGACGAACTTCATGTATAATTCCTGAGAAATCACATCACGGGAGGTCCGTCTTTTTTTTTCGATTTTTGTTGTTGTTGTTTGCATCTTCGATCAATTACGTTCTCAGGAATACAACAATCAACAGAATAGCAGTCAAGTCAAGCTGGCTATGCATCATTCAGAACAGGAGCTGGTGTCGCTGGTGGTGTGGCTGTTGTTGTTGTTGTTGTTGTTCGATGGCACCTCAATAACAGCTGAACACCAAACACTCACACACACACATGCACCGATCCAGTGTTAGTTGAGACATTTCAGCTGAGGCTTAAAAACCGTCACTTACTGTTTGGTCTCAATGGATTACGGTGGCCAGTCCAGCCAAGACGAATTTAATATACCTTTCACACATGGACGACATTTAAAATAAAAGAAAAGCTTTTCGGGGTTTGTGTGAAAATGTAAGTTGGTACATTTTCCAAAAAAAAAAAAAATCGGCTCCTCCTCGTGTGGAGGCAAAACTCCCATGTTAATAATGTGGATGTTGATGCCTTGGAGGGGGAGACTGTGGAGGATGGAGGGCAAAGGAACTCCCGAATAAACAAAACTCCTGACATATGTATGTAAGAGATGGACAGACTTTTTCTTGAGCAAAAATAAGAAAAGAAAATGAATAAAATGTTAAAAACATTTCACAGTGTTACCAACACTGTAACAAAGTGCCCCCAAACTGTAGGGTGCACAAAACGAAATACAAAGCAAACAATCACAGCAATCGAGCTGGAGCAGACCGAGCATTAGTTACAATTGCCGTTGTTATTTATTGTTTACGCTTTTTGTTGGTCTGTTCGGCTGGTGTTGCATGGCGCTGATGCAGTTAATGATGCATTTGCAATGCACAACCGTCCCTCCTCCTCCTCACCATGACCACCACCACCACCGCCACAAGACAACGCCGTTCAGTGTGGTCACAGAGTCTCACAGCAGATGTGGTTGAATAAATGACAGAGGAGGAGGTTGGACCGATTGCATTGTTTTACTTTTTGTGTGTGTTGTTGTTGTTATTTCTTTCTTTTTCTTTTTTTTTTGCAGTTCTAGATCTGAGTTGTAATGCGAGGTGACATCAATCTCTTTTTTTTTTGCAGCAGCAGCAGTGGCTGCTGTTGCGGCCGACTACTTCGACTACATTCAATTCAATTCATTTCATTCATTGTTTATGGACACTTTTATTGGTTTTCATATGACGGCAACATTGTGTGTGTGTGTGTGTGTGTTGTGTCCAGCTCGGTGTCCGTCCGTCCGTCCGTCCTAATGATGACTTTATTTATGCGCTTACAAGTTTATTGACATACTGCGATTGATGATTGGTTGAGGGGGGGGTTACAATGCCAATGTTAATATCCACTGGATATGATTTATTTTTTTTTTTCCTATCGCTTTTCTTTTTTCTCCTTCTTTTTTATACTGGGCCGATAAATGTCTGACGAGAATTGCATAATATTTCTGCTGAGAACAATGAGAAAATACTTTCAGCGATAAGAATATCACATGTACAAAGTATTCGCAGCTTAGAAAGAAATGTGAGAAAAATTACAAATTAAAGGGACAGTTTTGCAGAGTAACGATAACTTCAAGTCACATTTAAATATTTTATTGCAATTTAAAGAAAATATTAATCGAGCAAAAAGCAGTGCTGCCTCTTCAACAAGTCGGTAAGCGAAAAATTTAATTTGATGAACAAGAGAGAGTGTATAGAGTTATGAAAAATAATGATTATATCAGCAAAAAGTAGTGCTTACTTTTCAGCAGGTTAGTAAGCGAGTTATTCAATTTGACGGAAATCTCACATTGTATTGTGTTCATTGCCCTCTTTTCAGCGAAAGGAAAAGGAAATATGAAAAAATAATGATTATCCCAGCAGAAAGTAGTGCTTCCTTTTCAAGAGGTTAGTAAGTGAGAGTTTCATTGTGACGGAAATCTCACATTGTTTTGTATTAATTGACCTCTTTTCAGAGAGTGCAAGACAATGTAAAAAAATCAGCAGAAAGTAGTGCTTCCTTTTCAGCAGATAGTAAGCAGTAGATTAAATTTTATGTAAATTTCGCATTGTTTTCAGCGAGAGAGTAAGAAAATATGAAAAACTAATGATTATCTCAGCAAAAAGTAGTGCTTCCTTTTCAGCAGATAGTAAGCAGTAGATGAAATTTGATGAAAATTTCGCATTGTTTTCAGCAAGAGAGTAAGAAAATATGAAAAACTAATGATTATCTCAGCAAAAAGTAGTGCTTCCTTTTCAGCAGCTTAGTAAGCTGTAGATTTAATTTTATGTAAATTTCGCATTCTTTTCAGCGAGAGAGTAAGAAAATATGAAAAACTAATGATTATCTCAGCAGGAAGTAGTGCTTCCTTTTCTGATTAGTTTTTCTCCTGATTAGTTTTAGATACGAAATTTTCCTTCTCTCATAAGCTAAAAAAATAAATAATGGCACAACCAGTGTGTGAACCTTATATTTTGCCCCAGGCTCCACAGCACTAAGAAGGCTGGATTTGGCATCCTTTACTGATCTTGCACCAAAGTCGTGCAGAGTTCTGGACGATCGTGATCGTGTAAGATCATCACAGAGTAAACACATCGTCGAAAACCTGGCAAGAACAATTTTCACTTTTTTAATTTCATCTTTATTAGTAGAACATTTAAATTATCTTTAAGGAGTTTCGAGATTTTATCAGACGATATAACAGGAAGTAAAGTTAAGAAATGATAGTAGTTATTGGCTTGACTTGACTTTGACTTTACTGGCGCGTTTACGAGTAAAAAAAACCCTTGTAAAAACTTCTCTAGAAAAATCATTAGCCAAGCGGAGGGGGCTTTAAGCAGTAGGTCCCGGTCGGTGGGTAAACACATTATATGATGAACAGCTCACGGATTCAGGAGAAGTTCACAGTCTTCATGGACAGTAAGGGGAATAAATAAAGTAAGCCTCGGCTGAAAAAGTCTGCAGTTAGAAACAAATCAATTACTTGTTTTGTTGCCAGGTCACATTTCTCATGACAAATTGTCCCCGTAAGTTTTCCATGAGGCGATAGCATTTTTTGAATATACAAGAGTAATTTATTTTTAACACTTTTAAAGCTTTTTCGCGCAGACTAATTTTATTTTTATTTCTTTTCTTTTTATTATTTCTTTTTTTTTTCACCTGCATTTGTGGCCAAGATGTTCACCCCATTATGACAATCGACTAATGCAAATGTGATTTAAATTATAGCTGGCGATATTTTTCAAACATTTCAAAGTTAATGGGGCTAAATCCAAAAGAGCCAGGCAAATATTTATGATTTTTAAAATTCTTTTTCTTCTGTTGTCATTATAACGAATGAATACTTTTGGCTAATTTGTTGGAAATGTTCGGCTGCGATGGAATTTTTTGTTTTTGTTTCAGGTTTTTCCCAACAACAATGACAAAACACAAAGACGCCCACCTAGAACCGAAGAAAATCGAAAGTGATCACAAAGAAAGACAAACACAAACACACTCACACAGAGAGATCACAAATACCTACTTTCTTCTGATGTGAATGTTTTTGATAGAATCGAAATGAACAGAAGTGAAATTCCTTTTTGTTTTCAGGCAACTTCTAGACGAGGAGTGGAACACTGCTCTCTCTCTCTCTCTCTAATCGTTTGGGGTGGGGTGAAAATGTTGTTTTTTCTTTTTTTTTGGGTTATTAAATTTATGAGACAGTTTATAATGTCGTGTTTTTTTTTTTCGTTGGCTGTTGCTTTCTGGCATTTTTATGCAGAAAGAGAGGGGGGTGGGGTGGCGAACGAACAAAAGTCAAACCAAAGAAGCTGAAAAAAAAGTGGTCAATATCTTAAGTGAAGTTGTTGCTGCCATGGCGAGGATTTTTATAAGTCTTTTGAATATTTCGTAGTTGACATTGATAAATCAGCTTTTAATCGCAAAATTTGGCAGCGGAAAGCCATTTATTAGAAATGACACAAAATCACCATAAATACCCTCTGACAAAAATATAAACCGAAACGCAATACAAAATCAACAAACAGTCAAGCCAAAGGAGAGCGGATAACAGCAAACTGGCAAACATTTCACTTCCACATATCAAGAGATCCCCCATCATCTAAACCTCACCCCCCCAAGCTTTCGAAAACCAATGCTTTGAAGTCGTTGCATTATAAAGCATACATCGAGGAGACATAATAAGACAAAAAAATAAATAAGACCCTCTAAAACAATATTTTAATAAAATGTCAAACAAACCCAAAATAACCGATTGTTTTTTTTTGTTTTTTAAGACAAATCATATTCCAAACATTTTCGGCACAATGCCATGAAATTCTGTTAAAATGCATTGGCCATCGTCGAGTTGTACAGCTTTCTTTGGAACATGGTTATACATTATCTTCATCTCAATGGATTTTTATGGCTCTTGCAAACATTTATGGTTTATTTAAATCATTTTAACAAGTACTATTGCATGGTAGCCATTCGGCGAATTAGCCCCAGAACATGTATAATGATTTGAAATAATTGTATATGTGTAAACCATTTGTACTCCAAACTGTCTCTATGTCCAATGACATTTCCATTTTCTTGTTTGGTAATTAAATGGCCCATGATTTATAGGAAAACTTGTGTTGATGTTCATCCAATTATTTATGGCAATAATTGCGAAAGTTGTAAGAGGGAAACAAAAACAAAAGAACATTTTAGTGACAACTAAAACAGGAATACAGAACAATTTGCTGAATTCACAAAATGACATTTTATATAAAACTTTACAAAGAAACCTCATGTGAGAAAATCATGGCCTTACAGCGGTGGACAGAAAAATTCGTCCCTTCAACAAAAACTTATTCCGAATATGAACAATAAGTTTGTTGATTTCAAATGTTCTTTCTTTCAAATGTTATAAGAACATATCTTTGCGTATTAAACAGACGAAGGGCTTTATTGTGGGCAGGCGTTCTAAACTGAAAATGGTAGATGCAACTATTTGGCTGTTACAATGATAATGTTAAACAATTGTACGTATTTCCCATAACCTGTAGGAATAGGCCGGTGCTGGGGAAGAGGGACTTCTCTCAAGTCGGTGATATCATTTTTATGCTCACCGAACGGAGAAATGAGAAAGTTTGTGGGCTGACTGAAAGCAAAAGCCGTATCGCTTTCGAAAAATATTTTATTTATTTATTTTATTTATTACAAATCAAAATTATATTATTATTATTTTTATTATATAAAAAAAACTACTTAATAAAGCACTAGCGACTATCGAAAAATATTATAAAGGCTTCAAAGGAATTAAGCATAAATTGAGGCTATTGATGCAATCATGTATTATTTTGTCCACCAAAACAAAACTAATGATTATTAGTGACAGAGTTGCCACTCGTGAATGCCTGTGTTTGAATTTTCAAAATCCCCAAGCCAAATCAGCTGTTCTTCCACACAGGTCATGATTTCATTTAGAAAGAACCGGCGAAACTACCGGGAATTTTCGGTACCCAAAAAAATTTTGTTTTAGATCTTTTTTTTTATAAATTTCGATTTTATCATCATTCCATCCGACTGCATATAATTACTTAAGTGATTATACGAACGAAAAAATAAACTCACATCATTTTTATAAACACACACAAAAAAAAAACATAATAACTCTATAGCATGATCATGTGCAAATGTTCATTAATTCAATTAGAAAATTACTATTACTCTACCCGGCTATACGTATCGTAGAAGAACCCTCCTGCAAATCTGTTATAATAAAACTATAGTTTGTTTTCGTTCTTGTTCTTGTTGTTGCTGCTGTTTGTATCGCATTTGCTCTAACTACTAAATATTATTTAATTATCAAGATTTGTTCTTTTTTCCCCCCGGTTGTTCGCTTGTTGTACTTCTAATAAAAATCAGCTATAAATGCTGATGGAAAAAGAAATAGCGAAATAAATTTGTCTGAACAATTTGCTGGATGATAACATATGTATGTGTGTACGTACAGCCAAACGAACAATCAGCCAAACAAGCCGATCGTCCGTCTGTCATCCACACCATCCGCAGTTGAAAACGTTTCATTTCTAAGTTTATGAGTTTTCTTCAAAAAGAAACATTGACACTGAACGGAAATGTTTAATAAATGATTAATTAATTGTAGAGCTTGCATGTTTTTCATAATTTTTTGTTTGTTTTCTGTTTGCTTTAACCAATTCTAAATAACGCATTAACTCAGAAATCATCATGGATTTAATGGTGCTGGATTTTCAAAGTTATTAAATGCAATTTTCGGTTTGAAGTTTTTTTTTTTTTTTAAAAAAAAAATACTCTTATAGTAATTTGCGAATAAAATATTTGAAGCATTTAAGAAATTATCAAAATTAACGAATCGTCAGAAATTACAAAACGAATTGAGATAGAATGAAAATATAATTTTGACCTACGCCTTCTAAATGTTATCAAGGAATTGTGAACAAACACATAACTAGTTTGCACAAAACAATTGCAGTTATTATATTTTTCCCAAAAATATCTCATTTTGAAATAACATTTAGAGAATGCGGAGGTCAAAACTGTATTTTCATCTCAACGCTTAATTCGTTTTGGAATAATTTGTTTGTGCAAACAGTTTGCACACAAATAATAAATTTCAATAAATTCTGCAAACAGTTTGCACAAAAAAATCAATTAATTGTTGAGATAAAAATATAGTTTTGACCACCGCATTTTAAATGTTATTTCAAAATGAGAAATTTTTGGAGAAACAGTTGTGCAAATAGTTTGCACAAAAACAGGAAGTAATTGTTGAGATGAAAATATAGTTTTGACCACCGCATTTTAAATGTTATTTCAAAATGAGAAATTTTTGGAAAAAAAAATTGAGTTGTGCAAACGGTTTGCACAGAAAAATAACTGCAATTGTTTTGTGCAAACTGCTTTGTAACTGCATTTGTTTTGTTTAAATATATAATATGGTAATTTTTTTGTGCAAACTGTTTGTTTACATTTTGTTTATTTTTTGTGCAAACTGTTTGCACAAAACAATTGCAGTTATTTTTCTGAACAAACAGTTTGCACAATTTTAATTTGTATGTGCAAACTGTTTGCACAATTTTAATTTTCAAGTGCAAACTGTAGGCAGAAATTTATCAGAATTAAGAAAACATAATTTTGAATATGTGCAATTTTTTTGTGCAAACAGTTTGCACAATTTTTTTGTGCACACATAATTGGTTTTTGCATAAAATTATATTTTTTGTACAAATTGTAATTATTTGGTGCAAACTGTTTGCACAAGATTTATCAGAATCACCCTGAAACGTATAAAAAATTAGAGCAAAACTTGTTTGAAACTCACCTGTTATTGGTGGCGGTTCCACCACAGTCGATGGTCCGAAAAACGATGGTATATCACTCGATGTCGTCACCGGTGTATTCAAATCGCCCGGTTGTGCTTCGATGTGCGATTGTTTAATGTCCACACTATCGGCGCCGGAGGCAAGGCTGGCGCACGCCACCGGACTATGTTGGGTGGTATTCAATAAACTTAAATGGGAAGCGGAATTACGACCGCTACTGGTGGTGGTGGAAATGGTAACTGCAGCACTGACTATCGAGGGACTGTTATGATGAATGGGTGATCCCTGCTGCTGTTGCTGGTGCTGGTGGTGATGGTGATGATGATGATGCTGCTGTTGGGTTTCAGCTGCCACCGATATGGCTCCAAGACGATTTGAATTGTGATGACGCGACAATGCCGAATTGGTGGTGGTGGCCGCCGATGAGGCTGCTGTGGTGGCGGCTGCCGATGTTTCGGCCAGCGATGTGGGTGATAACGAGGATGAGGTCGATGTGGAGAGATTATAATGGAGCAGGGTCTGTGTGCCCAAAGGGCCGCCGCCAAAACTCGAGGGTGTGGTGAGATATGTGGCGCCCGATGTGGAGGGGCTGGTCTGGGCGGTTGTCTTAAAGAGGCATGTGTCAAAGCTCAAAACATTGAAATGCGCCGCAGCAGCGGATTCGGTGAGTAGGAATGTGTGATGCGATGGCGCCACTAGGGTTTCAAGCCCTTCCATGATCATGGCCGCTGATGGGGTTCCAGGGGCAACGCCACCTAAGAAAGAAAACAATGAAAACCCAGAAGCAATTAAGTAAAATTAAAATACAGATTTGTGATAGGAGAGGCTAGCATTCATTTATAATACCAATGAAGTGTATAGAAAAATATAAAAATATGTTTATATAAAAATATGTGCTAAGCAAATATGTTGTTATATTAACAATTTGTTTAATTGATTTTTTATTGGTATAAATAATTGCTTTATTTATGATGTTGTATATCCGTTTTACGTTTAATAGTCCCTGGATTCAAATGGTCAAATATGAACACTCGTGAAAAAAGGTTGGCAAAAGTTCTACAGCAAATTAGGTGTTTACTGAAATCTCTTGGGTCTCAGCTAAACCACAACAAACACTCGAGAAAAAGTCTGAAATCAAAAGTAATCACAGCATTTTGTTGCCTTTAATTTGTTTGGTTTCTTGTATAATTTGGCCAATTTTGTTTGTGTTGTTGTTTTGAATTAATTTTAATTAATTTCTCATTTCATTTAGTGCCAGTTTTTTTGTGGTGTTTTTTTTTTGCCTCTAGCTTGTTCGTGCTCTGCTCGTACATACAAGTGGGGAAATTTCACTTTTTAACACTTGAGTGAAGAAGGGCTCTCATCAAACATCACACACAGATATAACAAAATTGTTTTCGTTATGGCCCCAAAAGAAAACATACATATGTTATATGATCATTACAAACAACGCACCCCCCCCCCTTCCCATCTCCCATCCCTGATTTACCTTCTGGGATCTTCGGAGATCTTGACAACGAAAGAAACTGCAATTAAACGGTAGTGATGTTTTGGCGCAAAGGGGACTGCCATAACGGCCACTTCAAATGCAAATCAAATATAAGTCAATACTGAATGAAAACAACAACAACAAAAAAAAACAGCTACGTATGGTATTTAAGAAAATTCATATGTCAAAAAAAGCAGAAAAAATCAAGAAATCCATTCATCTGTGTGTCCGTCCTTCCGTTTTGTTTCTTGGCCGTCCGCCCGCCAGTCTTATGGGATTTTCAAGAAATCAAATGTTATTGGAAAGAAGCAAGAAACAAAACAATAAACAACGATGACGCCACAATTGAGACAAAGTTGTTTTTAATAAAGTTTAAAGTGTGGTTGTTGGTTTTTGTTTGGTTTGGACGATTTTTTCTTCTACTTCTTTTATTTGTTGTCTTAGACAGACGTTCAACACTTCCACAACTGGCTGGCTGGCTGGCCAGCCAGCCAGTCAACCAACCAGCCAAAAAGACAAGTAAAACATGAATGTTTATGATCATCATAATGATCCATTTCAGATGATCATTAGGTGTGAGTCTATGCCGTTCATTATGATTGTTGTGTGGTGATCATCATAATGATCTTACGAATTGATCTCAAGGAAATTAGCAAACGCTATGATGATCATTTTATTTCATAAGAATAAACCTAAGCTTATGATATGTTGAATATAATTATGGCCGACCAATGTGATGATTATTATTATTTTTTGTTTGGCAAATGCTTAGGATTATAAACTATACTGTGATCTTTGCTAGAGTCTACTGCCCCCCAAAACGGATGAGGTTCCATCTCTCCCCCACAAATACTTAATACTTGACAGCTCTCTGGCTATGCTTTGCATCTATTACAACAACACAATATCACCCTCATTATCATGTTTCACCTAATGATCATTCCCATAAAAAAAAAACTCATCATTACTTGACTTCGTCATATCCCCATCACCACTTGACACAGACAATTTGTACATGAAATCTTGTTGTTGCGGTTGATGGTCGGTGTATTTTTTTTTTTTGCCCCCATGTGTGTCCGCCCGTCTGCTTTTATGGTCGACTTGTAATGAGTTTCCATTGATCTTTATTTCGTCGAGGTGTTAAACATGTTAATAATTTTTTTTGGCATTCTTTGCCTTTTCCGAAAGAAAAAAAAAAACAAATACAACGTTGTCACCAGAAATTTAATTAAATGCTAAATTAAGTTGGCTGACGCATCTGAAAGCCAACGAGTGGCGAAATTGAAAAGATTTTTCCGCATTTTCCCCAAATATGAACGTCGGTGTAGAGAAATAAGTAAGTAAGTAAGCGGATTGACATTTTAGGACAAGTTTTTGGAAAACTACGAAATGGAGTGGCCTTTTTAGGAAAAGAAGTAAGCGGAGTAGTTTCCAAGCCCTGGTCAATACTCATTGGGCAGTTTGGTAAATGAATTTAGCTGAGAAAATATCATAAACATTCTGTTGATTCTCCCCCTCCCCCGAAAACTTTTTGGAATACCTACGAATTTTTAATTAAAATTTATTTTTACGATTTTTAATAAATTGTTGCCTCTTATGTGATGATTTTGTTTGAAAACGTTAAGTGGCGCCAATTTAGAAAAAAAAAACAAATTCTCACCTAATGAACATTAAACAAAAACAAAAAAAAAATTCTGAAGCACATCATCATCGAGTCTTCAATTTTCAATTAAACGTTTATATGGATTTTTTTTTTTTTTGGAAGGAAAAAAAAACAAACATGTGTGTCATTTCTAGTCGGTTTAAATTCGTTCTCACCGTACGGAAGATGTGGGTCAGTAGTTTATTCCTGGCCGTAAATTGTCTGAGTGCGTGTGTGTGTGTGTCTCAGTCAATATGTTTGACTGTCAATTTCAATTCAATTCCAATTTGGTCAAAGTATTATGGGAAGTTTTTTTGTTTTTTTTTTTTTGGTTAACCCATCGTCGATATGTCCGGCCGCCTGTCGGTGGTACTACTGTATGTATGTGTGTGTGTGTGTGCAGTATTTAACTTTCTACCGTTTGTCATTTAGTTGTTCGGAATAAATGCGAACTGCGTTGTTGTTGTTGTTATGTTGCTCTTTTTTTTCCACACCGCTTGGCCAACTTGTCATTGATGGCGATTTTCGATCATTTCTGTATGTTGTGCGCTGCCGCCTCAGCTTCAGCGCCAACATTTAATCGATTTTAATTTAATTGTTTATGTCCGCCTCAATGACAGCTGTCACATTCTGTGTGTTTATGTTTGACTTTGGTCCGGTGTACATACATATGTGTGCGATTTTCTTCACTAAGCGTCGTCCGTCTTGCATGGAATCGCCAGTAAATGTGTGGGTGATTTTTAGGCTCTTTCGTATTATTATTGTTTATACTTTTGTCCGTCTGTATGGGAGGTTTTTGTATGTATGTCTCATGTTGTTATTTAATTTATAGAAATTAAATTGTTTTGTTTTAATGGCAACGAGAAGAAAAAAAATACCGAAATTGTTGATTAATTGTAAAATATAAAAATGTTTATGTAATAAAACACAATAAACAAACAAGACCCAATGAAATGAAACTGAGAGCATAAAACGCACAACACTTAAATAATTTATAATCTCAAAGACAACAACAACCAAAATAGCCAAATAAATTAAGGTAATAAATAGAAAAACAAAAAAACAAAAAAAAAGGAAAATACATTTCAACACAATTTTTCTTTGGGTGTAGTGCTAACTAAAGCAGAAAAGAATTTCGATTTTATGAACATCTAAAGGATGACAAAATAAATGAGACCGGCCATCGGCGAAAGGATCACACTGCCAACAAACCCCTGGAATTATGAAATCATTCAAATCGTAGATCATCACTTTTGTTATTATGCTGTTTATTACGATTTTATTACTTTGGGTAGTAATCTATCCAATCTACGCTCGTAATATAATATTATGCAAATTTAAAAATTTTCTTTAACATTTGTGGAGAATTCCATAAAAACTCTTTAACATTTTATTAACCCACTAACAAAGTAAATATAGTTTTATACAAAGCTTTTCCAAACGTATGGAATACAAGTTGCATAAACCGCTTTTTATTGAACATCTCACATTTCGTGCCAGACAATAGAAATATTTTGTCAGCGTTCGATTGGAATTATTTGTTTTGAGAATCCGACTATTGTTTGGGAATGTCTCAACATTACTAACTACTTATGAAAGATCAGAAGAATTCCAAACGTATTATTGTGATCTTTTGTAAGATCAGAATAATATGAGGGGAATTTTTTTCAGCTATTTTATAATGGAAATTTAACATAGCTCCACAAGTTATTTTGTAATTTGCAAAGAGATCTTTAATTAAAATTTCTAAATATAAGATATCTTAAAATAGTTTAAATGATTTTGAAGAATATCATTTAGAGATGGACACACTTCTTTATTGTATTTTTTTAAGTGTTCTAGCTCTATAGTAAACTAGGATCACGAGCTCAATTCATTTAAAAATTTCTTAATAATAAATTTTAATATTTTTCAGTTTTATTTCTTTCCAATTTCTTCATTCAATGTTTAATAATTCGTCAACTTTTCCCAAGTTTTCTTGCGTTTTGTTTTTTAATAACACAAGGAGCTTGTGTGTGTCAATTTTGAAATAAACCTGGATCTCGACACACTTCTTTATTGTATTTTTTAAGAGTTTTAGCTCTAAAGTCTTAGCCCTCAATTTTTGTATATAATTTTAATATTTTTAAGTATTTTTTTCAATTTTCATTCAATTTTTATTCAAAATAATAAAATTCCTAATTTTACTGGAAGAATTTTTTATTGAAATTATAAATCCATAAGATTTTTCTTGGATTTGAAAATATCTTTTTTTTTTGTAAATTTTAAAATATTCCAGATACAACACAAGTTAATCACAAAATCATTTTTCTTTGTGGTTTTTAAGATTTCCCCACATAAAAAGAATAAAATTTTTCGATTTCCATCGAGTGTTACTAAAAATGTCCTTATTAAATGTGTAATTTAACTTATTTTATGAGAAATTTAAATAGTTTTCAACACACTACAATTAGGGGTTTTAACAAAAATGTCGATAAAACAATTTTTATTAAACTTATACACCTTAAAGTGGAAATATTTTTTTTTATTTGAAATTTTTTTTAATTTTGAAAAAGACTTGAAAGTACGACTATTTTTTAAAAAAAATATTTTCCTCCACATCAGCAATATGTGATGTATTCTTAAGCCATTCTGAAGATTTCTTTACGTAGAAACAATTTAATTAATTTAATCAGAAATTTTCATAAAATTTTTGGAAACTTGTTTTTTTTCGTACTTTCTATGAGCGATACTTAAAATGTCATAATTATTTAATGCAATTTAAATTATTTTAAAAGAAATTTAAATAGTTTTTCCCCAACTTCAATCACGGATTTTAATAAAACTATTTGCTAAATAATTTGTTTTAAAATTACAATCCTTATAGTCGATAAATTTTTTTTTTTTTTAGAAAATAAAAAATACAGTTTATTGTTTCTATTGTTCGAGATCAATGATTTATTTCTATATTTTTTTTAGAAATGTTTTTTAAAAAATAAATAATTAAAAAAATTTAAAACAAAAAATTTATTAAAAAATTATTGTAAAATTGTCTTATGAAATATATGTTAAAACATGGAGTTATCGGTCAGTAATTGTAATTTGTGTTTATGGAAAATCCAACAACAATATTTGGTAAAATTGAGTTTATTAAAATTGCTGTTCATTGACAATTTTTTTTTAGAATTTTTTTTTCTAACACTTCATTTGATAGCGTAGCGATCAAAGGCAATTTTTATTTTATTTTGCAAAATCTCCACAAACATTGCCCGACGACAAAAGAGCAAAACAAAGCCAGCCAATGTCTATAAATATTTAATTTATGTTAATAGTGGTTAATGTGTTTTAATAAACACAAAAACAAAAAAAAAGAGCCACATACGAATGAACACAATCAGGTTGAAAACGTAAAATTGGGTTTAATTCATTCAGACGATAGAGAAGATAGCATGACACATAAGCTGTCAAACTATACGAAGCAGAAGATAAAGAAGACAACAACAACAACAAAACAGTTTCATTCATAAAAACCATTCTAACTGAAACCCTAAACGAGCACGAAACCCAAGAAATTATGAATAAAATCTCAACGAAAAAGGCCAACTTAAATAGTAATCAAACATTACAGAACAACAAAAGGCCAACGATGGATGGGTTTTTGTTTCCGAAATTCATTCATTCATTGATTTTTGTTCGGTTTTTTTTTTTATGTAAAAAGACCTCCCAAAAAATTGAAACAAAACAATCGATTCGGAAAAAAAAAACAAAAACCATTTAAACCTGAAATCGTTCTTAGTGAGTTTACGAGATGTAGCTCTGAGGTTCGTGGTACGTCTGTATCTTTTCGTTGGGTGAATATTAGTGATTTTTTGTATGAATTCTGTTTTTTTTTTTGTGTGTGTGTCTTATGGTGTTGTAAAGGCAATTGACACTCCTTTAAAAACAGAAGAACAAAAAAAAAAAAAACGACAGAACGTAGCGTTGAAACAACACGAAACTCAAGACGGCAGACTCCACGTATCTACTGAGCAGCAGAAGGGGTAAGAGCCAACAAAAAGAGAAACGAGTTTCGTTGGACCTCATACATACGATTTGGCTGCTATATTGAACTTGTCTATATTCTTCTAAAACGGCCATAAAAACTGTCTTTTATAGGATGTCTTTAATAATAAGTTGATTCGTTGTTGTTGCTGTTGTATTCTCTACCTATGGCTACGTTCATTCATCCATTCATCTCTACTGGCAAGACGTTTAGACTGAAGCAAAAATATAAAAAAAAAATTAATGCAAAAAAAATCGTGATTATTTCTTCAATATGCGGAATTTTGCCACATGTTTCTGAGGAGTTTCGGAAAGGCCAGCGAAGAGAGCCGATGAAGGCGGCAGACACCATCGACCGACTGTCGTTGGTTAATAATCATAAAAAGCATTGAGTCTATTTTAATATATTATTTATGTTTGTATCATTAGTGTAGTGTAGACGGGGATGTGGAACAGCATTTCAATTAAATTCAAAAATATTTCACTCCCAGAAACTTGACAGTGACAGTTTTATCGCAAATAAGAATTTACAAATTTTGTTTTCTTTAAATTAGCGAAAAGTGAAAGAATTGCCACATGAAATCACAGTTGCTGGGAAATCGAAGAAAATATTTAATTTCTTAGAAAATCTTTAGTAAATTTTGGATTAAAACCAATTTTTTTTCAAATAATTTTTAATTAAAAGAAAAAATAATTTATGAAATATATCATAGATTGAATGTTTACATTTCATTGTCTCAGTGGAAAAGAATTTCCAACGGAAGTAATTCTCAGGTATCATGCTCAAAGTCCGTTTGCAGCGCTCAAAGGTAAGTGGACAGATTTGTGACAATAGTGGAGACTGAGATTAAAAATAAAAAAAATAAAAATAAAATCTATGAATATTTCATTTTTTTTAAAAGATCTGTTTGTAGCAATCGGCTATGGGATATCACACTACCAATAATAAAAAATCGAAAATAACAGTTTCGATGAATTTAATCAATGAATATGTTTCATCGAATGAATGAAATGTTTCATTAGAACTGTTTGAGGCAATATACCATAAGAGATACAAATACTATTTAGACCTTTCTATCAAAAGAAGAGACTCGAATTAATAATGAAAAAAAATCAAAAAAAAATTCACAAAATCTTTGAATATTTTTCATTGAATGAATGAACGATACGCTAGCCCAACAATGCCGCCAATTAGACATTTATGGAGAAATGCGTTTGCACTGTTCAATGGCCTTAAAAGTTCCATTGAAAAGTTTGCGCACTAAAACAAAACCACTCCAGATCTTTGTATTCCAATCGTCGGTCGTACAACTATAATTATTCTTGTTCTTATTTACCTGCAAGTTATAATGAAAGGCCACAAATCACTTGGGAGAACTGGTTTTGAAATCTATTTCAATTGATAACCATTTCCCTGGCAACTACTCTGCATTGGACATAGATAAATCATAAAATATCAATTATAATTTATTTGCAAATTTCTTGCCCTTCCCCCTCACCGCAGCGAAACGCAATGTTTTCTTTGGCTATTTGTTGAATAAACATTATTTTGTTTTTCTTTGGTTCATTTTGTTATTATTTTGTTTTGCTCGAGTGTAGTCGTCGGTAATGTGTGTCTGTGTGTCGATGGTATTTTGAATGTCGATTGTCTACTTAATGGCTCCAATAACTGACATTGTTGTTATTATTTTAATATGTAAAGTGTCTATTTTTTTTTCAGTTTTGCCATCTCTTGCTGGGGATTGGAATGGATTTTTATGCAATTTTTATGTCTGAGAGCAGCAGCAAGAAAAAAGCAGTTTTTTCAAAAAATCAAAAAAAAAACCTGACTAAATATAAAATAATAATAAACAGAATATGAGACAGACAGAGTTTAAAAGGCTTAGTCAGAGTATGAGTTTTATATGAGTGGATTTTTTAAAAAAAAGTATATAAATTTTCGAAAAAATGTATTTCCATTTCAGTTCCTTCTGTGATTCTGGCTCTGTTAACCACTTCCTCTTCTAGTCCCTAAGCTAATCTATTTAGTCTGTCTATTTTTTTTTTCTTAAAATAAACCGGAACCGTAACATAATACCTGTATGTTTATTCAATTTCCATAAACACAAACAAAATCATCTCTGTCGGTTCTTTTAGCCACTTAAAAATCCATACAAAGTCAATCAGTCACTCAGCGGGTAATAAAAATCTTAAATTGGCCGTTGTAAGATGTTCGGTTATGTGAGACGTCATTGTTTGGGCCAAGTATGACAACAACATTAAAATCAAACATCAACAGCAAACAACATAATGTCAACTGGCGTAGAAGAATCGGTCACTCTTCAATGACTACAAGACTGGCAGAAAAGATTTTCAAAATTGGCTGGCAAACCAAAGCATTTATGGAGGGCCCAATATTTTTTTTTTAAATATATTGATGCATTTTTTGAAAAATAGTAAATGGTTCAAAATTTAATTTTGCAAATCATTTGAATTGCAAAAATATTTCGAACATGGCGGCTCAAGAAAGGACCAACATAAACAATTAAATAAATCAAGTAAAGAAGTCGTGTCCATAACTGAGAAGTTATCATAAGTTAAAAATTCCAACAGAATATCGTGATAGGAGAGAGGATCAGGCTCTTTGACCCCATCTACACAGAAAAAATGGCAATCGCAGTGTTCCCCTAAGGTGTTAAACAAAACCAACTGAAGGTGTCAACGTTACGCTTATCTTGTCCTAATGGTCACTAAGTAATCTTCTTGATGTGTGTGTGTTTTTTTTTTTTTTTTTTTTTTGAAAAAAAAACTTTGAAAATGTGTGAAGATGACTTTTAACGTTTGAGACAAATAGCTGAGAATTGTTAAAACAAATAAAGCGGCGGCTTTTTTGTAAACGCTAAAATTACTTTATAACAAATAAAACTAAACATCAACAACAGACGCAACAACACAATGGAGTCTAATGTATTGTTGTTGTTGTTTTTTTTTTTTGGTATTTCTCTCTTAAAGTGCCACTGCGTACAATAAATGAGTTAAATAAATTTTACAACAAAATGAAAAACAAGATCATCTTAGGTTTACACTCAAGCAAAAAAAGAAAAGAAAAAAGAAACGAAGTAGAAATAAATATCAATCATATTTAAAGCGAAAGCGACAGAAAGTAAAAGAAAAAGTGAGAACATGAGAATTACAAATAACACTGGTCTACCAAAAAGGCGATAATTTTAAGGTAATTTAAAACTCCTTAATAAAACAGAAGATCAACGAAACGAGAATGAACTCGGTTAAATGAGATTGCAATATTTTGCTCTCTAATTAAACAGTTGGCTCGCTAATTTTTTAATCCTGTCAAGATGGTGAGTTAAGTATTAATTAATTCACTGGGTTATGGCAATACAGGCAATTAATTTATTAATTGATCATTTAAGCCTTTGAGAGTATTTGACACATTTTTGAAATAACAAATACGAGTATGGGACTTTTTTTTGCCTGAAACTGCTTGTCAAACAGTGTAATAATCATGGCAATAATTCAGGCCGTTTGTGTATTATTTTAATAACATTCTTGGCGTTTTTTTTTTGTATTTTGTTTTCGTTACATTTTTTTCTTTTTCACAAAAAAGACATTAACAATATGTGTGTAGGAAAAAAGTAACAGAAAAGAAAAACTGATCCTCATTTGAACAACAACAAGTGAACGACATCGTATACTATATATGATAATATCTATGTGTTCATATTTTTCATCACATATAGTGGTGGTGGTGTTGCTATTGTTGTTGTTGTTTTTTTCAGTTTACGCCAGACAGACGGACGAACGGACAATCACCAGACATTAAGAAAGACATGTCGTAGTAGTATTACGCTCTCAACGGAGAACGACGGTGATGCTGATGTTGATGATCATGATGAGGACGGCGATGACTGAGGTGACGGCAGTGACGGTGACGGTATCGTGAAGTGAAGTGTGTAGTAGTGTGTCAACGTCAGTCACACCCCACTTAGGCGCGAACAAAAACAGAAACAAAAAAACGAAAAGTTTTCTTGGCGACAACACAGATCACATTATAAACTATTAAAAATAATGAAACAACCAACAACAACAACACCAACAAACGAATTAAATAATATAACAACATCAACAAAAACTTCGCTTACTACGGCAACCACAACCAAAAAGATGAGAAAAAAAAGGAACACTTGTAGTAGACGTAAATTAATATGCCGCTAAACCGAAATTGTTTAGTTTCAAAAGGAACAGAAATCTCTCAGCCATGGTGAATGGTGAAAACGACAAAACTCCCGGCAAAAAGTCATTAGACAATGTTGCGGATTATCAGTATTTTGCGTTAAGTATGAGAAATTAGCTTGCAAATAACTTGAAATGTGTGCTAGAAGATTACAAAAAAAAAAAAAAAAAAAAAAAAATAGAAACAAACATCGCCAGAATGTATACCGACGGCAAAGACATTTGGCAAATCCACGGGTTGAGCGTATGTGGAAATCAGACATCGCAGACAACCACCACCGCGGTGGGGAGGCGAAAGGTGGCGGAGGACATGGATTATTTTGTTAGCAAAGACCAACAGGAGATTACGGAAGTTTTTGAAATCACCAAATCCCAAATGGAGATTTGAACTCGCTAATGGATGTTAGGAAATTCGCGGGTACTCCTCAAAAATGGCAGAAATCTCTGTTAAGATTATTAATCAAACGATTTTTTTGTTTTTATATTTTGCAAATATAAATAAATAAGTAAAGATAGTTTTGTAACTGAGCAGGACACTGTTGCGTTTGGGCTTTCCCTTTTAGGCTTTCCCTTAGAGGAATAGCTGAATAACATTAAAATTAAGGGGCAACACTTGCACTTGAATACAGATAAAATTACAAATTATTATAGATGGCGCTGTCAAGACAACATGTGGTATTAAGATAATGAAAAAAAAACACCTGATGAAATTCCGCCAAAAAAAAAATATGAAATTTGAGCCAAATTTCTAGGAGGAATTTCGCCCGATATATTTTTTTTTTTTTTTTTTTTTTTTGAGGCACTTTTCATTTCTAGCATAATGTCAACTGGCGTAGAAGAATCAGTCACTCTTCAATGACTACAAGACTGGCAGAAAAGATTTTCAAAATTGGCTGGCAAACCAAGACATTTATGGAGCATCAACATATTGATGCAATTTTTTTTATTGAATGCCCCAGCGACTAGAGACTAGAAAAATAGGAAATGGTTTAAAATTGAATTTTGCAAATCATTTGAATTGCAAAAATATTTCGAATATGGCGGCTCAAGAAAGGACCAACATAAACAATTAAATAAATCAAGTAAAGAAGAAAATTTCTATGGAGGAATTTTGCCCGATTTTTTTTTTTGGAGGCACTTTCCTTTTCTTCTTATTTTGCAGCCTTTCCAAATCAAGAAATCTAATAAATAAATGAAAAATTCCAAAAAAAATCACCATGAAATTTACACCAAAAATTCAAAAAAAAAATCCCAAATAAATTATGAAAAGTCGCCGTCGTAGTATTTTTCGTAATAAAAAAATTGTCCAATTTTGTATTGGATTTTTTTTTGGTCCACCTTTGCTTTTTTGTACAATTTTTGTTTGGGCCATTCTTTGGTAGAGTCGCTTCAGGAAATTGTATTTTAAAATAAAATGAGCTAAGCTGTCAAGTTATAAAAAGCCCACAAGTAGATGGCGCCCTCGGATGTTTCTACACAAAGACCTAATTTATAATGACTGACAATATTTTTTTATATTTTATGTATTGACATAGATACCGTAAAACTGATATAGATTAAACTACATAGTCATATGTAGATGGCGTTCAAGGATGTTTTAGTTCACAAGTCTACTGCAGAACAACAGCTCGGAACACTTACAGCCTGTTTTTATACAACGAATGGGTTTTTCATTTCTTTAAAATAACGAACAGAAATTCTGTTTCGTCAGTTTGGGTTTTTGTAACACAAAAGTCTCAATTGAATTATAATTGAAAATGTTTTCTTATGTATTTTTGTGTGTATGGTCTAATTGGATTCGTTGGAGTTATAGAAACACAATTCAGTTTATTTTCGGCAGTTTCTTTATAAAACCAGGCTGTTAAGGTTATGATTTATGCAAGCATTTGGGCCAAATTACAATGAGTTTACTTTCATAGCTCAATAATGTAGATGGCGCTCTACAGTATTTTGTTCAAAAGGCCTAGGCCACACAAAACACGCCTCATATTATATTTGCTTTATTTAAGGAAATATACTTCACATGTAGATGGCGCTCTACCGAACTTTATACAAAAGGCCCACTCTGCAAACCGACGGATATGCTTAATGTCGAGCTGTTCCAAACGCCACGACAAAAATTATTAAACACTCTATAGAAATAGAAATGATACACCAAAATTCTATCACATCTATAAACAATAAACGCTGCTCGGCTTGGTCAGTTCTTTCTAATGAATGAGTTGATAATAAGGCCAATAAAAAAAACCAGCCATTTTTATGGGCGATTTTTCGATTTTTTTATGTTTATTAAAATACAGCAGAAAAAAATCGTAATTTTTTTTTTGGCCGTTTTGTATTTTTTAAACAAAAATACAAACAAAGAATCTAATTTCTTTTGCTACAAACATATAAATAACATCAAATTGGCTATATGGAACTTTGTCGATTATTTTCTTTTTCTGTCGTTCTCTTCGTCATTTGCTAATGAGTGACAATATTTTGTTGTCGATTTTTTTTTTCTGTTTCGAAAAAAAAAAAGAAAAACGACAAAGATCTTTTGGAATATTTCTAGACAAAATTAGATGAAGGTCAGCAGAGCCGTCGGTTTGGTTTTTTTTTTTTTTTCATTTCGGTGGCAAATATTCGTCTTTTTTTATGATTTTCTCTCTGTTGTATTTGTTGGTGGTAAGGGAAAAACAAATGTTGGCGGTTTATTTGAAATTAGTCGAACAGATTTTTTTTTTTTATTTTTATTTTTTTATAGTATTTTCAATCTATCTAGTTCGAGCCAGATTCTCGCTTTGGAAATTAAGCAGATGATAGTTTGTATATTTGTGATTCAGGTCGGTGTAACAAGCTGGCAAGGGCGACAGCTGTATGTGAATATTTTTTTACAGTTTAGTCAATTTAGCCAAAAAAAAATTGTGGATTTCAATACATTGCCGCCTTATATACCATGAAAATATCAGGTTTAGGTTTAGAAAAATAATTAAATAAAATAAAAATATGAAAAATATTTATTGTCTGCCTGACACCACGAATATTGTCGAACCATAGTGCTTGCTGATACTTTTCTCTTAAGAATTCATCGAATTTTTTAAAAATAATAAAATGTTAAACTTATTTTTCAAGTTTCTTTTATTTTTATTTTTAAAAGTTTACTTATTACATTATGTTGTTTTGATTGAGGTTACTGAGATTTGGTACATTTTTTGAACCAAATTATAGTATGGATTTTACCTAAATTTTGTTTTCTTATTATTTTCTATTTAATTCTATCTAATTACACAACTTTACTGAGATTTAGTTCGTCTTTTTCACCAAATTGTAGTATGGAGTTCGCTCAAATTGAGTTCGGCCTAATTTGTAGTTGTATTTTAATTTTTATATTTCTATTTAACAATTAAATAACTTTACCGAGATTTAGTAAATTTTTTGAACTAAATTGTAGTACAGATTTTACTCAAATTTAGTTACACTTAAGTTTGTTTTTTATTTTAATTATTTATGAATTAAATTGAACAACTTTACTAAGATTTGGTAAATTTTTTGAACTAAATTGTAGAACGGATTTTACTCAAATTGAGTTACAAGTAATTTTGTTTTTATTTTATTTTTTTAAAAATTAAGGGATAAAAGAGTAAACATTTACTAAGGTTTAGTCATTTTTTTGAACAAATAACTTTACTTAGATTTGGTAATTTTTTTTAACCAAATTGTAGTATGGATTTTACTCAAATTTAGTTACACTTAATTTTGTTATTAGTTTATTTTTTTAAGAGAACAAATTTACTGAGGTTTTTTTTCGGACAAACAACTTTACTGAGATTTGGCAAAATTTTTTAATCAAATTGAAGCAAGGCTTTTACTCAAGTTCAGTTGTACCAAATTTATTATTTTTGTACTGTTTTAATTTAGAACCTAATTGCGTTGATGAGAATTTCAGTCTTTTTTCCTACTTTTATATTCAGCAGTTAACTCAAATTAAGGTTTGTATTTAAATCACCCAATGTTTTTTGTTAAATAATTTTCCATGGAACAGATGTTTCTATACCTGCATTAAATGCTTGTTGTTGGTAATATATGAAAGCTCGGAAATCATTGGCTTTGTTTTATTTTTCCAAAAAATCTAGCTCATCCATCATCTTGATAAAAAGGAAGCAGTCGTGATTGCTACTCAATGAGAAGTCGCCTTCTTCGTTCATTAATATTTAGTTTTCCTTCTATCCTATGTCTAATTAATTTTTAACCAAATAAGAATTTGTATTGCCTAAGAATTATCAAAGAAAATATTTTTTTTTTTTAAACCTAAAATACAATTTTGTTCAAAATTAAGTACAGAAAAAAACGGCAAGAAATTTAAAAAAATCGGTGTTTTTTCACCTAAAACAGAATTGAGTTCACAATTAATTAGAAAAAAGAAAAAAATAATTCAATTAAAATCAATTAGAAAATAGGAAAAACAAATTCAATTAATTTTTCCTTTTTTTTATAAATTTTAAATAAATTTTTTTAAAAATAAAATTTAATTTGAACAAAATCGTGTTTTAGGTTTAAAAAAAACAACTAATTTATTTTCTTAAATTTTGTTTTATATTAAAAAAAACTCCCCAATTTTTGTTTAATTCCTTCTCATTTGTTCTAGCAAACAATTAAATTATTTCCTATAAATTTGAGTTTCGTGTCCGGTTTGTTGTTGTTTAGAAAAATCCTAGTCCTCAGCAGAGTAACCGAATACAAGTTTAAGAAAACCATTTTTGTAATTTTGTTTCAATATAAAACTTCGGTGTAATAAAATTTCACAGTTTGTGTGCGTGTTACTTTTATTTGTCTCTATCACTCAAACAATTTTCATTCATAAAAATTCATTGTGAATAGAGTTAGGTTGATGTGTTTTTGTTTGTACATGAGTAGTTTTGCGTGAATTGTTCTTGCGGGGATTGTTTGTTTTTTTTTTTGCTCTTGGTTTGTTTGTTTTTAAAAACACCCACCTGGATATGAATGGCACGTGCAGAGAAGATTGACACCCAAAAAAGAAAAAAAACTTGCGAAAAGCGTGAAAAACGTAGGCGTTTACGATACGCAATCGGCGACTTTCCTTTTCCGTAGCACGTTTATGAATGTAAACACTTGTTAACAGTGAACCAGGCGAGTGAGGGACACAGCATTTGTTTTATTGAAGACGGATAATGTTTTCAGCTTTGATTAATATTTTTCTTTTTAATCCTTTTGTATTTTTTTCTTTTTTTTTGTATCTAATTTAATTTCCTTTGTATTTCAGCGATAAGGGAAAATTGCCTTTGCCAAAAGTCTCATTCGGTTTACATGTCCACACAACGAAAAAAAATAATCAATACAATTTTTTTATGATTGCCCACTTTTTCGTACGTCACTAGGTTTCTTTTCTTGTTGTTGCAGATGTTGTTTTTGTTAGGGCAGGATGGGGGCTAATTTGTTGCTGAGTTGAATGTTTTGGCCAGGGGGGCGGGGAGGTGCGTCACTAAGTTTTTTGTTGGGCCCGAGGGGGTTTTATTTGTTGCTCAGTTGAATGTTTTTTGCGTACGCGGGGGCCTGGAGAGGAAGGCGCGAGCTTTCTTATGCGCTTTTGTTGTTTGTGTTGAGGGGGTCGGATGGTTTCAAGTTAGGGAAAACTTTTCTTTTTCATTCATAAAAAACAATTCATCCTTTTTTGCGCTGCTGTTTGGTGTGTGTGTGGGGAGGGGGCTTGATTTCACTTTAATCCTGCGAAAATACACACTTTTTCATTCACTTCAATTTGTTTTAAAAGTTCGCGTTATTATTTGCAATTTTTACTGCGGCCATTTCACAGAGAGAATTTAATTTGTGCGAGTATATCCATGGAAATCCAATATGTTGTTTTTCTTTCCTTTTTTTTGTGTGTTGTTGCTTTCTAAAAACTTCTAATGGGGATTTTGTTTGTTTTATGTTTTTTTCTGCGAATTTTCTCTTCTTAACTTGTTGTTTTCTTTCTATTTGTTCTGATTTTGCATTCTTTTCTTTCTTTCTTTTTTTTCAAATATTTTGCTCTCTGGTGATTTTCTTTCTTTTTTTTGGTGGCTTTTGTTGTTGTTTAAAAGAAAAACCAAAATTTTTGTGTGTTTGATAACTTTTTTTTTTTGTGTTTGCCTTTTTTTTTTGTGTTTGTTGAAAATTTCAATTTAGTTGGTTTTGACCGACACGTTTGCTAGTTCGAACACAACTGAAGCACGAGATGAGTACTCATTTGGTTTTTATGAATGAAACCGGCCAAAGCCATAACAAACCACTGAATAGCCAGCCGGAGCTGCTCAGATGGTGCCCCTAGCCGTTGGGCACAAACACATACTCACGCACACACACGCACACACCCTTGCATACACACTGTGGCAGTGGCCCCCTTTTTTCGAAAATCAACCAAATCAATTTCCCCTTTAGAGAAATCATACTCTCGCAAACAAGAGTACAGATCTGCCGGCCGGAGCATAGAGAGTGTGCTTGTTGGTTTGTGTATCTGTTGGATACGTGGTGGCTGCTGAGAGTGTGTAGTGTGGATTCCTCCAATGGTGGTTGTGGTTGCCTCCCCGTTGGTGTAGCCATTTTCAGGCTGTTAGGCTGGCGCAAGCGCAGGTCAACCAATCAACAGTTTGTTTAAAATCGTCGGCTAGCAACCATAAGTATCTCTCAGATACTTATGCACACACACATACACTCGCTCTCTCTCGGTCTCTCTTGGGTATGCTCTCTTATGGTGAGTGAACTAATCATCTGGGTATTTCTATTAGATTTCCCCTTTTTCACAAATCTAAGCTTTTTCTTCTCGTAGATACTCAGATACATTTTGTATTCAGCGAGAGCGAGAGCACACACACACACACAAAATTCAGTTTTTGAAAACGCTAAAAATAACACCAACAGGTATTTCGTTTTTCTGTAAATCGCAACAAACTTTTCTTGGTGTGCATGTGTGTGTGTTCTTTTTTCATTAATTTTAAACAACGTCAATATGTTCTACGTCATTGTATTCATGTATTCATCATCAAATGCGCGGTCTTGAAAATCGTTTGCCAGACCCTCTATCTCCGCCGGAATTTTCTTCAATTTTCGTGTTCATACATTTTTGTAAATTTTAGCCAAATGATTCATTTCGTTTGTTTTCGCTTTTCGAACAACAACAGAAAAAATAAAGTATTTTCAGTTTCACGTAATTTTCATCATAATGGTAAATTTGTTTCTTCTGGCTGGCGTATGTGTTTAAATCGGTTTTAAGAAAGGCCATTTCCTTTATTCCCGGTGGATGTTCCAGATCTCGGTATATATTTTTTGTGGCTGCTAAATTTCTTTCTATCTTTTGATGTTAATTTCCCAAACTTGCCATGGATTTCAACATTATTTGTGTTTTTTTTTTTTTTTTTTTTTTGTAAATGGTTAACATCTTTTTTTGTGGGGCCATAAAGTGTTTCGAATGTGTTCTTAATAATGTCCGAACAGCGATTTAGAACATTAGACATTTGTCATTATGTCAAGCCATTGCGTGTGCAACACCTTGAAATTTTCGTCGGAGACTGTGCGGAAGATCGTTTTCACGAGATCGTTTTAAATATTTAACAAGTAATGAACGGCAAATGTTATACCCTACATAGACCATAGAATTTCGCAGTTGAGGCCTGTGTACCATGTGAACAACCCTCTCAGATTGGCGCGTGCCTAGACTACACGTTAATGCGCTTCCATTACATTGTATGGATGTTCGAAGGGTCGAGTAATTAAGTACTCACCACCACCATCCCTTACCACAACCGTCGCACTGACCCACACAATGGAAATCAAAACAAACCGAAGTGACCATCGAAATGCGGCCATAAATACCGGAAGAAGCGGTGAGGGGTTGAACGTAGTGTAATAATGCTGGCTAGGGATGTCAATCCAGAAAATATGGTTTTTTTCTTTGGAATTTACTGACATTGCGATGGGTATAATTTTTCAATCATTTCCTTTACATTCCACGAAGGCACCTACGAGGAATTTCTTTCAAATCAGTGAACTGTCGGCATTATAATTTGCATAGTAAGTGCTGACCAGGATCTTTAACGACGGTCCAATTCGGTGTAGATTATATAACTTATTTCCCTTAACATTTCATGAAGGAACAGACGGGGAACTTCTCCCATTGAGCTGTACACGATATAATTTGTATACTCACTGGCCGGGTCTTACTGTTTAAAGCCGGCTCCGAACGGCTAGTGCTTTTCTAGAGAAGTTTTACATGGCTTAGAGATTGCTCTCTTACTCGTAAAGTCGCCAACATTTACGAGGTAGAAGCAGCAGCTGAAAAATGTTGGATGGTCTTATGCTCTTTCGAACTCGAGGTCTTCTATGTAATAGTCGCACAGACTACCTACCACACCACGGGCGTTCTGAGAAACCTCAAGTATGAAGAGAGGACATTACATCCACAAAAAGTCACTTTTTGGTGCGCTCTTTGGTCGGAAGGTGTGATTGGACTTTACTTATTCGAAAACGATTGTCACCGTCAATTCGGAGCGTTATGGTCGTATGATAACCGACTTTTTTTTGCCTGATATTGAAGAATACGACTTGGAGAATATGTGGTTTTAACAAGACGGTGCCACATGCCACACAACTCGAGCGAATATGACTTTATTGCAAGAGACATTTCCTGGCCGAGTAATTTCTTGTCCTGGCGACATCAACTGGCCCCCGAAGATCATGCGATTTGACACCATTAGATTTTTTTTACGCGACAGACCGTGTTTATGCAGATAAACCTTTAACTCTTGAGCACTTAAGAACCAACATTCGTCAAGTTATAGCTGAGTTACCGACCAATATGTGCCAAAAAGAGGTCCAAAATTGCCTCAAAGGAATCAATGCTTGCAACACTTCGCGTTCAAACTTTATAATAAAAAAGAAATATGATGAAAAAAAATATTTTATGTGTGTTTTATTTACGTTTACTTTTACTGCACCAAAGGTTTGTCTGCTACGTTATTTAAAATGTTTTCAATTTATAATAACGTTTTGTCAAACACTCCAACAGATTTTCAGCAGGCCTTCTTGAAGAAGGTTCTCAGTAACAAGTATGTAATATGCAAAATTACTTGGAACCGAGATTGTTTAGTAGAAAAACCCCAATAGATATAAATTTGGCCGTACTCTCAAGAAAGAGAGCGAATTTCGGCCAAGAATGTGTGCGGGTTCATTTCTCATTCACTCATTGGACACCGACTTCAGTTGTTCTAAAGGGAGTTTTTTTTCGACGTGTGGTTTCCAAGAAGAAATAATGAACAAGATCCTACCCGGAAGGTGGACTTGTTGGGATGTCAGAGACGACGTTTTAGGAGAAGCCTGGAAAAATGGAACGTTTTTTTTTTAACTCCAACACTCAGGCAATGCCCCCTATAAATGCAATGAATTGTATTAGCGGAAGGAAATTAGGGTATCGGAAGGAGGAAAGAGGGAGTAGTGTTTGTTGACATTTGTTTTGAATTTCTGAATGTCACAACTGGCAGGAAACACATTTGCTGCAAGAATATTCCGGAAACACTTTTGCTGAAAGATTATTCCACATACGAACGGTTCGGCTAAAGAACGAATTTTCTCTATAGTGCGTAGTCCGGTCAACCGGCCATTTCACAATGAACTGATGAGACTAAAGGTTCTAACTTCAGGGACCAGACGAACAGATACCGTTAAAATATCTGTACTTCTCTTTTAATAAATGAGATAAACGATTTTTATTTTTGCAAAAAAAAACTTTCTATATTCTTGTTAGATGAAGAAGAAGAATTAAATTATGATTGTCGTAGTGCAGCTGCCATCCACTCATTCCAATGCCAGAGGTGACAACAATTGTTGAGATCGATGAAATCCAGATCGACATCGTAAGGATTCATCCGACCCTCAACAAATGAAATGCGTATCATTTTATCTTATGACCAATAATTTATATTTATTAGAAAGATAAGGCTTTGCCATTGTGTTTTAAAAACTATTTCGAACAAGTGGCCGAATAAATTCCAGCCGAGAGGCCCAATTCTCAACCATTTTTTGCAGCATTTGGGACCGTATGTCAGCAATAACTCTTCCAAGGCGTCAATACTGTCGAACTTATCTGCGTAGACAAGCGGCTTCACAGAAAATATTCCAGCGGTGTTAAATCGGACGATCTCGAGCTGGGCTGTGGAGTCGGATTCTGATAAATTTGTCCGGTGTCGAAGACTGGAGTCGAAAAATTTGCTCGACTCTGAGTTTTATTTACTGATAAAATAAATAAATGAATAAAGTCAAACTGTTAATTTTTTTTTTTTAAATATTTTCGGTTATATGAACATTTTCTCTCATTAAGATACAAAAGCACCTTAGTGTAATCTGGAGTTTGGGAATAGTGGACGGAAATACGATTTTCGAAATTTTGTCGGAGTCGAGCTATTTAAAATCGCTGGAGTCGGAGTCGAGTAATTTTGGCTCGACTCCACAGCCCTGATCTTGAGGATGTAACGGCGTCTCAACAAGGGCTTGTGGATTTTCATTACTCCAAATGCGGCACATTTCTTTATTAACGTGCCCATTCAACCAAAAGTCAGCTTCATCGCTGAACAAAATTTTCTGGTGAAAAGCGCGATCGGTGGACGGGCAAAATTGTCAGACACTGACTCCACAGCCCTGGACAAGACTTATGATAATCTACAAAATTGGAAAATAAATTTACTTTGTAATGTAATTTAATAGATCCAAAATTAGAATATAAATTTACTTTGTAATGTAACTAAAAGTGAAAAAAAATTTTAAAAAAAACATAAGAAACATTTCATGAAAATTGTGTCTGTAAAAAAGTCCATCGGAATTGTTAATTTGCGAAGGCCTTAATAGAAACCTAGTGGCTTTATCCCGATGAGAACATACAACCATAGCACTGACAGGGTGATGCCAGTCGAATGAATCCAGACGCTTCCGCCAGAAAGTCTTTGGCAGACAAATACCACGGAAAACGCAAACCGCCAAGACCGAGATTTCCGTGGAAGGACCCAGTGGAAGAACACAAGCAAATCCTTGGCATCATGAACTGGAGAAAGCATCATTTATTAAAAGACGGTATTCGAGTCGTGGGTTCGTTTCGCACCAGAGGCTTTGGTCTGTCGCTTCAAACATTTAACCACATGGTCTATGACACTCGGTGTACCCTTGGACCCGAAATTAGAATAATAATTTACTCTATAATGTAATTAAACAAAAATTATTAAAAAGCGTAAGACCAACAACCGACTGTCTAACTTACTAAAATATTTTCCTTCCATTTCCAAAAAAAAAAAAAGTTAACTGCCTGTTTCCATAAAACGAATTTGTTCGTTCGTTACAAATTGTCCAAATTGAAGGCGCAATAAAATGGATGTTTGTCAGTAGAGAGAGCTCATTCATTTTGAGATTGTGTTCCAAATGCCCGTATCTAACATATATCCGAAAACCAGAATAGAAGCCCATTTTATAACTCTTCCAATCTTGACGATTTGTAACGAACGAACAAAATCGTTTTATGGAAACAGACAGTAAGACTTTTTTTTTTTTGGAAATGGAAGGAAAATATTTTATGAAAAATCTTTGCAAATTTTCTCACATTTGGAGCCAAAATTGTATGCGGATGTTACAAAACATACGACAAACTCAATGTACACTTCAGCCCATAGTGAAGGGTATTGAATCTGGCATGACCATGTTTGGGATTGAATTTTTCTATTTTTTATTGAGGATTTTGTTTACGCTGTCGTTTGTCTACAAGAACGCAACGTAAATATAGTGTAAAACGGCAGCAACAACAACAACCACACAAAACATCCACCCCCACTACAACAAACACAAAGCCAAGCAATTGCTATTGTATGGGGTACGTGAACGTGGAGAAGGAGCGTGTGAAAATTTTGCTTTCAGTTATCGTCGATTAACAACAATTTCTCTAATATTTGTACGACAACAGTCTGCTCCCCGCCATCCGCTCACTCACTCGCCTGTTTTGCGGCAGCCTTAAACGGACAATCAGTCTGTCTGGCAGTCGGTCAGTCAGTTGGCCAGTCAGTAGGAGGGCGTTAGTGGTTTTCGAACCATAACAGAACGTATTTGCCGGCCGTACAGGCCGGAGGATTCCCTCGTTTTCCTTCACTGCTTTCCCTTGACGTTGTTGCTGTTTGCCGGCTGTGGGTCAATACGAATTCGTTTAGTTAAAAATAACTATGAAGCACACGTTTTGATTTAGCAAAACATACAAAAAAAAAAACAACAAAACAGACAGACAGACAGATAGAAACTGAAATTATGTTTATATTTTTGTATTGTTTTTATTGCAGTTTTTTTTTGTGTTTACATTATTTGTGTTTCAAATGAAATAGTTTTTATATGAATCTTGAACTTACGTAAAATGTTCAAAAAAACAAAGCAGAGAAACAAATAACAAATACCGAAGACTACGTAGGCTGGGTGGAAATGATCTGAAATCTATAGGTTCATAGATACTAAGAAAATTGAATAAAAAAAAAAATTGCATAGAAATATTATGAATTTAGGGAAAGGCTTTATGAAATATTCTTTCAAACTGTAGAGAATTTTTATTACAATTACCACTAATCTAAAAGTAATCAAGATTACTTTAAATTACAATAAAATAATCAAAAAGAATCAGAGCAAACGCGATTTGCACGAATCATGTGCTCTTGTCACAAGGGCGTGTTTGAACGTTAGAAAAAGGTTACACTCGAATAAAGATAAAATCGGTAAAGAAAAAATTTGCATCACCATATTTTTTAATGAAAGTAATCACGTTTACTTCCGATTACTGCAAATAATCAGAAATAATCGAAAGTAATCTCTGAATGTAGTCGGATTATTTTCTGATTACGTTTGATTCTTTTTGATTATTTATAGTAATCGCAAGTAATCCTGATTAGTTTTCGATTTTTTGAAATTGGAATCCATTATAAATCTTGAAAAACTAAATATATTCGTAATTTAATCTAAATTTTTTTTATTTAATTACTAAATATTACGATTAGTAATCATTACGTAACAGCTATGATTGAAAGTCATTTATTAAACAGGCCTATTTCAACTTGAGTGAGTAAATTTGAGATCCCCTTATATCCCTTGTCGTTTGAAAGTATTTTTTTCCATTCCATTGCCCCAATGGGTGAAAATACATTCTGCCGAGGGATCCATATAACTGTGATTGCTTTGTCTGCATATATCATTTATCACAATCGAATTTATAATGTTAAATTAATCTCAACCCCTACTCTCTGATGTCATAAAGAGTGAGCCAAGTTCCCAGTTCTGAACTGGTTCAGGGCCGCCACTCATTAGATTTTACATCAGCTGGTCATTACCTGTGCTCAACCTTTTATGATCCCGAAATAGAATTTTCGCCAGCGTTTGTTTGCCTTTCTTTGCTATGGCCACATTTTCAATTTTCATCTAATTTTCGCCATCACGCGAATCTATTTTTAATTTTATAACGTAATATTTTCGCGATCACTATTTGTTGTTGTTGTGGATTTTTCGGCAATCTTTCATTCGAAATTGTTCATGTTATGTTTCTTGAAGCCACAGGTGGCCGATGGCAGGAAGATAATCAGAGTATATGAGATACGAAGAGAGCGAGAGAGAGGGAGAGGGCATAACATCGAAATAATTCTTCTAATATTAAAAATCATGAATCACTAAGGTAATTTGGTTGGCTGCGAACAGAGTTGCCAGCTTAGCAGACTTATGTTCCATATGGATTTATTTATTTCCAATTTGGGAGAATTTTTCTTGGTCTGGTTAAGGTGGGCATTAGGGGGGTTAACAATTCATTTGTGTTGACTATTAAGAAATTTGCACACATTTTTTTAAAACCACAAAAAAAGTAGTAAATAAAAAAACAGAAGAACCTGAGTTTGAATCCGTGTAAGACCATCGAACACTTTTCAGCGGCTGTTTCCACCTAGTAAATATTGGCGACTTTACGAGTAAGAGAGCAATCTCTAAGCCGTGTAAAACTTCTTTAGAAAAGCATTAGCCGTTCGGAGCCGGCTTTAAACAGCACGACCCGGTCAAATTATATCATGCACAGTTCAATGATTCGAGAGAAGTTCCCCGTCTGTTCCTTCATGGAATGTTAAGGGAAATATGTAATAAGATAATAAGTTAAAACCAGTAAATTCAGAATTAAATCTGCCTCAGGAATTCCATTAAGGGAACGATATAATTTTGTATGTTCACTAATCGAGAAGTTTTTCACGGATTTATTCATTTCACAGCTCTGTTCCAGGGTATCATATAAATTCACATACTAGCTCGAATATTCTTCAGTTGGACATCTTTTGAAATCACAGACAGATGGAAACCGAAACTATTTACCAAAAAAAAAATCAAAATTGGCCTACACTATGGGAAGGGTTCCCGCAGAAGATATGCGGTCTCCTGATAACACTCCAAAGGTTACCTGCTAGAGTGGAAAAAAGTACAAGTAATATGGATTCAGTGGTCGGAGCCACCGGTTAACCGAAGTACAGACTCTGTGATTTATCACATCGCCTTAACTAAGCATTAGTTTCGCCCCCAGATTGTTCCGAGGAACGATCTCGGAGAAGTAATACTTTGCGGTCTTTCGTGAGTTTTTAATCTGAAACCACACCAAACGTTGGGGAGTTGCAGTACTGGATTTGGTGGGTATTCTTGTGGGGCACGGAGATACTCCTGTGAAACTCATGTGATTCTGTAACTGTAGGAAATATAAACACAAATAAGACCACACATTTTAAGTCCTTTCAATAATTGTAAATACTTATTTAGACATTTTCAGACATTTTGTGCAATCAACCCCAACACGTAGTGGCAACACTGAGCCGACTGCGTACGAGTGGAGGCACATATTTCTTTTAGCACACATTCGAACCCTGAGGGGGCTGGATGGATTGCAGAAGGGAGATGGTTGTGTACCTGTATCTTTTGGCATCGATGAGTACACAATTACTCACCTTCACCTTGCTTTAGTGCTGATGTTGTTTGTGTTTGTGTTTTTTTTTTTGGGAGAGCTAATGCATTTTCATCACACACACATACTTATGAACAACAGTTTTTCCTGTGTATGAACTCATGTTGGTATTGACTTAATCGTGTCCGATTTAATAAGGGTTGGTGTTGGTTGGTGTCTGTGTTGACGAGGAATTTCTTGTATCCGCTGACGATGCTGACGTCAATAAATACAGAGATTCTCTGGCTATCATTATTTATTGCTTTATTTGTATTGAAATGTATATTGGTGGCATCACAGCTTTTCATTCCTCTAAACAATTTTAATTGAAAGAGATGAGACAAATGAGAACAATTTCAATTATTAACACTTTCGGTGTTCATTATTTGATGATTCAATCGGATGTTCGGATACATGAAATGCCACATATTCCGCTCGATGATGACAATTTTATTGCATTGTTGATGAAGGTGAGAATGTAAGACTATAATGTGAGGTAGTCACCGATGAGTCTGAGATTTACACTTAACTCTCGCATAAATTTTCTCCAAATTTAATATGTGCAGAATTCACGCCATCATGGCGCCGGGAATCGGGAAAATGAGGTTACATTTGTGTGCAACGCGTATAAAGGGACCTCCGGATGCACCCAAGTGGAGATTTGGTTCTGGCAGCTGCCAAATTAACTGAACCTAACCTTTGGTTTCAACACGATGTCGCCGCCATGACACATAGCCAACGCCACAATTGATGTTGGGGGCACCACGTTCGGTGTTTGTATTATCAGGCCCTTTAGACGAATATCGAACAAGCCCTGAGTGGGCTTGAACTAGAAATCATCGCCATGGTCTTGGAAAATTGGGATGACCGAATGCGCTACTACTAAGTCAGCCGGGGCAGCCTCTTCCACTAATAATGGAATAAAACAAAAATGCGCCAACAAATTTACTCAGACAAAATACTGGTTGAATTTGATGAGGTCAACAATTTGCATCGCCATATTTTGTAATTGCATTATTACGGATTACTTCCGATTACTATAAATAATCAGAAAGAATCGAAAGTAATCTCTAAAAGTAGTCGGATTATTTTCTGACTACTTTTGATTCTTTTTGATTATTTTCTGATTATATTTTTAATGGCATTAATCCGGATTACTTCCGATTACTATAAATAATCAGAAAGAATCGAAAGTAATTTCTGAAAGTAGTTGGATTATTTTCTGATTATATTTTTTAATGGCATTAATATGGATTAATTCCGATTACTATAAATAATCAGAAAGTAATCTCTGAAAGTAGTCGGATTATTATACACTCCATCATAGGATGGAGTATATACTAAGTTTGTCATTCCGTTTGCAACACCTCGAAAGAGTGATCTGCGACCCTATAAAGTATATATATTATCGGTCAGTGTAACATTCTAAGACATTCTAGCGATGTCCGTCCGTCTGTTGTCTGTTGAAATCACGATAGAGTGCGAACGACCAACGCTAAGAAGCTGAAATTTTGTAGGAAGATGTTTTTTGCCCATAAGCAGGTTAAGTTCGAGAATGGGCAATATCGGACCAAAGGGGAAAAAGTTCCCCTTTACAGGACTAAATATATCCCGGCCATAATCAAATTTTTCAAATATTTTTTTTTTCACTACATCTGATTTTTTTTGGTAAAATTGTTCTAAGTTTATATAATTTATAGATGGGGAAAAAAATCCCAAAAATGGGCGTGCTCATGGGTTCCGTGGACCCTTGGGGCCCATGATAAACATGCGCATATGGGTATCGAAGTGCAACGAAATTTACTCACGAACCCAAATATGCCTTTATTTTCATGATTTGCCTAAATTTTTTGATCCGGTTTCTGGGACTATCGGGTCACCAGCGGCCCAAAAACCGTCCCTTGATAAACATGGACATATGGGTATCGAAATGCAACGAAATTTTCTCACGAATCCAAATATGCCTTTATTTTCATGATTTGCCTAAATTTTTTGATCCGGTTTCTGGGACTATCGGGTCACCAGCGGCCCAAAAACCGTCCCTTGATAAACATGGACATATGGGTATCGAAATGCAACGAAATTTTCTCACGAATCCAAATATGCGGCTATTTTCATGATTTGGATAAAATTTGTGATCGGATTCCTGGGACCATAGGGTCACCAGCGGCCCAAAAACCGGCCCCTGACAAACATGGACATCCATGATGGAGGGTATATACGATTCGGACGGCCGAACTTACTATTTGTCCACTTGTTTTCTGATTACTTTTGATTCTTTTCGATTATTTATAGCAATCGCAAGTAATCCCGATTACTTTTAGATTATTTGTAATTGTAATCAGCAAAAACTGAATATAATCGTAATTTAATCGTTACTGTACATCTACACAAAATTTAATTTAATTAGTCCTTACTACGATTAGCAGTAAAAACAAAAAGTAGTCAACTTTGGAAATATTTCTAAAATATATTAAAGCGCCCCGGTAGGCGAGTTGGTAGCGTGCTTGCCTATCAGCGTGGGGGTTGTGGGTTCGATTCCCACCAGAGGCTTTGGTCTGTCGCTGCAAAAATCTAAACATATGGTCTGTGTCACCCGGTTTACACTTGGACCCAAAATTAGAATATAAATTTACTTTGTATTGTAATTAATAATAAATAAATAAATATTAAATGGCCCAATTGTGAATGGCCTTCAAATAATCCCTCACTCATTGGCTCAAGCATACTTTTTTACAGAACTCAACGAAATGAATTTGGAAGCTGATAAAAATTACATGAGCAGTCAAAAAGTATGAAACAAAACATTCAAGTCATCTCTTTATAGTCCCTTATCTGTAAAGAACACCTGGCACAGTGGGAGTGTTACAAAAAGGGTTCTGCAAAAAAATGGCCCTCAAGACATCGCTGGCGTAAATGGTGAACCATGAGTCTTGGAGAGTTTCCAATGTCCAAGAAAAGTAAATTTTCATTAAAGCACTTTTCTTGCCAAATTTTACTATTAGTCGTTTCATAAATGCATAAAATGTTTATGAAACTTTTTCATAAGATCAATGAAATTTATGAAAAACATCATTGCACTAATGTAACATTTTGAGTGAAATCCATTTTATAGATCTTACGAAGGACATGTGTTGAGTGGCCGACAAGAATGTGTCAAAGGATAAGTTCGTCCCCTGCGGGACACATTCGCTGTACACCGACATAAATCATTTCCCATGTTTTTCTAGTGATCAAATAATGATAGGAATCGATTGGTTTTCCATTTTGGTTAAATATTGTTTACTATTATTAATAATTTTACACGACTTTTTTTGTTGTTGTCGTTGTTGTTAATTATGCATTTCATTTGATTTCATTGCTTTGTGTAAATGAATTTTCAAACAAACAAATAACGACTAAAACAAAAGAAGCAGAGAGCTATTAGTGAGTTTGTTGTTCGTTGTTGTTTTTTTTTTTTTGTATTTGTTCATAGTACGATATGTGTGTATGTAAATGCCGCATCTAAGTATATATCCGAGTCATTTGTGAATGAGTGGGCACCAATTCAAGGCACACTTTCAGCCACCAACAGACAGAAATCAGTCGAAACAAACGCTTCGACGTGTGGCTGCCCGGCTGGCTAGCTGGCGGGCTGTGTCGGCCAAAGGAAAGTCAAATGTTTGACTGTATATCTATTAGTTCGTCGAAAATGTATTGTATGAAATTAAAACAATATTGTTGTTATTGTTTTGTGTGTGCGTTTGTCGTGTTGTTGTTAAATAAAACAAAAAAATTCAAGCGTAGGGGCAGCAGCAACACCAAAAAAACGCGCGACAAACAAAATGTCTGAATGAACAGCCAGCCATGCAAGAAATATTGACATATGGCACGCGCGACTTTCAGGTTTGCGACTGCGTCTTAGGCGTTTCAAATAACCATGAACACCAAAAAGTTACAATTCATCGATACTGACAATCGACAATCTTTAACGATGATGAAACGTACACGGTAACAACATCATCAGTGACAGCAGCAGCATCTTCTCGCCAGCGCCAGCGCCAGCGCCATTGTCATTTGCTTCCAGCCAACCAAAATCAACCAGGGATCACAATTGCCAGCCACACTAAACGTGGCTCAGTTCAAATGTTGTATGACTAAATAAAGTACATTCGGGTAACACACACACACACACGTACACAATAATGGAAAAATATGAATGAATCTGTGTGAATGAGTGTTTGACGGCTCAAAAAGGTAACGACGCGTTGCCTTAAAAGGTGAAACAATCGCAAAAGGTTGTTATTTTAATTTTGGTTCCCCGTCCTAACCAACAGTTCATATTGAATCACTTCATTTCGTCAGAGTGCTCAGGCTCGGCTGATTCAAGTCGACTCTGCCGCGGCAACAATGGCCATAACACTGCCACACAACAACTACGACAGTCACACTCGTCTACTTAGATTTTAAGCCAATACTGTCATGAGTGGGCTGTGAACTTAAGTTAGTTGTGTGTAATTAAAAACGCGTATCTGCCTATAACGACTTATGGAGCGCGGAAAGATATCATCATCATCGTAGATATTCAGATTCAAATCTAATGTCTTCGAGAAGTTTTCCATGCAAATATGAGCAATTCGACAAACTGGGGGTTAAAGTGACAAAAAAAAAACAATAGTGAGACGTTAGTCCTGCCAGACTCCTCTACAGGCTGGGCGACAATATATGTAGCACCCTGTCGCAAGATGGGCGATACAGATGGGTCAGCTATATTTTGATAGTCGCGAAGTAATCAAATGGGATCTAAACGGTTTTCCAACAAGAGGTGTTATTTTGAATCACCCGGTATTTCGATAGCTGTCACTTTTGAAGATTTTATTCTTTGACAAGTATTTGACTACGCCATTACTAAAAATGGAACGATACACGCTTCAACAACGCATTGAAATTATTAAAATTCACAACAAAAATGGTGAAAAAAAAAAATGGTCACAGTTCGCAAAACGAAAGCATTTTTGGGTCGTCGTCAAGCACCTTGTCCGACCGCAATACAGAAATTCGAGGACAAATTCGAGCTGTTGGGACAAGTTAGTGATGTGAAGATTAAAACCCGTGCTCGTCGCTCAAGAACAACTGAGAATATTGCTGCTGTAGCCCAAAGTGTTGAACAAAACCCAGGTTTGTCCATTCCTCGTCGTTCTTTGGAATTGGGAATTCCACCAACGTCATTACACCGTATTTTGCATAAAGACTTGGCTCTTGAGGCTTATAAAGTTCAGTTAACACAAGATCATTAGCCGACCGATCATCAAGAACATCGTGTCTTTGCTGATTAAATCCTTGGAATGCATGAAAATGATCGGAAAGCCCAGCGTCGATTCAAGACCTCAAAGATAGAATTCGTGAGGCTATCGAGGACATAGGGCAGCCACTTTGCGATTGGATTATGGAAAATTTCATGAAAAGGATACGGTCCTGTAAGCGTGGTCGTGTTGGCCATTTGGCTGATGTTGTTTTCCATTATTAACGGCATACCATCCTCGTTATTATGAAATAAACATCCGATATTTTATCTCAAAAAATTCCATTTTTCTTTGAATTCCAAAATAACACCTATTTTGGGAAAACCCTGTACTCACTTACTCACTTGAGTAAAAAAATTGCAGAATTCTTTTTTTGTTACCTTTAACTCTACCTAGACCTTTTAACTCTAACTTGAAACCGACTTTTCTTGTTTTTGCATCTGAATAAATGTTTCAGAGTAATAAACCAATTTTTTTTTTGGTTAAAAAAAAATAAAGTGTAAATTTTCAATAGTTTTTCATAAAGTCACATATCTTACGATTAAAATGAGGTATAAATCAGTGATTTTCGACTTTATTCACAATTTAGCGGAGGTCGCTTCTGGAATGTCCCATTATGATTTTTTCATAAATCACATGTAACCAAAAAAATGTTATGGGCGATTCTAGAAGGGACCTTCCCTAAACAGAGAATGCTTGATCGCTTTTAATGATCTGCAACTCATTTGAGTTGTAAGAAATGTGGATTTATAATAAATAACTAAAAATGTACACTTTTGGTTTTAAATTTTTTTAATGAAATTTGCTAAAAATGGTTTAAAATTGTTTAAAACTCCGAAACAGCCATTCAGATTCGAAGAAACTGAAAGAGAAGATTAAAAACAATTTTGTGGTAAAAATTTTTAAAATTTATTTTAACCAAATCGAACTAGTCGTTTTTTGGAGATACGACTAATTAGGTCCCATTTTTAAAAAAAAAAAACTATCCATTGATATAGAGAATTTCGACCATTTTTGTACGTGGGAGACCACACTACATCAGAATAGTATAGCGGTTTAGATTTCTGGAGGGAATGAACGGTCACTGTCGAACCCTAACCGCAAAAATGTCGTAATCTTCAAAAATAACATTTGACAGGAGAAGGTTTTTTGTGTGGTCAAGGACACTGGCAAAGGAGCTTGCGATACAATTGAATAAAATAACAATTGAATGTAAATACAATTTTTGAATTTTTAATATTTTTTGTTATAGTTCGGATTGAGGTCATATAAAAACGATATTGTTGTTTTTCATGTATTTTATGATAATTTTTCACAATATTTCAGTTGTCTTCGTCAACCGACTGACGCTTTCGATACACTTGCATTTGCTATATCTTTGTTAATATAATTTTTTAATATTTTGGGATTAAGAGCGTTGGACAATTTTCTATGGAATTTCTTAAAAAAAATGGCGGTAAGGGCTACATATGATTGAAAAAGAAACTATCGAAATTTTGAGAATTGCTCTTAATGCCCAAATCACCTGATGGGACATAAACTGAGGACTCCTTCCACAAGTTAACTCAAAAACCTTTCACATTTTTTCCACTTATCAACTGTTGTCCACGGCCTCTCGGGCTGGAGAAAGATGTACGTCATCTTGCATTCGAATTGAGTAAGAGAAACAATAAAGGAAACCACTGAGTCTGAAACTTCTCGCCACACAATCCAACCAAGTGTGTATCCACACATTTCTGATCTGTTATCGGGGGGGGGGAATTCGTCAGAAAACATTTAAATGAAATCAAACAAAACGTGCATCGTTCGCTCTCAACGAATAGAAATATCAAAATTAGATTTTTCCACTTCTTCAGCGGTTTTGTTTGAAATAAATTGTAATTGCTGGAGCTGTTGTTGGTAGTGTTGTAGGCATGTTTCAGCGGTGATTGCTTATCGGTGTATCCGAGAGATTGTCAGTCAATGCAAGAGATACAACGACCACGACAATGATGATGATGATCATGACGACGACGACAACGACGACGATTGTTTCGTTGGTTGAGTTCAATTGTTTGGTTCGGGTGTTTGGTTTTTTTTTCGCTTGACTTGTTTGTTAACTCCACCTCTTTGGGCTTC
Source organism: Hydrotaea cyrtoneurina (assembly GCA_958296145.1). Taxonomy (NCBI): domain Eukaryota; kingdom Metazoa; phylum Arthropoda; class Insecta; order Diptera; family Muscidae; genus Hydrotaea; species Hydrotaea cyrtoneurina. The sequence continues at coordinate 23,813,732 of OY282512.1, forward strand.
GTTCTCCATTGAATTGTTTGTTTGTTGTTGTGCCGTTCATTACATACATTGACAATAAGTCACAACAATGAATGACTTTTTCAATTGTTTCTTTCTTTTCATTCATTTTGTAAAATGTTGAGTATCGGCGTGTCTGTGTGTGTGTGGAAATTGGTGTGTTTGTGGTTTCTATGTACATAAATGTATGTGAAGTGATATCTGTGGCTTTACCTTAGCTAGGGTCGAAACAAGAGACCTGATCAATTTTCCTTCTAGAGACACATGTATTTGAAATACAGGTTAAATTATCTTTTTTTGAATATTAAAAGATTTTTAACAAAGAAATTCCTAAATAAGCGAATCTGGCACAACTCCATTCAAAACAGTGTTGAAATGCGTATAAGTCTTTTACCAAACAGGAACTACATGGACATCGCATCGATATGTGTACGTACATAAATAATCGTATACATTCTGTTCGAATTGAGTTAAAATATATGTAATTACCAAATAAACAAAATGTTTCCACCAAAATTGTTCCGCATACCGCTTGGGCAATTTCAATGCGATTTACAAAAGATTTTCAATCTAAACAAAGTAAACAACGGTAATTAATATTAAGACAAAAACAACACAAACTTTTACAACCGACAACAGATCTTGACATACAAAACACCCTGTGTGTGTGTGTGTGTGAATTCACCGCAAATGTGCCCCTAAATATTCGAAATAATGCCCGCAGATTGAAATGACCGTTGGGCGCTTAATTAAGGCAAAACTTTGTATTGAAAATTGTCTCAAATGGCAGAGGAGCGCGAAGCCGTGTAAATTGTTGTGAAAATTTTGCAAAATAAACACAAGGCATCATCAGTGGTGCTCGGTGCTCACTCGTCGACCGATGAATTTCGAAAATGAAAATGTTGCGCCTTTTTCGTGTGTGTGCGATCGTGTGAAAATTAAAGCTATTCACACTCATTAAGATCTGAATAATAGTTTTATAAATTTGGGAAATTAATTTGTAGTTGGCATCGGCAAAAATTAGTTTTGCGGTATATTTACGATATTTTTATAACAAATATAATAATACTTGTATATGGGACGTATTAAACGATATGCATTTGGCAGGGAATTGAATTGCCCAGACGTTATGAGGGCACACTTTGATTTGAGGCCAAATTTAGAGTTGCCAGACAGTCTGGTATTGTCTGCATTTTCCAGAGAGTTTCGAGTCAAGTCCAGTTACAAGTGAAAAAATTGTGAAATTGTAATCACTTTTTATTCACCGATCGACACTTGTCGAGTTGTACAATTGTTTGGAAATAAATCGCTCATTTCTAAATGGACATGGACAATGTTAATAATAATTATATTTTGAAGTGTGTTCGATGTCACCTCTTGGAGATGAGGCCAAAGGAAGCTAAAATGTGAACAGGATGCAAGTGGGCAATATTGTGCCCCCGAATACTTTGAACATCCGTTAAAAAACATTTCTATAATACGAAATTGTCAAATTTTAATCAGTTACTTAAATGATTTACAATTTTACCTCAGGCCAGACTAAGATAAGGATACATTGGCTGGTTTTTGAGAGAGACAAGGTCAAATTTTATAATTCTTTAAAGTTCTCTAAATCCGAAAACTTTTAGATGTGACAAAAATTATCACAGCATCTGCGCCAGATTTACATCTTCTGTAGAAAAGCAAAATTCAGACAAAAAAAAATGTATAAAAAAAAAAAAATTTATAAAAAAAACAATTTTTTATAAAAAAAAACAATTTTATATAAAAAAAAGCAATTTTTTATAAAAAAAAAATATTTTATATAAAAAAAAAATTTTATGAATTAACATCTCAATTCTCCTTTTCATTACATTTTTTCAATAGGTAATTTTACCACATTTGAATTGGGCCCGTAACAAACATCTAAGGCAAAGTTTCCATCCTCCAAAAGTCTGCCTCCGACAAGAAAATATTTACTCTTATCTCCACCCAGAAAAAAAAACACTCTCTTTCATTTCATTTCACAACTCAAATAAAATCCGATCCTCCCACACTGTAAAAATGCAAATGAAATTACCCTCGTTTAACGGGCCGTCTGTCTGTTTAACCAATTGCTTGCCCTCTTATGGAAGTTTAAATATTAATTTCTTATTATTTAAACTGTAAAACAATACATTAAAGACCAAAGAGAAACAAAAAATTTTCGAGAAAAAAAAAACATTGTCCTCCATATTTGGAAAATTTCAGATTGACGATAATCACATTGAAATACTTACAATAATACTCGTCATATACTTAATAATGGCCAAATAAAAGATGTTGGTTTTTATTTCCAAAAAGAAAATACAACAACACCAAAAAAAAAAAAACTCAACGGAGAAAGTGGGTCAGTCAAATCACGACATTAATTACACCACAACAAGATTAAGTGTTTACAGCCATTCAAAATTTATCCGAACAATTGCAAAATTGTATAATTAAAATTAATGATTGTTTTTGTACAAATATAAAATCAAAAATGGAAAAATTAATGCTTGTTTTCTTCTACAGAAAGTGAATCATATGTTTTAATACAAAGCAAAAAATAATGATTTATGATCGGATTAATATAGAATGTCAAGCATATATTTTTAAAATAACTACATGCACATTTATTTCGGAATAATTTATTATTCATATTTTTATTTTGGCAAACATCGAAGGTCATCCTAACGTTTTAGAGTCGAGACTCATTAAAACGAAATTCTTGTGTTTGTTCGACAATTTAAGTGAACGATTTCCGACCTCTGATTCGAAATGGGATTTTCATTCACCGATCGACAGTTGTCGAGTTGTGGAATTTTGGGGAAATAAATCGTGCATTTCCAAATGGACATGGACAATGTTAATAACAATTATATTTTGAAGTGTGTTCGATTGCAAGTCTTGGAGATAAGGGCCAAAGGGAGCTAAAATCTGAACAGAATGCAAGTGGGCAAATACTTTGAACATCCGTTAAAAATCATTTCCATATTCAGCAGGAATGAGATAGAAGTGGCAAATTAAAAACTCATACTTTTAACACTATAAGTCCGGTAAATGTAGTTAGTCTAGTGGGTTATTTTATCCCTACCGCTGGTGGTTGAAGCCCCCTGAAATGTATGTCCTAGCAACCAACAGGGAACGGCTCTTCGAGAAGTTGCTCGTGGTTTACCATCTTAATCGCAGTTAGAGTCCGGCTCGCGTCGCCGAGTAGCAATCTCTACCGGGTGATTTGACTCAAAGACTAGCAGAGGTAAACATTTGTAAATTGGATTCCCAGGGCTGCTGGATTTATTTGGCGATGTAGTTCTCCGCTGTATGAAGGGCCATCACGGTTCAGGCCTTTACTGTAATACTCACAAGACTTTGACGTTGACATATTTTCAACCAAGTTTTCAATTTTACTATTTGACACAATTCATTCATGTATTAAGATTATTTTATAACTGTTATGCAATTTCCTTATTGAAATAATGAAATTGTTCACTGCTGTAATGACATGGATACGTAATTTCGTCATTGATGGTTCATGGTTTCCCCAGGATTCGAACCTGGGATTGCTATATGATAGTGGCACATTATAACAATCTGACCACGACAGTCCACAAACATATTTATTGTATTAAAAACATTGTGCATTGGAATAATGAAATAATTTCATTGCATTAATGAAATAATTTCATTGTATTAATGAAATAATTTCATTGCATTAATGAAATAATTTCATTGTATTAATGAAATAGTATCATTGCATTAATGAAATAATTTCATTGCATTAATGATATAATTTCATTGCATTAATGAAATAGTTTCATTGGTCATTGTTCATTGTTTTAAGGAAATTCATTTTTATTTTATTTATTTATTATTAATTACAATACAAAGTAAATTTATATTCTAATTTTGGGTCCAAGGGTAAACCGGGTGACAAAGACCATATGTTTAGATTTTTGCAGCGACAGACCAAAGCCTCTGGTGGGAATCGAACCCACAACCCCCACGCTGATAGACAAGCACGCTACCAACTCGCCTACCGGGGCGCCTAGAAGGAAATTCATCTTAAACGAAATGTCAATCTGTAATTGTTTTAATTACTACTTTAATTTCTCTTAATTTATTAATGAAACATTTTCGTCCAATTCTTGACCAATTTCATTATCTAAATGACCTCTTAAGCCGCAGTTCAATTCAATGTCTGAATCATTGTATTTTTTCTCTTTGTCTTATTTAAAGTTTTGTATAAATCTTGATTTACATAAATCTTTTGAAAATCTCTTCAGTGGAATACGAATTTTCTTTCAGTGTCAGTCATGTTGTCGACGACATATATAAATTTCGATTTTATTGCCACAGTGCAGTGTACGGTTTACAATTGGATCGCCTGCTTTACCACCGCTATGTGGCATGCCACAAATGCAAAATGTCACAAAAATGAAATGCGATGATGATGATGATGATGACAGCAACAACAATTTCACAAATTCTGCATTCAATCTAAAAATAATCTAGAAAATATCCTCATTCCACTAAACATTTATGGGTTAAGCTCATTTCAGAAATAATAAACAAATCACAACATCTTGCGATGAGAAAAAAAGGAAAAACAGCCAACTGAAAAGTTCGACTAAAAATAGATGTTGATATTCAAACTAAATTTAAAACAAATAATCGAATATAAATCTAAATTTAGTTTATGAGTTTCGTTTATGCCATTTCGCGGCATCTCTGCTCTCTTCCTTCTTTTGCCATATTCAGCTCTCAGTCGTTCCTTCTAATCAATAAACGGCCAAAAATAATGAAAGCACATCATTTTTCGTACAAAAAAAAAAAAATAAGAAAATCAGCAAAATAATGAAAAATCAGCAACAACGACAACAACTGTGTGGCAGCCACAGCTACAAACAACTTGCAACTGCGTCATAAATACTACAGATGTGGACTGGGTCTGGGTTGTGGATAGATGCTGATGCTGCTATCGCTAAGTTTGCCATGGACGATGATGATGATGATGGTAGTGGTTGGAAAAGACGCCTGAAAAGGCAAAGGTTTTCTGTTGGCTGCTGCTGTTGTTGTTGTTTTTTCATTCTTGCTGGTGCTTAGATAGATGGATAGATTGGCAGCACCGCCTGTGTGCCCCATTAGCCAAAACATTAAATACAACACCATTATGACCATAGATACGATATTCAGTTTACCTCTGTGAATATAACCGTGTGTCCGTTTGTATGTATGCCGAGAATATTTTCAACATTAAACACAAAATAGATTTTTTTTTGTTTAGCAAAGAAAAAGACAGAAAAAAAGCAAAAAGAAAAAAACGCAAAAAATTATGGCATTTTTGTCTAAATTTAACAGGTCGTCTAATCATACATTTCGTTTGTTCGCCGACATCCTCCCTCTGGACAGCTGTGACCCCTTAAAGGATTTAACCCGTTGTCAACCACAAAAAAACCCAGAACTACGTGCGACGAAGAGTAACCCGATGTAATTTATTCAATTCGCTTCAGACGATCTTGGTTTTATTTATTTGGAGAGTACTTATAAAACATACTGCAATACGTCCCGGGAATTCCCGAGTTAACAACTGCAGGTGTGCCCCGCCGTAATGCTTACGCGGCGTAATGTAATGAAATGGTTCATTGATGCAATGACATGGATATGTAATTTCTTCATTGATGTAATAGTTTCCCCAGGATTCGAACCTGGGTTTGCTGTATGATAGTGCCACATACTAACTATCGGACCACGGCAGTCCACAAACATATTTATTGCATTAAAAAACATGGCAATTTTATGCAATGTAATGAAATAATTTCATTGCATTAATGAAATAATTGCATTGCATTAATGCAACAAATTCATTGCCTTAATGAAATAAATTCATTGCATTAATGAAATAATTGCATTGTATTAATGAAATAAATTCATTGCATTAATGAAACAAATTCATTGCCGTAATGAAATAAATTCATTGCATTAATGAAATAAATTCATTGCCTTAATGAAATAAATTCATTGCATTAATGAAATAAACTTATTGCATTAATGAAATAATTTCATTGCATTAATGAAATAAATTCATTGCAGTAATCAAATAATTTCATTGCCTTAATGAAACAAATTCATTGCCTTAATGAAATAAATTCATTGCATTAATGAAACAAATTCATTGCCGTTATGAAATAAATTCATTGCATTAATGAAATAAATTCATTGCCTTAATGAAATAAATTCATTGCATTAATGAAATAATTTCATTGCATTAATGAAATAATTTCATTGCCATAATGAAATAATTTCATTGCCATAATGAAAAAAAAAATCATTGCATTTTTTTTGACAAATTGAATTACTTAAAGGACATATTTAGCCGCAGTTCAATTCAATGTCGGAATCAGTCGTCTTTCATTGTTTTCTATTATCTTTGCCTTATGTCAAGTTTTGTTTAAATAAATCTTTTCAAAATGTCTTCAGTGTAAATAAGAGTTTTCTCGTAGCCGATTTTCTCGTAATTTTTCATATTGTAATGTTCTTTGACATGCTCCCGCGTAACCTAAAATCTGCTACCCACATAGATTTTTGTCTGCAAGGGGGTATGTTGCTTTTGGAAATCTGTATGCCATGACAGAATTTCTGGGCCATTCCTCTCTACATAGTATGGAGACATTGAAGGTTTGTCTCGAAGTTCGTTATCGGTTACTGTCTGTTATCTTAGACGGAGAGCAACTTTAGCTGGACAACTCCTGAGAATAACATCTATGGGCGCGATATCGAATATTGTTTTGTCACCAGTTTGAGGAGTGTATCTCAGTGCTCCCTATCCTGAGGGACTTTGGTTCATTTTCGGCTGTAGGCCCAATTTTTTCATAAGGTGTCCCTAAGATATAAAAGGCACATTGGGATTACCTTATTCTTTCCTCGTTATTCCGTTTCCAGGAAACTTTAGAGTACAGAATTATGCCCAGGCTTTTCGCCACTCCTGATATTCTGACTTCTTAAATTAATTCCAAAAAAAGGATTAGTTCTGTTTCAATTGATCACCTCGCAGCTGCGATTTGACCCCGTTAAATTGTTTTTTTTTTGGTAAAATGAAGGACTCGTGTTATACAGAAAATCTATTTACGATTGGCCATTGGGTGCTCAGTGGGTTAAGGCAATATCATAGAAACAAGTACATTTGGAACAACATGTACGGCCAGGCAAACACACGCTCATCTACACTCGTCGTCATATTTATGAAGTCCAGCAAAAAAAAAAAAACAGAAAAAAAACAAACAACGCGAAAAGCGGCAAATATGAAAATACGAGCAAACGCCGGCATCGACATCGGCATCATGCCTAAATTAGCCGCACGTCGTCATGAGATGTCGATTTATACGGCGTAACATTCATCTTAAGCATGCCGTCGTTTGTTGTTGTTGCTGTGGTTCGTGTTGCTTTTGTAGTGGTTGTATCTGCCGAACGATACATTTGGAATGCTCGCTCACGGATTGATCATCTCCGATGCGGCCAGCAATGGACCAGCTCTCACTCAGCGTTCGGTGCTGATCATAATTTCGGTGAGTGTGCCTGTGCCTGTGTGTGTGTGTCTTTGCTTAAATGCACAGCAGGTGATCATGGCATGAATCGATGGTGGAATGAATGCATGCAGCCATCGATCGATAGATAGATCGATCTATCGATCGATCGATGGACCCAGCAAACCGTTGACGATGATCCTCTCAATTGCTTAGCGCATCTTTATAAAAAGAAAGCTGTCCGTATTGAAAAACACACGGACACACGCGTGCAATAAATTTGAAAATGTTTTGCGTGAAAACTAGATGATGCTCCTGCAAGAGGTGAGTTGGGATTAGGAGACATGGCTGCCACCGTTATTAAAATTATGACAATCTTCATAATGATGCTTCTGCTGTGAAGTAGAGAACCAAACAACAACAAAATTGCTCGGCGAATTAATTGATTTTTTTCTCCACAATTTTTGCAATTATAATGTCAAGAAGCAAAGGAAAAATATCGCTGCACTGGTATTTGTTCTCTCCTTAGATTTTCTTGTTTTTCTTTCGGTTTTTTTTTTGTTGTTCTTTTGTTTGGCTTAGACACAGTTAACATAAACAATTATAAAAATAGCATTTCAACCTCATCAGCATGTTGTTATTGCCGGCATTTTTCAATATTTGTTGTTGTTTTGGTACTGCGAATTTTTTTTTATTTATGTTTTGCTTTGGAACACATAAACATTTTGATCAAGATCAATGTTCAACGTGGTTCGTGCTGCAGAGTTGTTTGTGTGGCAACATCCAAATATTTTCCGGCATTTCTGTGGCAAAATTTCGCATCAGATTTTGTTGGTTTTTTTTTCTTTCTTTTCTAGTTTGTTTTGGTTAGTTGAGGTATTTGCCGATGTACAATGAGGTATTGTGAATGTCTCAAAAATGAAGCGTTCAGAATGATACTGAAACCACAGTCGTGTAATTATTTGTCTATTTGAGATGCTGTCGGTCTAGATGTCAGATGTTATGTTCGATCGGAGTAATATTCGGCCCAGTTTGTTATAAAGGATAAATATTCAATTCTGGGGAATTTGGCTCACATCACTGTGCAATTTTATATTGGCCCCATAATGGCTACCACGACTACGCCGACAGAACCATATCCTTATCATGAAATGTTCTAAAACCAAATCGAAAAGCCTCACGAATTCTATCTTTGAGGTCTTGTTTGTAGGAAAGGACTGAGCTTTTTTTTTTCTTACATAAAATTTTATTTTTCTTACATAAAATTTTATTTTTCTTACATAAAATTTTATTTTTACATTAAAAATCAGACAATACGATATGTTTTAGAAATATTTGGTTGGTGTTTGTAGTGTTTTTTTTTTAAATTTTTTTTTTACACATTACATATTCTGATGAAAATTGTTCAAATTTTTCAGATTTTTAAATTGAATTTTTCGACTTTGTCGAACTGTATCTCATACACTTAAAGATCTATTGTACTCTACTGTTTAGTATTATAAACTGTGTTTTCTTATTTTTTTTATTAGGACGTTGGTTTCTACAGAATACGCTTCAGTGAAAATATTTACATCAAATCGATGAAAGGTACCGATAAATAGAAATGTTTTATTTTTTTTCTAGAAATTATAATTAATGTACATTGTTAATTAAACTGATGTACAGTGTTCATCAAATTGATGTACAATGGCCATGAAATTGATGTACAATGTTCATCAAACTGATGTACAGTGTTCATCAAATTTATGTACAATGATCATCAAATTGATCTGCAATGTTTATCAAATTAATGTACAATGTTCATCAAATTGATGTACAATGTTCATCAAATTGATGTACAATATGCATCAAACTGATGTACAGTGTTCATCAAATTGATGTACAATGATCATCAAATTGATCTTCAATGTTTATGAAATTAATGTACAATGTTCATCAAATTGATGTAATATTTTCATTAAAATTATGTACAATGTTCATCAAATTGATGTACAATTGTCATCAAATTGATGTACAATGTTCATCAAATTGATGTACAATATGCATCAAACTGATGTACAGTGTTCATAAAATTGATGTACAATGTTCATCGAATTAATGTAAAATGTTCATCGAACTAATGTACAATGTTCATTAAATAGATGAAAAATGTTCATCGCATTAATGTACAATGTTCATGAAATAGATGCGCAATGTTCATTAAATTGATGTACAATGTTCATCAAATTAATGTGAAGATTGTGGTAGGTTGAAAAATGATGTCCAAATTCATCAAATTAATGAATCCTTTTTCCAGTGTAGCAACGTACGAGGGCAATGAAAATTCCCCGCCATTTTTTTTAAAATTTCTGCAGTCTGTCGGTATTGTCTAGTGGATTTTCAGTGTTATAGATTCGCCACAATAGAGTCATTGCTGATAACCTGCATATCAATCTGCATTGACATCCCCTTTGTCTACAAAAGCCCCGAATTCTAATAACATTCGATTCGGTGATCTACAGGGTGCGCCATTTTGTCTGTCATTATATATATAACCGACTTCCATGCAGATAAACTTATCTGGCATCAAGACCGGTAGAGGAATTTATACTTTTGTTGAAGTTGAATCTCTTTCAGTATGTGGGGCCTATGAGGGCCATGAAAATATTCCTTTCATGAAATACAAAATTTGAAATATTTATATTTCTTTTCTGCAGTGATTTTAAACTTGATATGTGTTCCGATCTCCGTTAATATCCGTTGTTATTCGTTGTTACACGTTATTTTGTATCTCAACCGAACGAGAACAAAAACAAAAGAAATTGTTTTCCTGATCTGTTGTGTGTGAATGTTCGATGGCGGGCCGAGCATCGACTCGATATTGTGTTGAGTTATGGCGAGTGAGTTCTAAATTTAGAATTAAATGTTACAACGAAAAACTATTTCAAACTATTTTTGTACATTCGGTCAAGGTGCTAAACATTGTTGCGAGTTTCTGCCTCCTCTTTTGTGTTTTTCTTTAGTTTTGTTTGTTTTCATTTTGGCTTGGGCTGCCGTGTACGATATTGAGAAAGTTGTTCCGAAGGAAAATTTTACTTGTGATATGTTTGATTGGACATTTGTAGGGTATGTTTTTTTTGTTTGCTAACTCGATTAGGTTGCAATTTTTGTAAAACCCCGGCTGTAAAGTCAGAGCTCAATTATTTCCAGTACTAATGAAATCCCACCCTATAACATAGTTGAATATCAGTTGAACAGGTCGTTTGTTTTCAAAAATAAAATAAAATTTCCTTCTACGAAATTTTTGTTTTTTTTTGGTCCCGTTCTTTATTTTGTAATTTTTTAATGTTCATTAAGTAGTTGTTTTGTTGTTTCTCATACTTTCCACTTGTGTCAAAAGACTGCGGTAGCCCCGAAAAAAATCACATTATTTATCGCTGTTTATCACCAGCACCAGCCAGAGCCCAAACAAACTGAAAATTGTGGAGAAAAATGAAGAAAACAAAAAAACGTCAAATCGAGCAAAAAAAAAAGAACAAAACGACGAGGAAAACAAACGCATGTCGGGGTAAAAAAAAGGCAGAAAATTAAAATACTCTCGTCTCGTCATGTCGCGCCGCGTCGCGTACTCGCGCTCGTAGTAATGTGTGGGCGTATTTTGATTATGATATAGTGGCGAATTATGTTGTCATTTTAATTTTGTTGTTTGTTGTTGTTATATTGTTATTTTTTTGTCTTCTACGCTGACTTTTCTTCTTTCATTCGTATTTGTTTTGTTTTTTTTCTCTTCATTCTTTTGTGGGATTCTGTTTTTATTATGTTGTTCTTCTTCGGCCGATGTTGTATGTAAAAATGAAATGCAGCCAAAAAGAAAAAAAAACATAAGACAAGAGCGGAAAAAAACTAATAAAAATTACTTGCAAAATATTTAATAAACGAGAGAGATGCGTTGTAACACAAGCAAACATACAATTTATCATAGACTGGGCGCAGAAACACTCAGAGATAAATGTTGAAGATGCAAATCAAACAATCTCACTTTATTGCAAACGATTTCCTTACCCTACATGTAGATTTCTGTAAAGCAAAGTTCGGAGAACAGCAAAAACTTTATTTGGTTGTCATGTGAATATTTTCTCTGGAAGAACATCTTAACCTTTTATAGGACGTTTGATGTTTTTACTTCCTGACTGTCCAAAAAAACTAAGTAATATTTTAATCTTGATCTTACCATATATTTTTTTAGGTTAATTTTGTTTGAAAGATGGACAAGACGTACCTGCAAGAAATAAGAGCAAAAATAAATAATTATTTATAGATTTAAGCTATGTGCTTTTTGATATTTAATTTATAAAGTCTTGGTATTGACCAGTCAACAATGGCTGGAGTCGTAATCCCTACAAACTCTAAACAGTAGTGTGAATCATTTCAAAATAAACACAATTATTTGATATACGGTTTTCTGGAATAAGCTTTTCCTAACTGAAGAGGTTGCCGCATGTAGTAAATAAAAAAAAAGACCACTCGGTAAGAGATGTAGTTTGCAATCCTTAAGAAGGGAAAAATAATGAACATTTTAGAGATAGCATCACTTTCTCAAAATTTGGTGTTGATTTAATCCTTAACAAGGGAAAAATAAGGAAATTTTGTTTTAGACATTTTAGAGATCGCTTCACTCTCTCGAAGTTTGTGGAAATTTTGGTGTTGAATTTAAAACAAAATAAAAGTACTTTTCTAGTTTCTGCTCAATAAAAGTTCACAATTGTAATACCAACAATGAACACTGTTCATTGAACAGGTAATGAAAAATTAAAAAAAAAAATTGTATGGTCGAAAAATTGCAAAAAGTAAAAACAACATCAATGTCTTTTAATTGAAAAAAATCGCTTAATTGAAAATAAATATTAGTAACGATTGTTCTAAGTGATTTCTCATGCACTTTACTACTGCTGAAACAAAAATCCGCCGAGCCCTTGAAATTTGAAAATTTTCGCAATTTTGGTGTTGATTTTTTTTTTTTAGAATTTCTGGTCAATAAATGTCCACTAGGAATTTTTTTTTAATAATTCAAAATATAGATGTCCCTTAAACAAAAACGATAAGGAAATTTTTTTACGAAAAAAAATTGAAGAATTCAAAAAAAAAATTATTTCAAAAAAATATATAAAAAAAAATAGTTTTTGAAAAATTTTCAAAAAAATTATGGTCGAAAAATTTCAAAAAAAAACTAAAAAAACTAAATCATAAAATTTAAGCAATTTTGAGTTGACTTCAAATCCGCCGAGCCCTTGAAATTAGGAAATGTTCGTAATTTTGGTGTTGATTTTTTTTTTTTAGAATTTCTGGTCAATAAATGTCCACTAGTAATTTTTTTAAATACTTTTTTGGAATAATTCAAAAAAATTTCCCTGAAGCAAAAATGATAACGAAAAAATCGCTTAATTGAAAATAAATATTATTAAGAAATTTTGGTGTTGTCTTAAAATCCGACGAGCCCTTGAAATTTGGAAATTTTGGCAATTTTGGTATGGTTTTTTTTTTTTAGAATTTCTGGTCAATAAATGTCTAGTAGGAACTTTTTTTAAAATTTTTTTACTTGAAAAAATTGTTTAATTGAAAATAAATATTATTAAAAAATTTTGGTGTTGACTTCAAATCCGCCGAGCCCTTGAAATTTGGAAATTTTGACGTTGATTTTTTTTTAGAATTTCTGGTCAATAAATGTCCATTAAGAATTTTTTTAAAATTTTTTTTGAATAATTCGAAAAATAAATGTCCCTTAAACAAAAACGATAAGACATTTTTTTACGAAAAAAAAATATTAAAGAATTTAAAAAAAAAATTTATTTAAAAAAAAAATATATAAATAAAAATTTTTTTTTGAAAATTTTCCAAATTCATGGTCGAAAAATTGGAAAAAACTAAAAAAATCGTTTAATTGAAAATAAATATTATTAAGCAATTTCGGTGTTGACTTCAATTTTTTTTTATTTAGAAGTTCTGGCCAATTAATGTCCACCAATCAGAAGCGACAACGGAATGTTTTTTAAATTTTTTTTTTTCGAAAATTTAAAAAAGAATTATTTTTTCGGAAAACTTATAAACAAATATTATTTCGAAAAATTAAAAAACATTTTTCGAAAAATTATAAAAAAAAATGTTTTTCGAAAAATTATAAAAAATTTTTTTTTCGATATATTTAAAGGAAATAAATTCCCAAATACAGTCGATTTTGGATAAAAGCACACCTTTGAAAAATTCTCTTAATTGAAAATAAATATTAGTAACGATTGTTCTGATTCGAACACCGCTTAAGAGAAATGCGATTAACCCTCAAATATCCGCAACTTCGTTAAAAACAAAATATTTTTTTTAATTGCATTGGTTAACCAATAAATACTGTATACCGACTCAGAATTGTATCACCTTTTTCAAACTTTTGGCCGTAGATATTTATTGAACTCACACTTTTTTAATTTTCCCCCTTTTGGTCCCTTTTTTCAACTTTTTTGTTCCCTTGTTTCAGTCGTTTCTTGCCGATTAATATTTCTTTCACACATTTTTGTTTTTCCCCCTGTGTACCTTTTTTTTATCCCGTTTTGGTAAGTTTTAAAACTCTTTTACAGCAGTTGTTGCAAAGCGTATTTCTCGACACAGTATTCCCGTTTTACCATTTGTATCCCTTTCCTAGCCGAATTTTGAAAAATCCGTTCATAGCAAATTTCATGGTTCTAGCTTCAGTCATTGGCAAGGAAAGGATGAATCAGTCAGTCACGCAAGTATTTTTATTTATTTATTATTAATTACAATACAAAGTAAATTTATATTCTAATTTTTGGGTCCAAGGGTAAACCGGGGGGCATTTATAGGGGGCATCCCCTGAGTGTTAGTCAAAAAAAAAAAAAAAAAAAACTGACATCGACATCAACTTTTTCACTCACATTTTTATGTTTTCCCCTTTTTGGTACCTTTTTTTCCCGTTTTGACCACTTTTTCGACCCTTCTCCAACTATTATCGACTTGTTTTTGTCAAAATCTATTTCACTCGTTTTTAATTTTTTTCCCCTTTTTTGGTGCTTTTTTATACCGTCTTGGCCCATTTTTCGTCCCACCTCTAACTCATTTCCGCTCGAGATCATTGATTTATTTCTATTTTTGCAAAAAAAAATTTCTTTCTGTTTAATTTTCCATCTGAAATCGATAAATACGAAAAATAGTCAACTCTGGAAATTTTTTTAGTTCTTTAAGTTAGGGCTGCCAATCATTTGCACAATACGCTTGATAAGATCTTATATGTTCACTGAGGTTTCAAGCATCAGACGCTTGCAGCATATCAGCTCATCTCCACCGGTGCCGGTATTCCGTCGGCAGTTCTGGTAGAACTGCGGTTCACCCCTTTTGGCCCCAAAGCTCAATGATCCCCTTATATTAACAAAAAGTAATTTTTTTTCGAGTGTATTTACTACGCATGAACTCCACATGCATAGTTTCGTTGGTGTTTTTTTTATAAATTTAAACATAAATAATATTCCCGAATGCAGTTTAAGGGATTTATGTCATTTTGAAGAGACAGGCTAGAGACAATAGTATGCGCTGCTAAAAAGAGACCAGGAAAACCAAAAAAAATGCTACATATTCCGAGCGTACAATCAGCCGTACATACGTACATTAAAATAATGTACAAATGCAAATTTGGCTGTTATTGTTGCTGCTGTTGCTGCTGCCGCTGTTGGCCACTGCCGCCAGTATGCACATGCACAAGAAGAAGCACACGAGATGTCAACTTGTTAAAACTTAAAGAATTATTCATTTGGACAGTGCAACATGCGTCACATTTATGGGACGTATACGGGCGGCAGGAAAATATTCAAGGAAGACAAAGTGAAGCACCAACAAAAAAAAAAAAAAAAGCTAGAAAACATAGAAAAACATTGTTGTTAACAACAAAGTGCTTTATGTAAAATATACGACAACATTCTGTAACATATCGGTATGTTTGTATGTACATATGTGCAAATACAATAATTGTTTAGATGGATTATTATGCGAGTATGAAATGCTATGGACTACCTTGTGCAACCAAATGTTGCCTCACATAGAAATTGGGCAAAGGCTCTCACCACAAAGGAATGCAAGAGTTTGTGGTGCCGGTTGCTGGAGGGTTTTCTAATTCGCGGCACCATTCTAATACCCTTCGCTGACACATTTAATCATGCCTATTTCAAGAAATGTCTGTTCTCCCTATTTGGACAGCAAACGAGTGCCAGCAAACGAGACACCACACAACTGCCTGCCATTTCGTTGGGCTAATTATAAATGTTTGTTGACCAAAATAAATAAATAAACATTTCAAATATTTTTCTTGTTGGATTTACCATGTGAGGCCACATGACATCACTGGCATGTAAATTTTATTGTTAACATCATTTTCATCTTAAATAAACAAAGGCAAATGTTCACTTTACACAATTACCATGCACAATTACATGTCATCTAATGTGAAATTCCCAATAATAGAAGAAAAAATACACAACAACAGGCAACAATCCGAACACTATTTAAAAGTAATCAATTTGACCGTGAGGTGACTTTTTGAGTCATTCTCATAACGTTACTTCAGTCAATAATGTCATTACAATTAATCTTTGCAGACAAAACGTTTAATCTCCCCAAAAAACCAAAAACACAATTCAACTATGACAAGTATTTGTA
Source organism: Hydrotaea cyrtoneurina (assembly GCA_958296145.1). Lineage (NCBI taxonomy): Eukaryota > Metazoa > Arthropoda > Insecta > Diptera > Muscidae > Hydrotaea > Hydrotaea cyrtoneurina. The sequence goes on from OY282512.1 coordinate 23,829,940, forward strand.
ATTGTTTTGTATGTCCAATTTATGCCATGAATGGTTTTGCTTGTTAGGTCATAGCAATTTCAGTGACTCATCTTCAAACGATAAAGAAGCAGAAACTCCAACAAGGCCTTGATGGTGGGAATCCCCTTTGAAACGTTAATTTCAGAAGTACTATTTAAAAAGTACCAACTAAAATCGCAGACTTGATGATTTTGGGCCAATGGGGATTTTAAGTGGCTGGCTGATCCGAATGGAACTTTGACTAAATATGCAACAGCTCGAATTTGTCCACCCAATTTCTGTATTGCGGTCCGACAAGGTGCATCAAGACGACCTAAAAAAATGCTTTAGTTTTTCCAACATTGACTGCCAGATTTTCAAAATTTTTGTAGTGAATTTTAATAATTTCAATGTTCTTGTTGAAGCTCGTATCGTTTCATTGTTAGTAATGGCGTAGTTTCTACTTGTCAAAAGTCAAAGAATAAAACCTTCAAAAAGTGACAGCTACCGAAATAACGGGTGATTCAAAATAACACCTCTTGTTGGAAAACCATGTATTATTAGTTGTCTCCACCAATAGATTTTTTTCTGTCCTATGAACCAAATGCACATATTCGGAAAGAGGGGAAAAAAAATACACGTGTATCGGCGATTTTCAGTCAGAATTTGTTTTTGTAAGTTTGAAGTATAAAGCTCTTAGTGGCCTGTGTGAAAGCCTTTCGACCGATTTTTAACCCTTTTTCAGTGATCCAATCGAGCTGATTTTTTGCAGGCAGACTAGTGAAAATGTCTGTATCACGTCAAATTTTTTAAAAACAATTTTTATCAATTCTCAGATTTCCCCCAATTTTTATTATTTTTGAAAAAAAAAATATTTTTTTCACTTTTCTTAGCATAACTTGAAGAGACTCCAAATTTTTAAACTACTTAAGCGTTACGAAAAAAAAAATGTTTTTTGAACTGAAACCTTAAAAAAAACGATAACCATTTAAAAAAAAGTTTAGGAAAAATTTGATGTGATACAGACATTTCCACCAGTTTGCCTGCAAAATCAGCTCGATCACACAGGCCACTACGAGCTTCATACTTCAAACTTAAAAAAAAAAAATTCTGACGTGCACATGAAAATCGCCGATACACGTGTATTTTTATTTTTTATCCCCTTTCCGAAAAAGTAAATTTGGTTCATAGAACAGAATGTGTGTAACACGGTGTTATTGGTAGCAATATCTTAATATATATTTTCCCTGATTCACTGATACACTGATTCCCTGATTCACTGACTCTGTCACGCAGTACGTAGAAATTTAAATAGGCATTCTATAATAATTCTATAAATAATAATAATAAAAAAAAAAATATTTTTTTTTTGTACAGAAATTGTTTTCCCCAAATTTTTTTTTTACCAAAATTTTTTTTTCCAAAAATTTTTTTTTTACAATTTTTTTTTTTTTTTCCAAATTTTTTTTTTCAACAAAAATTTTTTTTTTCAGCAAACATTTTTTTTTCAACAAAAAATTTTTTTTTCAACAAACTTTTTTTTTCACCAAATTTTTTTTTTTCCACAAAAAATTTTTTTTTCAACAAAATTTTTTTTTTCTACAAAATTTTGTTTTCACAAATTTTTTTTTCACACATTTTTTTTTTCCAATTTTATTTTTTTTCGAAATTTTTTTTACAAAATAGTTTTCTCATTAACAAATTAAGTAACAAATACTTTCTCAAGCAAATTAACGGGCGCCATGGGCGCATTACAACTTACTAGTTAAAATATATTAATAGAAATTTTGATTGCCACAAGCATCCATTGTGGGGACCAGTCGAATGCCATAACCGATATATTGTGTCGCCATAATCCTATGGTTTGTCCGTCCCATAATAGACAATTGCTGTTTTAGCCACAGATCTTGAGTTTCATTTTAAAGAATTGTGTAATATTTTGAGCGATTTTACCCCCGTGGTATACTGTGGCATTCGGACTCAATATTTGTTGCACTGACTTGATTTTGAAACATCCAAGTTATTCCATAAAAATGCCATTCTCCACTCGAATGATCGACTGTCACAAATGAATACCGTAAGTTAGCAATAAACTGAATGATCAACTTTGAAAGTTTTTTTTTTTTTTTTATAAAAATCTATTAAAACAAATCGTAAAAAATTGTCTATGCTTTTTTGGAGGGAGCTACAAATCCTTCGTCTCCATAATTTCTAAATATAGTCGAGCTACTAAATGTAATAAAGCATTTTCCCTCTTCTCCCCCATTACCTAAGTTATGAGACATTCCACAAAGACGTCTAGAAATCTCCGAAACGACCAACACGAAAATCATAAAACATAAATTTATTAACAATTTATAAAATTTTATCTCACATAATTCAAATCACACGTCACAGTGACAAAGGCAACAAGAACAACCAATCCAACCAAAAAAAAAAAAAAAAAAAAGAATTGACCCAATTTTCAAGGAGAAATTCCCATAATATTCGTCTGATGTGATGAACTAAAACGGCCTTCTAGGGCGTCTTTCGATACCAAAATGTACACTTACACCGCGCAGGACAGACATGCCGAACTGCGGTAATTGTAAACGAAATGAAAGCGAGTGTGAATATCATCGAATTCCCTGACACACTTCCGTTTCGAGTGACTGAGTCAAACAACTTTAGCAAACAGCGCGGCGGTGACAACACCACGGTGTCGTGGTGGTTGACGGTGCCGGTGACCGTGTTGCTGCCTGCATTCTCTGATGCAAACAACAATGCTGCTGCTGGTGTTGTTTCTAATTTTAATGTCAAATCGTGTACGTTGAGTCGTTTTACAGTTTTCGTTGAAATACTCAAGAAATTTTTATGGATTTTATGGATGTTTTTTTTTTTGGTTTGGTTTGGTTTGGCGGGAAGGTGGAGGGAGGCGTTTTATTGAGAGCGCATTCAAATGGATGACACAACTTTCCATTGACTCTATATTTTGTTTGTTGTTGTTGAAATGAAATTTAAGTATAATATCACGATTATTTTCCGAAAAATCAAAACAACAACGCCAAACGACAACATCCCCAGTCTTGTCTATAAAATGCGTTATTGATTTGGCCATGCTGCTGCTGCTGCTGCCGCCACCGTTGCTTCTAAAAGCATGAACTAAGAATATCTGTTTTGTCCGTTCGTCTGCCCCAATGCCAGTCCCTGAATCGCTTGTGCATATTTCTCTTCCAACCAAATGTCTTGCGATCTTTGTCATGGACTTTTAAAAAAAGTATTCGATTCTTAGTTGTCTGTCGAATGCGAGGTATATCTAGCTGTCCGTCTGCCCGTAGACGTCCTCGTCTCTCATTCTTTCGTGGTGTTTTTGTTTTTTCTTGCTGTTGTCTACATGGTGTGTAACAAATTAGCTGTGATTTCTTAAAGTTGTATCATTAATTTTTGTCACAATTCCTTTTTTTTTTTTTTTTTTTTTAAGAAAAACATTGTTTGCCTTTTCTAATGCTAATGGGAAGCCACAGCCAACAACCACATTCCAAATGCTGAAAAATATGCAATTGTTTTTGGAGAAAAAGGAGGGGGAGGGCAAGAATTTCATTTGTAACCGTTTCATTTTTCAACTGACCAGAAACTGGCATACAATCATTAGTATTTTCTAGAATTTTGGCAATTCAAAGACAGTGGAAATTCCACAAGTGGAATTTTCTTCGAAGTACTTCTAGAGCTAGTTAGTTATACAATTTTAAAAGGTTTTCCAACAAGAGGTGACATTTTGAATCACCCGGTATTTCGGTCCTTTTTGAAGCTTTTAGTCTTTGACATTTGACAAGTAGAAACTACGTCAAGACTGATGGCTGATGTTGGTTTTCATTATTGACGGCATAGCTCTTCTCTGTTTATTATAAACAAAAACATCCGATCACTTATCTCAATAAATTCCATTTTTCATTGAATACCAACAAAATCGAAGAAAAAAATTTTAAATCAACACGAAAATTGCAAATTTTGAAGGGTCAAATTCATGTAATTTCTTTAATTCCAAAATGGAATACGATTCCATGCATGTACCTGCTACCACTGGCTTCGCAGTAGCACATCCTGTCAACTCAATTGAACACACCCTTCTGGCTCTTTCTCACAAATGCCTTGCTCGATGCACGTCCTTCACATTACCCACAAAATAACTTTAACGAGGGCAAAGGATTGACATCGTTCGGTAATCGTGTTATACAGCCAGCTGATTAAACGATTACCGCAGTTGGTTGCGCACAAAGTTCGATTGTGGTGGGCTCGTCCAAGTCCATGTCCTCCATCTTCGCTGAGAAAAAAAGGTTAATTACACCGTGTTACACACATTCTGTCCTATGAATCAAATTTACTTTTTCGGAAAGGGGATATAAAATAAAAATACACGTGTATCGGCGATTTTCATGTACACGTCAGAATTTTTTTTTTTGAAGTATGAAGCTCCTAGTGGCCTGTGTGAAAGCCTTTGGACCGATTTTTAACCCTTTTTCAGTGATCCAATCGAGCTGATTTTTGGCAGGCAGACTCGTGGAAATGTCTGTATCACGTAAAATTTTTTAAAAAATAGATTTTTATCAATTCTCAGATTATCGGTTTTTTTTAAGGTTTCTGTTAAAAAAACATTTTTTTTTTCGTAACGCTTAAGTTGTTTAAAAATTTGGAGTCTCTTCAAGTTATACTAAGAAAAGTGAAAAAAATATTTTTTTTTTCAAAAATAATAAAAATTGGGGAAAATCTGAGAATTGATAAAAAATAAATAACACCTCTTGTTGGAAGACCCCGTAAATGGCAGAGGCTGCCGTCATCCGCAAAAGGGTATATTGCAAATAAGAATTGGATTAGGAGAGACAACAGAAGCTTGTGACAGTCCTGGATGGGATGAGAACCCGTTTGTAACACCTCTTATAGAGCAATCTCTGAGAAATCTCGAAATGCATCGAGAGAAATTATTACCGACACCAAACGCAACAAGTTTCGAAATGAGCGCAGCTTGCCCGAGCCTATCGAACACCTTGGAAATATCCAGAGGAACGAGTGGAACCATTCGCCAAGGCGGTGAATGGTTCGACTCTATCCTTCCGAAAGGAACTCCAGCTGGTCTCCAGTAGATCGATTTCTACGGAAGCCATACCATCGATTATTTCGAAGGTCATTACAGTGTAGATACTTTATCTGGTGGTGGTTGTTAAGCAAGTCCCCTACAACGACTTCAATATGTCTCATTTGGGCCATCCTGTACATATTTTCTGTGTTTTCTTAAATTTTTAAATCCAATTTCCCGTAGGGTTCCCGGTTCAGAAACAGTCACGTGATAGGTCCCTCATGGATAGGGACCTGTCCCAATACCCACCCAAATCTATGAAAATAACCGGTTACTTTTATACGGCTTTGTCATTGGAGGGAGTCAATTAACACTGCTCAGATACCATGTGACATATCACGGGATTGATCAAAGAAGAAAAGCCGGGATCATTAGCGAATATAAAAAATATTATTTGCTGACCTAAATTCTGAGAAATATCTGTGTTAATTACCTTGTCGCTTTTCATGAAACCGACTTTATAACAAAAGCAGGGGGAACGTATAAATTCAATCGAACAATTAGTCTGATCGTTGGGAAAACCTGATCTTATGTTGCGTTCGGATTTATGCCCATAAATATTTGGAATAATTGGCACCGACCCATCAATACGGAACCAATTCTGTGATAGGTTAATGTTTCACCCCGTCCTCGGATCCGCACATTTAGTTTAATTGACTCTGCATTTCCCGTAGGGAATATATGGCCCTCTAATATTCCTTATACGAACTCCAAATTTCGGTAAATCTTAATAGGTTTTTTAAGATTGGTTTTGTAAGGTTTTGAGTTTTTTAAATGTGGAATGTAGTTTTCTTTTATTTGATCCTCTCTTGTTGGGGAAATAATTAATTTGTCCTGTAGGTAACAATTGTAGTTGGCCGTGAAGGGCGGAACCCAGTTTCGAAACCTGGTAAGGTCATCAAACTTTTACGAGTACGAGAGTATTCTCTAAGCCATGTAAAAATGTTCTATAAAAGATTTACATGGGACAGTAGGTCCCGGTTAGTGGGTCTTTGTGCATTGCTCGCTGATTCGAAAGAAGTTCCGCCAGTTCCTAAGGCAGTACGTACAGATAATCATTTTTTAATTGAGCTTTGTTTTCTGTTTGTTTTTGTCATAATCATCATTTCATTGGTAGAACTCAAGACAAGTAGGGACATAATAACAGCGGGAGGCACCGACTTAATGTAAGCTAATAACCGCTGCGGTGTGAACCTTCCATCTTTTTACTCGAAATGTGTTGCCTATGACTTTATTCACAATATTGACTAATTGTAGTAACATTTTTATAGGGATAAAAACAGACAACAAAGAGGAAAGGGTTTTTTTTTATCACCGAGCAGAGTTCAGCGATAAAATCAAAAGAAAAACAACAGCGTAATAATCGGACAACGCAGCTGATGTAATACAATGATGAAATATGTCACTAAATCGGTGAATTGAAAAATCTGCTCACTCTGCATTGTTCCATTTTTTTCTCTAAATATATCCCCTTATCTAAGCGTCACAACACAACAACAAACAAAAAAAAACAAATAAGTATGACGTGCTTTCCGCATAGAATCGCAGATAAAATATAAACAAAGCATTTATTTGGAAAAACCTCAACTGAATTTTACGCTAAACATTTGAAGATTTTCCCTCTTGTTTTTCGCATTGCCTGAAACATTATCAGAGCTTTTATAACTTTTCCCCCAGACGACGTCATTGGATTTAGCCATTGTTACGTCGATATGGGCCAATGCGTATCGTTGAGAGTGAGAGTGAGAGCAACAACAACAACAACCACAACACAAACCCCACGAAAAACACAATAAATTCTTAACATAAACACATTAGGCTGAAAAGGCGAAAAACTAAATTTAGAATGAGGAATTATTGTATGACCGACTATTTTTAGATTTTCACGTAATTTTCTCTCGGTTTATTTGGTCTAACAATAAAAAAAAAAAACAAATTGTTTTGGGAACCCTCAGCGGTACGATGTCATGGATACGCAAATGCGTGACGTCGCGAGTGTGGCGAAATTTTAATTAATTTACACGACATCTAATCAAATACGTTGTCACTTACTATGAGTTGCGATGAAATAGTGTTTGTCAGTATTTGTATTTGAAGGGGAAATGGGAAATGGAATGAAACGACGACCATTGTTTTATGAAAATGGATCATTTGTTGCAGAGTGTATGCATTTGGACATTTGAATACGTTTTTGTTTTAAATTCAAATTAAAAAACCACAATCGTTAGCTTACCATGCAGTTACCCGTGATGCTCTATGAAAAATGCACCTCCAAAAAAATAAAGAATTCCCCAAAAGAATCTCATACAAAATTGCGGAGGTTTTCCATAGTTCTTAGTTAACATTTTATTTTATTTTTAATTTTCTCTTATGAAAAGATTCACAAAAAAAAAATCCCCAAAAATAAAAAAAATTAGGACATTTTTCATTGACCATTTTTTGGGGCATTTTTCATATGAAAGAAAGGACAATGAAAAATTCCCTATTTTTTATTTTTGGGATTTTTTTTTAATGAAAAATGCCCCAAAATTTTTCAATGAAAAATGTCTCCATTTTTTTTATTTTTAGGGAATTTTCCTGTTTTTTTTTGGTTCATATTTTCAAAACAGAAGTCAATCATTATTTTTTTCATTAATGTGCTTTTTGGGGTATTTTTTATAATATTTGGTTTTTTTTTTTGAATTTTTTGTAGAATTTTTAGAGAAATTTTCATATGAGGGGATTTTTCATTTATCTTGGGTAATTCATTATTTGGGTTATTTTTTTTTTCGGAATTTGGATCATTTTTCATAGAGCCGCCGATAGTGATTGTTCGAAAAACCCAACACACTCACACTTTTTTTTTTCTTAAAAAAACATATTTTTGCAACGAAATTTTTGCATTGGCACTGAAATTTTGTTACATTCAGACAGAAACGAATGTTAGAGTTCCCCAACACATTGTTTTGTCTCAATTTATGGAATAATTTTATTGAGTAACTAGAAAATACCCGGTAATGCGTAAGCGTACATTTCCTTCCCACTAAAACACAAACTATTTGTTTAATTGCATTGGTTTACAAACAAATACGTTATACCGACTCAGAACCTTTATCGCCTTCTTCAAATCGTTGGCGGTAGATATTAATTTGAAATACATGTTTACACTTTTTTCATTTTCCCCATTTTGGTCCCTTTTTCTCCTTTTGTGTTCCATTTTTTTTACTAATTCCTTGTCGATTAAAATTTTGTTCACGGATTTTTGTTTTCCCCCATTTGTACCTTATTTTTTATCCCGTATTGGTACGTTTTGAAACTCTTTTGCAGTAGTTGTTGCAAAGCGAAGTTATGGACTAAGTTTACAGCGAAAATCACAATATTTGATTTGTATGTATTTTTTGGGGATACATTTTTCCGGTTTTACCATTTTTATCCCGTTCCTATCCGAAATCCCATCATAGCAAATTTCATGGTTCTAGCTTCAGCCATTGGCGAGGACCGGATGAATCAGTCAGTCACGCAAGTATTTTATATATATATTATGTAGATTATTTCTAATTTATATTATATCAGTTTTGGACCCGTTTCGGACGATTTTAATTCCTTTAAATTTTTGGCTAATTTCTGCCGACCACAACTTTTTCACACACATTTTTATTTTTCCCCCTTTTGTATCTTTTTCCTCCGGTTTTGGTACGTTGGGCCACTTTTTCGACCCTTCTCCAACAATTATCCACTTGTTTTTGGCAAAAATCTATTTCACTCTTTTTAATTTTTCCCCCTTTTTGTAAATTTTTTATCCCGTCTTGGCCCCCTTTTTCGTCCTATCTCTATTTCATTTCCTCCTGTTGTACATTATTTCTCATTTATATTAAACCTGTTTTGGGCCCGTTTTATTATTTCCATTTTTATTTATGTTTTTACGAAAATTTGTTTCACCATTTTGTTTTCATTTACACCCTTTTTTTATCCTGTTTTGATCCCTTTTTCGTCTCATCTCTAACTCATTTCCATCTATTGTTGCCAATCGTAGTAGTGGACCAATTTCCCAAAAAAAAAAAAAAAACACAAAATTTAAATTTTTTGTATTTTTACGAATTTTGAGGGCTTTTGGGGACACTTTCGACAAGTTTTCCCCCATTTTCCCTTCCAAAGCGAATTTCCAAAAATCCGTTCTTATCGGATGTCTAATATGCAAGGGCTATATACTCCCCAAATTTCATGATACTAGCTTCAGCCATTTGTCCAGGACAGTGATGAATCAGTCAGTCAGTCACCCATCAGTAAGTCACGCAAGAGTTTTATATAAATATACAGATTGGGTAATAGAAAGGTAATTTTGCTCAAATCTTTAACTGCCATAGTTTTTCCCTAATATTGTTGTGAACAAATTTGGGGGTAACATGTTTTTTTTTTCTTAACTCTTCTGTTTGTGATGAGGTCCTTTTTGATGAGCAAAATTTATGGTCAACGGGGAGACTCACTAAAAATTAACATATCTTAAAATTGAACAATTTCGGGCAAATCTTATCCACCAACAAAAAAAAGGAGAACCCCTCCACCATTCAAAATGTATATTCGGCATACAAGTGATTTTCTTCATGAGGGAGATCATTATTAAGAGTCGTCAGTTATCAGTATCAATCGAAAATTCTGCAACGAATTTATAGCGTTCTCATATTTAAGTCGCCTTAGATATCTCACTTAAGTCACTTACAAGGCCTCCTTGCAGTCGCCTATAAAGCTTCCTTGCAGTCGCCTATAAAGCCTCCTTGTAGTCGCCTATAAAGCCTCCTTGCAGTCGCCTATAAAGCCTACTTGCAGTCGCCTATAAAGCCTCCTTGCAGTCGCCTATAAAGCCTCCTTGCAGTCGCCTATAAAGCCTCCTTGCAGTCGCCTATAAAGCCTCCTTGCAGTCGCCTATAAAGCCTCCTTGCAGTCGCCTATAAAGCCTCCTTGCAGTCGCCTATGAAGCCACCTGGCAGTCTAATCTTAAATAAAAACTCACGAAAATGTGATACAGGAAACGAGGTAGCATAAAACATCGATTATTTGGAAAAAGTTACGTTGGTCCGAAGTAATTTTTTTTTTCAAAATTTTTATTTCTTAAAATAGTTGCTACAGCCAAACTTTATTAAGTAAAATGTTGACGTCATAATAAAGAAAGGAAACCACACATTATAATAAAAATAGTACTCTTAAAATCTTAGAGAAACAGTTCGGCACAGTCGAAAAAGCGAATTAAATATTTTTTAAAATCAAAATCTGAAAAAGGTAAAAAAAAAATTTCTAAGCGCAGTATTAGCAATTAATGAGGAAAAAAAGGAACAAAAATTCGAAATATCAAATAAAAAAAAATGTTAATTTCAAAATCTGACAGTTCTGGTGGATACGATTTTTTTCCCGGAACACATGGTCTCAATATAATGTAGTCACCATGTAATTTTCAGGGGATATTTATCGAGGTAGGTTAAGTCTAAGTATTTCTAGGTGTTCCAATCATAAGCCCGTTAGACCTTTGATAGAAAATAATCGTATATGAAAAATAAATTTTCATTGGTTACCTTATTCCAAATTCAATCTAAAGCAAACCAAGAAAACCAAAAAAAACATCAGGTAGATAGAAATATCACTCGACTGCCGTGATCGTTATTAGCAAAATGCGATAAAAGTGAGAAATGAAAATTATGGCAACGACAAAAGAAGCAGCAGCAAATCTGTCGCTTCTTCTGAATTGTTGGCCGAATTCATGGGATTGGTCCGGATGGGCATTGCCATGGGTGTCATAAATTGCTCAACAGGGGTGTTTTCGGCCATAAATTAAGCCATTAAAAACATATTCTGTCCATCAGTCTTCCATTTCCATTGCCCCTGCCCTCAAAAACAAAAGATACATGTGACATGTTCAGTTTCATTTTGGGAAAAATCGAAAGAAATTGACCACAGCTTTTTGTGGGGCTGTGTTGTTTGTTTCTTCTTATGATATTTTAGTTGTTGTCTGTATTTTCTTTTTGTCAACACAATAAATTTAAATGTGTATATGCATGTTTTTATGCGACACGACAATTTACAATAAAATAAAACGAAAAACCCCTGCGTAATAATTAGAAAATAAAATTAATGGAATTTTAATTTATTCGATTTTCATTTGAATGTGTCAAATTAGAGAATAAAAAAATCACTTCTGAAAGACTTCCTGTGGTTATGTTTAAGACGCAAGACAAACGCATACACACATCCATGCATAAATATAAATGTGTAAATATTTACTTGTTTTATGGTACTAGAGTGAACAATTTACATACAACGAGGCTTGCTAAGTAATGCTGGGAAGAGAATTAATTTAATAATTGGACAGCTCTTTAGGCTGAGATTTTAACTAAACGTGATGCGGCGCAATCTTGCGATAAACACTGTGTTAGTCGTCCAGGTTTCTGTGTAGTTTCTAATGCGGTGTTTTTGAGATTGTTATTAACAAAAAATCTATCACATCCCTCAATTAACACCCTTTTCATATTCACTGAATTATATTTAAACATGAAAACTACATACATATGCATATATTGATATAAATATTTTATTATTATATTGTAAATTATCTACATGTCGATGTCTTTGCTTGTGGTTTTGCTTTTTGCTCTCTTCCATCAGACAGACCTGTGTCGTATATGGAGGGAAATAAACTTGAGTGGGTTACTTTTATGGCCGGTGCTAAACTCGAGTAGCCTTTCAAAACTATGATATCTGAAGAATTATTAGAAAATATATAAACCGAGTCGTAAAAAAAAAATTAGTATATGGAGACATGTAAAAATGTGACTTAATGTCTTGTTAGGTTTCTTGATGCTAATTATTTATATATTTTATTAAATGACATTTGGAATAGACGAGGTTAACGTGGTAAGTTGGGGTAATGGCCGAATTTTAGGTGTCAATAAGTGTGAGTTGAACATGGACTCCGATTCACATTGACTACATAAAAACATTCCTAAGTAATTTTTGTTGTTGCAATGAATAACCTCTGTGCAATTCTGATGTACTATGGCACTCTGGGTACAAAAGTGGTAGAATTGGTTTTCTTTAAATAAATATTTTTTTTTTAAAACTGAAGAAAAATTGTGGTAGTTTTATTTTTAATTAAATTTTTTGAGACCTATTTTGTCATAAACAACTCGTCTTGTACATATGTATGTAGCGGAATGGTCGGTACCAGAAATGGCATTCCCTAAATTGAATGAAAGCAAAAATCCTTCACCGATTTTATTATTTTTTTTTTATTTATTTATTATTAATTACAATACAAAGTAAATTTATATTCTAATTTTTGGGTCCAAGGGTAAACCGGGTGACACAGACCATATGTTTAGATTTTTACAACGACAGACCAAAGCCTCTGTTGGGAATCGAACCCACAACCCCCACGCTGATAGGAAAGCACGCTACCAACTCGCCTACCGGGGCGCTTTCCACCGATTTTAATTTGATCCATCATTTCAAAGGAAAAAATTATGATAAATATTTTTCAAAAAAAAAATATTTTATGGCAAATATTTTTCAAAAAAATATTTTATTACAAATATTTTTCAAAAAAAATATTTTATTACAAATATTTTTCAAAAAAATATTTTATGACAAATATCTTTAAAAAAAAAACAAATATTTTTTAAAAAAAATATTTTATTACAAATATTTTGCAAAAAAATATTTTATGACAAATATTTTTCAAAAAAATATTTATGACAAATATTTTTCAAAAAAATATTTATGACAAATATTTTTCAAATATATATTTTATGACAACAATTTTTAAAAAAAACATATTTTATGACAACAATTTTTAAAAAAAACATATTTTATGACAACAATTTTTAAAAAAACATATTTTATGACAACAATTTTTAAAAAAAACATATTTTATGACAACAATTTTTAAAAAAAACATATTTTATGACAAATATTTTTCAAAAAAATATTTTATGACAAATATTTTTCAAAAAAATATTTATGACAAATTTTTTTCAAAAAAATATTTTATGACAAATATTTTTCAAAAAACATATTTTATGACAACTATTTTTCAAAAAACATATTTTATGACAACTATTTTTCAAAAAACATATTTTATGACCAATATTTTTCAAAAACATATTTTATGACAAATATTTTTCAAAAAACATATTTTATGACAACTATTTTTCAAAAAACATATTTTTTGACAAATATTTTTCAAAAAAATATTTATGACAAATATTTTTCAAAAAAATATTTATGACAAATATTTTTCAATAATATAATTATGACAAATTTTTTTCAAAAAAACATTTATGACAAATATTATTCAAAAATATATTTTATGACAAATATTTTTCAAAAATATAATTATGACAATTTTTTTTCAAAAATATATTTATGACAAATATTTTTCAAAAGAATATTTAATGACAAATATTTTTCAAAAACATATTTTATGACAACTATTTTTCAAAAAACATATTTTATGACAAATATTTTTCAAAAAACATATTTTATGACAACTATTATTCAAAAATATATTTTATGACAAATATTTTTCAAAAAAATATTTATGACATATATTTTTCAAAAAAATATTTTTCAAAAATATATTTTATAACAACTATTTGTCATAAAAATTTTTTTTTGAAAAATATTTTTCAAAAACATATTTTTTGACAACTATTTTTCAAAAGAATATTTTATAACAAATATTTTTTAAAAGAATATTTTATGACAAATATTTTTCAAAAAAAATATTTTATGAGAAATATTTTTCAAAGAAAATATTTTATGACAAATATTTTTCAAAAAAAATATATTGCGAGAAATATTTTTCAAAAAAAATATTTTATGACAAATATTTTTCAAAAAACATATTTTGTGACAAAGATTTTTCAAAACAATATTTTTACGCTCCAAGTCCCCAAATGACTCACCTAAGTGTTAATTTATATAATCGATCCGTTCAAATTTGTTTATAGAACACTATTTTTCATGAGTAATATATAACAGTAAATATATTATGACAAATATTTTTCAAAAAGGATTTTACGATAAATATTTTTCAAAAAAAAAAATTTATGACAAATGTTTTTCAATAAAATATTTTATGACAAATATTTTTCAAAACAAATATTTTATGACAAATATTTTTCAAAAAAAAATATTTATTGACATACATTTTTCAAAATCATATATTTTTTATTGCTTTCGTCGTACTGTTTGTTTTTGTTTATTTAATTATACAGACATGTGCCATTTTTATAAAATGCCTTACAGATTTGCTTAAATCTTATTAAAATCCATTCAAGACCGGAAATGCTTTATGGCCACTTTCGGTTGCGGTTTGACAAACCGCAACAACCAAAAACAAACCCACCGAAAGGCCCAAACACTTGTCACATAAAAAATCATTTGCCCACTTTGGTGTCTAATTTAGTGTAGAGCAAAGACCAGGCCAAAAACTAATCACAACAAAACGCCCAAGAAATTAACCGCTAAAACCGCAAAACTATGACAACGGCGCCTCCCTTCCTTCAATGATTAGAATGGTAATTAAAACAAAGGCCCGAGTATAACGGATAGCAAACACAGGCGCAGCGACATAGAAATGAAGAAATTGGTTTAAAAATAAATAATCGCGCCATCATATACCGCTGAATTTTAGGAAGCCATCCAGCTTCGATATACTGCTAATTTTTATTTATTATTTGCTTTTTTTTTTTTGGCCAACACAAGATGATTAACCTGCAAAAGCGCAAAGTTTACAAACACTTCTGAAACCATAACCATTTTTGGTAGTCCACAAATAAGCGAGCAGATGATCTGCGGCCGAAAAAGGTTTGCAAACCGTTTCGGCGAAGCGTTCACTGATTGTCTGGCCTAATTTGGTCATAGGCGATGCTGTATGAAATCAAATCCGCATCAAATCTAAACATTCTCATCGTCATCATTTCGTTGGTGATGTTATCTGGCTGGGTTTAAATTTCTTTGGAAATACAACTTTACTCACAAACGAATGAATGAGTTAGTGACGAACTGACTGACTGACTTGGTGAAATGCATGAATGGTCGACTCTATGATTATAAATTAATGTGGACGTTTTCTTTTCTGTTTGTTTTGTTGTGAAGACAAGTTAAGGGTAATTTATTTCAGAACAAGAGCGACACCGCAACTTAATTAATCAATTAGAGACAACACGAAAGCAAACATGTGTCATTTGCATAATTGGCGAACTTGATGGTTTTGTATACATTTGACTTCCAAGTCATTGATCGACTCTACTGATTAGTGCTAATATCGGAAAATCGTTGTTATGGCACATGAAATGGTTGTAATTGTAAATACAGTCAAACTTCCATAACCCGAACCAAAAAAAAGTTCGACTTACGGAGAGACTTTGAGTTATGGAATTATTTATAACATTGTTAAAGGGAATTTGTCTCCTTAAGTGCCACTAGAAGTGCTTCGACTTAAAGAAAATACGACTTATGGAAGTCCCACTGTATTAATATTAAATTAAACGGTCACCGGGCCCGTCAATGTGTCCTTCCGATCCAGCCTCTTCTTCCATGGCAGATACTTTGCCTGAGATGTCGATCTCGAAAGGCGAACTCATCTGTTCAGCCGATCCCCAAGAAAGGTGAGGCTACTAATCCTGCGAATTACCGTCCAATTGCAATATGTTCTGCGCTCTCGAAGGTTATGGAGAGCATGGTTAATCACCAGCTTGTAAGGTATCTAGAGTCTAACGGCCTCCTGAATGATAGACAGTATGGCTTCCGTAGAAATCGATCTACTGGAATCGCTCTAGAAATCGCTCCTTACGGAGCGATGGAGTCGATCCATCCACCGCCTTGGTGAAAGTAAGATCGTGTCTCTGGATATTTCCAAGGCATTCGATAGAGTCTGGCACGGAGCACTTATATCAAAACTTATTGCATTTGCTGTCGGTAATACCTTCTCTCGTTGTAAAAGGGCCGGTTGACCGGGCGACTCACTATAGAGAAAATTCGTTCGTCAGCCGAACTGTTCGCATGTGGAATAATCTTCCAACAAGTGTGTTTCCTGCCTGCTATGACATTATCAAATTTAATGCAAACAGCAACAAACACTACTCCCTCTTTCCTCCCTCCAGTACCCTTCTTTCCCATCGCATTGCATTTATAGAGGGCATGCCCTGAGTGTTAGTCAAAAAAAAAAAAAAAATGACGTCATGAACAATTTTCCAATACAAACTCATATTGTATGGGAAAAAATTTCCCAGGAATCAGCAATGTTTCACCTTTTTTTTTGTTGGATCTGTATGATGTGTGGACACCCCACCATCAGCCACCACACATCACCTGTTGGCCAGCGAGTAGCTGTTGCCTCTTGTAACCGCCTCATTGCAGTGAATTCAAGGCCAAACAAAACACACCAAATGATGTTTGTTTTTGCTTTCGTCACCAAACAACTGCCGAAGGGCCACACATGCCACTGAACACACACAGTTCATGCAACTCCCTTCAACTTGAACCTCTCCGTAGACCAAGGATTCCTACAAAGGCCAAAAAGCTAAAAAAAAAAGAGAAAGCAAAAAGCAAAAAGCTTTCACCATACGACAGCAATTGAAATATAAACTGGCAGCTAACAATACGAACAACGAAAACGTAATTGCCACAGAAACATTTTATGAATGAAAAACTTTTACGCAAATATGTTTACTTGCGCATCTACGTACGTTCGTACGTAATTCGGCCGTCTCTGAAGCCCATGAGATTCCCTTATCTCACCAGGGGGCCGGCAGATAACCGGCCGGCCGGTGTTGCATTACCAACGTTTGGGGGGTATGAAGGAGTAGAAGAGTTTACGAGACCGGCGCTTTACAGCTCAATCGATTTTTCGCGCAGTTCTCAGCCCCCCCCGCTCAGTAAAATGGAAAGTTCATCTTTCCGTTTCGGAAAGCTTTACTTTTTTTTTGCCATGAAAGTTGTAAACTTCAACTTGACATTGCCGTTATCTGCGGTATCTTTTCGATTAAGTTTGACGGCATGTATACATATTGTGAAAGAAAAGTTCATGGTTGGCTATTGACGTTACTTGGTGGGTGGTTTGGGGGGTTCGTCCGTTATTTTGACTTCTTTTTTTTACTGTGAAACTAAACAAATATTAACCATATGTTGCCGTTTGCGGGAATATTTTGCCGGGCTATTTATATACAACCAACTGGTGTTGGAGTATAGTGATACTACACCCTATGGAGTGGTGATGATTCAGTTTTGTGATGTCCGGAAAATTTTAGAGTTAGAGCCATCGATAGATTTCACGATTTTTGTCGGTCTGATCTCTCTGTAAGGTTTCGACCTCAATGAAGAGACAAGACTCTCATCATTTTCTGAGACACTCTGGTGCATGGAGACTCCGTTCATTATAAAGAAAGACGACGAACTTAGCGAAGAAGAGGACATCTGGAGGACATGAATGACGATGGTATAGAAATCTGTTGACTTATCGGAGACATATAGTGTTGTCCTTTGGTCGATTCTGAATTAAATATCGCTCGCTGTCAAAATCGATGTAAGACGTTTATTATTTATGTGGAAAGTCATTGTCCCCTAAACAGATTTCCAAATCAGATATTTCCATGTAAAATCAATTGGATACATTTTATTTTTCTTCAATTTGATGTAGAACTTTCTTTTTCTTCACTTACGTACATAAATTTGATGAACATTGTACATCAATTTGATGAACATTGTACATCAATTTGATGAACACTGTACATTAATTGAATGAACTTTGTACATTAATTGAATGAACATTGTACATTAATTTGAAGAACATTGTACATCAATTTAATGAACATTGACTTACGATGTTCTTCAAATTAATGTACAACAAAGTTATTGAAAGAAATTTGAGAAATTTATTTAAAGAAATTTAAGAAATTTATTTAAAGAAATTTAAAAAATGTATTTAAAGAAATTTGAGAAATTTATTAAAGAAATTTAAGTAATATTTTTAAAGACATTTATGAGATTTATTTAAAGAAATTTAGGAAATTTTATTTAAAAAAATGTAACGAATTTATTTACAGTAATTTAAAAAAAAATTTAAAGAAATTTATTTAATAAATTTAGGAAATTTATTTAAAGAAATGTATTTAAATAAATTTAAGGAATTTATTTAAATAAATTTAAGGAATTTATTTAAATAAATTTAAGGAATTTATTTAAGAAACTAATTTAAAGAAATTTATTTATATAAATTTAAGAAATTTATTTATATAAATTTAAGAAATTTATTTATATAAATTTAAGAAATTTATTTATATAAATTTAAGAAATTTATTTAAAGAAATTTAAGAAATTTATTTAAAGAAATTTATGAAATTTATTTGAAGAAATTTAAGAAATATTTTTAAAGAAATTTATTTAATGAAATTTAACTAATTTAAAGAAATTTTTATAAGAAATTTATTTAAAGAAATTTCAGAAATTTATTTGAAGAAATTTAAGAAGTTAATTTAAAGAAATTTAAGAAGTGTGTTTTAAAAAATTTAAGAAATATTTCTAAAGAAATTTATTTAATGAAATTTAATTTGAAGAAATTTGAGAAATTTATTTAAAGAAATTTTAGAAATTTATTTGAAGAAATTTAAGAAGTTTAGTTAAAGAAATTTAAGACGTTTATTTAAAGAAATTTATTTAATGAAACTTAATAAATTTATTTAAAGATATTTGAGAAATTTATTAAAGAAATTTAAGTAATATTTTTAAAGACATTTATGAGATTTATTTAAAGAAATTTAGGAAATTTTATTTAAAAAAATTTAGCGAATTTATTTACAGTAATTTAAAAAAAAAAATTTAAAGAAATTTATTTAATAAATTTAGGAAATTTGTTTAAAGAAATGTAAGAAATGTATTTAAATAAATTTAAGGAATTTATTTAAATAAATTTAAGGAATCTATTTAAATAAATTTAAGGAATTTATTTAAGAAACTAATTTAAAGAAATTTATTTATATAAATTTAAAAAAATTATTTATATAAATTTAAGAAATTTATTTATATAAATTTAAGAAATTTATTTATATAAATTTAAGAAATTTATTTAAAGAAATTTAAGGAATTTATTTAAATAAATTTAAGGAATTTATTTAAATAAATTTAAGGAATTTATTTAAATAAATTTAAGGAATTTATTTAAATAAATTTAAGGAATTTATTTAAATAAATTTAAGGAATTTATTTAAAGAAATTTAAGGAATTTATTTAAATAAATTTAAGGAATTTATTTAAATAAATTTAAGGAATTTATTTAAATAAATTTAAGGAATTTATTTAAAAAAACTAATTTAAAAAAATATATTTAAGAAATTTATTTAAAAAAATTTATTTAAAGATATTTAAGAAGTTTAAAAAATATTTTAAAAGAAATTTATATAATGAAATTTAAGAAATTTATTTAATGAAATTTACGGTATTTATTTAGGAAACGAATTTAAAGAAATTTTTTATGACAAATTTATTTAAAGAAATTTAAGGAATTTATTTAAAGAAATTTAAGGAATTTATTTAAAGAAATTTAAGGAATTTATTTAAAGAAATTTAAGGAATTTATTTAAAGAAATTTAAGAAATTTATTTAATGAAATTTACGGTATTTATTTTGGAAACGAATTTAAAGAAATTTTTTATGACAAATTTATTTAAAGAAATTTAAGGAATTTATTTAAAGAAATTTAAGGAACTTATTTTAAGAAATTTAAGGAATTTATTTAAAGAAATTTAAGGAATTTATATAAATTTATTTATTTAGAGAAACTTATTTAAAGTAATTTAAAAAATGTATTTAAAGAAATTTGTGAAATTTATTTAAAGAAATTGAAGAAGTTTGTTTTAAGAAATGTATGCAATTTATTTAAAGAAATTTAACGAATTTATTTAAATAAATTAAAAAAAAAATGTTTAAAGAAGTTTGAAAAAAAAATTAAAGAAATTTATTTAATAAATTTAGGAAATTTATTTTAAGAAATGTAAGAAATTTATTTAAATAATTTTATTTATTTAAATAAATTTAAGGAATTTATTTAAAGAAATTTAAGAAAGAAATTTTAGAAATTTATTTAAAGAAATTTAAGAAATTTATTTAAAGAAATTTATTTAAAGAAATTTAAGAAATTTATTTAGTGAAATTTAAGAAATTTTTTTAAATAAATTTAAGAAATTTATTTAAATAAATTTAAGAAATTTAAGAAATTTATTTAAAGATGATATCATTTGGTTGTCATTTCCTTAATTTTGGATTATTTGGTAATGAAAAAAATTAAATAAACCCCGAAGATATTTTATTTGGTTTAAGGGCTCATTTTTTATTTGTGTATCATTTCACTAAATCTGGATCCTGTTATTTCCACCAAATTTTTGTTTCAAAGCTTTTTTTCTACAATTTTTTTTGTCAAAATGTTAAAAACCTACTGAAATTCCCCAAATTCGTACATTTTGAAATATATCGCAGAAATATTCATACATACGTGGTTATCTGGTAGCTTGTTATCCTTGGACTATTAATAATGAATTGGGAAAATGGAATTTAACGTACCTGAAAAATATAAGAAGAAGAAGAAGAATGTCGTTAGATTTTATTTATATAAATTTAGTAATTTTTAAAATATCATAAGAATTAAAATGTATACGAGATAATCGAGATAATTAAGCCTGGACCAATTCTAAAGCTTTCAAATACAGGTATGCTTTATCGACATGACTTCCCCATTGACAAGGAGTCGTATTCGATAGATATCAAGAGTTCTCATGCAGCTTAAAAAATACTCTATATTTGCCAACATGATCCTCCATTTGAATTTGTTGTTCGAGGTAGACATACTCGTGAACCACCAGTGATCAGTTAACTGTTGGGAAAGACTAGCTCCTCATCTACCGATATACTGCCCTCCTAAAAAAGAAAGTCACATCTCCATTTTGGTAGATTTTAGATATTTAGCTTTTACGTTGAAAAAATAAGATTTTTCAAGACTCTGTTTAGTTTGTGTTATTCGAGTTCGCATTTCTCAAAGATCAAAATTTAATCGCTCGATGGACCCCCGTACTTAACGTCGGTGACCGGCCACCGAACTCCTTTCTACAATGACAGCGTAAAGTCTTGAAGAAAATCAAGCTATTTTCACGTTCGGTCCCATAGACTGCGACTGGGTGAAGTCGAGAAGAATCATGTCATCGTTCAATGAAATATCTTGACACCTAGAAAAGACGTGACAGGTAAAGTGTCTAACTGCAAACGTACATTAGGGTATCCAAAAATTCGGATTTCTGAGTTTTTCGTATTTCAAGCACAAGTTGATCGATAGAAAGCAAAAGTAAAACCTGAATCGAGAGGAACAACGTCGTCTTTCAACGAAACATGTTGACATCTAGAAAAGACCTGACAGGTAAACTTTTTAATGTCAGACGTTCATTACGGTGTCCAAAATAGTCAAGCACAAGTTGATCGATAAAAAGCCAAAGTAAAACCTGAATCATTTCCTTAGATTAATCCAAAATTGTGAAATTCTTGGTTTTTCACCTTCTTTGTGTGTGTTGTAGGGTGTGAGAACTTAAATGTTAATATTGTTTTTTTCTTTCCACATAATGCCCTCCTACTATTCATGCGTCCCATTAATTTTGCCATCTAGATGGGACAAACTTGCCCATGCCCTCCTTGCTTTCCAATTTATTCTCTACAACCTCAAGTATCCTATCATCAGGCAGAATTTCAGAGACCGAAAAAAATGAATCCCAAAACTCCAAGTTTAAAATCTGGATCAATCTTGACAAAAGTAAAACCTTTTCGTCATCCTGCCATTCACGCTGGAGTCCAATTCGGTTTTCGCAAGCGCTCCTTGCCCGAGTTCAACAAAATTTTGGTTTTACTCAACTTGCATCGGAGTAGGCTAAACCAGTGAAAAAGTTGCAGTCGGGTAAACCGACTGATATATACCCTCACCCTCAGAAAAATCATATAAGTCTCATATTCCATAATAGCAACCTCAAAATACCGAATGTTATAGAAAAATATTGTATTACACGTTTTTACAAAACGGGAGGAATATAAAGAAGAGTTTTTTCTCGAAAATTGTATATATTTAAAGCTTTACTAAATATAGAATTTTAAAAAGATTCGTTGAGCGAATTTTTATAATTACCGATTTCTAAAGTGGGTGGAATGGTACAGTTGTATGGGAGGTACCAGAAACGGAGTTGCCAGACTTCCAAGTTTTTGTCCAAAACTTTATCTAGCTATAGCTTTACTAAATACAAAATTTGGGCAAGATAGAGTTGGGCATATTGATATTGTTAGACGATTTCTAAAGTAGACGGGATGGTACATTTGTATTGGAGGTACCAGAAGGGGAGTTGCCAGACTTCCAAGTTTTTGTCCGAAACTGTGTCTAGCTATACCTTTACTAAATACAGAATTTGGGCAAGATCTAATTGGTCATATTTATAATACTACACGGTTTATAAGGGGCGGGATGATACATTTGTATGGGTGGTACCAGAAGCGGAGCTGCCACACTTCCAAGTTTTTGTGTAAAACATTGTCTAGCTATAGATTTACTAAGTACAAAATTTGGGCAGGATCACGTTTGGCATATTGATATTAATACACGATTTCTAATGTAGGCGATAGTGTACATTTGTATGGGAGGTACCAGAAGGGGAGTTGCCAGACTTCCAAGTTTTTGTCCAAAACTTTATCTGGCTATAGCTTTACTAAATACAAAATTTGGGCAAGAATGAGTTGTTCATACTGATAGTATTAGAGGGTTTATAGTAGGCGGGATGGTACATTTGTATGGGAGGTACCAGAAGGGGAGTTGCCAGACTTCCAAGTTTTTGTCCAAAACTTTGTCTAGCTATTGATTTACTAAGTACAAAATTTGGGCAGGATCACGTTTGGCATATTGATATTAATACACGATTTCTAATGTAGGCGATAGTGTACATTTGTATGGGAGGTACCAGAAGGGGAGTTGCCAGACTTCCAAGTTTTTATCCAAAACTTTATCTAGCTATAGCTTTACTAAATACAAAATTTGGGCAAGATAGAGTTGGTCATATTTATAATACTACACGATTTATAGTAGGCGGGATGGTACATTTGTATGGGAGGTACCAGAAGGGGAGTTGCCAGACTTCCAAGTTTTTGTCCAAAACTTTATCTAGCTATAGCTTTACTAAATACAAAATTTGGGCAAGAATGAGTTGTTCATACTGATAGTATTAGAGGGTTTATAAGGGCGGGATGGTACATTTGTATGGGAGGTACCAGAAGCTTAGTTGCCAGACTTCCAAGTTTTTGTCCAAAACTTTGTCTAGCTATTGATTTACTAAGTACAAAATTTGGGCAGGATCGCGTTTGGCATATTGATATTAATACACGATTTCTGATGTAGGCGATATGGTACATTTGTATGGGAGGTACCAGAAGGGGAGTTGCCAGACTTCCAAGTTTTTGTCCAAAACTTTATCTGGCTATAGCTTTACTAAATACAAAATTTGGGCAAGAATGAGTTGTTCATACTGATAGTATTAGAGGGTTTATAGTAGGCGGGATGGTACATTTGTATGGGAGGTACCAGAAGGGGAGTTGCCAGACTTCCAAGTTTTTGTCCAAAACTTTGTCTAGCTATTGATTTACTAAGTACAAAATTTGGGCAGGATCACGTTTGGCATATTGATATTAATACACGATTTCTAATGTAGGCGATAGTGTACATTTGTATGGGAGGTACCAGAAGGGGAGTTGCCAGACTTCCAAGTTTTTATCCAAAACTTTATCTAGCTATAGCTTTACTAAATACAAAATTTGGGCAAGATAGAGTTGGTCATATTTATAATACTACACGATTTATAGTAGGCGGGATGGTACATTTGTATGGGAGGTACCAGAAGGGGAGTTGCCAGACTTCCAAGTTTTTGTCCAAAACTTTATCTAGCTATAGCTTTACTAAATACAAAATTTGGGCAAGAATGAGTTGTTCATACTGATAGTATTAGAGGGTTTATAAGGGCGGGATGGTACATTTGTATGGGAGGTACCAGAAGCTTAGTTGCCAGACTTCCAAGTTTTTGTCCAAAACTTTGTCTAGCTATTGATTTACTAAGTACAAAATTTGGGCAGGATCGCGTTTGGCATATTGATATTAATACACGATTTCTGATGTAGGCGATATGGTACATTTGTATGGGAGGTACCAGAAGGGGAGTTGCCAGACATCCAAATTTTTATCCGAAACTTTTTCCAGTTGTACTTTTACCATATACGGAATTTGGCCAAGATCGGAGTGGGCGTATTGATATTATTACACGATTTCTAAAGTGGGCGAAATAGCAGATTTGTGTGGGAGGTACCCGAAGGGGTGTGGCCATATAGCCCATATGCAATCCCATAAGCAGTTTTGGGAAAATATTAACCCATGCCAAATTTCAGAGCGATTGTTTAACTCTTTCGAAAGTTATCGTGCGTACCAGCAGGACAGACAGACGGACAGACGGACGGACGGACGGACAGACGGACATGGCTCAAACGATTTAGAAAGTCATGAATCGAATTTGGTTCAAAGAGACTTGGGTTCTAATATAAATATTTCTAGGTGTTACACTTTTCAGCCGTATCAAATGATATATACCCTCCTACCCGTAGGGTGAGGGTATAAAAATATCCAACACATCTAATGTGTCCATGCTATAGCTGTATCATTATCAACAAAAAAAAAATATTATTGCCATCATTTTAGTAATTCCATGCCACTGTGCAACAATTGTGTATTTTTCCGGTTTGCTTTGGGGCTGTCCTTCTGTGCAAACGTTTGACCCATTGAAGCATAACGATTATTATAAATTAAATTTAAAGACAAATCTCAAGAACGAATAATTCCGAATCCCACTCACTCAAACCGTTTGCCGCTGCCATAATACCAAGACCAAGATCAATGCACCATAAAACAATAAGAAAAAAAAAACCAGAAAGAATAAAACTATACATCGAGAATAAAAACATGTTCACACACCCCCGTATGCGGTGGCGGGCTTCCACGATCAGTTCGTATTCATGCAAATGCCGGCGAATGTGTGCTCGTTGGATCATTTTAAATTGCAATTTGTTACCAAATTGACGACCTCAAATAAGCGAAATGTTGTTATAAATTCTCGTAACGAATGTACCGCCGGCTGGCTGCCCCCATTGTCTGCCGCACCGCCCCGCCCGGCCGTCCTTTTCCCTGCAGCTATTGGCGTCGCTCCCCGGCCACGGTTTATCATCCTTTGTAGTTCGATTTTCCATCTCCTACCAAATGGTGGGACAACTTATGAATGAACATGTACGTACACACGTACGAGGTGGGTATGGTAAGGTTTGGAGCAAATGGAGGTAGGATAATGGTTATTCGAACACCTGGAAATATTAAATCTATCAAATTAGAATCATTTGCTAATATTTGTATGTCCGTCTGTAGCCTGTAAAGGCATTTCCAACAAGAGGTGTTATTTTGAATCACCCGGTATTTCGGTAGCTGCCATTTTTGAAGATTTCATTCGTTGACATTTGACAAGTAGAATCTACTCCATTACTAAAAATGGAACGATACACGCTTCAACAGCGCATTGAAATTATTAAAATTCACTACAAAAATGGTGAAAATCTTGCAGTCACAAATCTTGCAGTCGCAAAACTAAAGAATTTTTGGGTCGTCGTGAAGCACCTTGTCGGACCGCAATACAGAATTTGGTGGAAAAATTCGAGATGTTGGGACAAGTTAGTGATGTGAATACCGTGTTATCTCTCGAAGAGGTGATTACAAGAGGTGACCATCGAAATCTTGTGATTTAACACCTTGCGACTTCTTCCTTTGCGGCCACGTGAAAGATAAGGTCCAACAGCCCAGCATCGATTCAAGACCTCAAAGATGGAATTCGTGAGGCTATCGAGGACATAGGGCAGCCACTTTGCGATTGGGTTATGGAAAATTTCATGAAAAGGATATGGTCCTCTAAGCATGATCGAGGTGGCCATTTGGCTGATGTTTTTGTTCATTACACTGTGCGACAGCCACAATCGGTTTGGGATGAAACCACCGGGGAAAGTTATCTTATAGTCTCATCTAGGAATCGAGATATATCGATTTGAAGTTAGTAAGTATCGTATAGGGGAATTTGTCACGTTTTTGGCTCTTTTGTTTGACATAACTCGAGAACCACTCGTCCGATTTAGCTGAAATAAATTTTAAAAAACCAAGAATTACAATTCCCTTAATCTGTTCATATATTATTTAATCTAATTTATAAATTTAATTTTAATTTTTAGGCAAAAATAATTTTTTTTTTTCATACATTTATTTATAATTGCGAAACTGTTGCTTAAGTAGGAAAACGGTTTAAGAACAGATTAGAGGAATTGTAATTCTTGGTTTTTTAAAATTTATTTCAGCTAAATCGGACGAGTGGTTCTCGAGTTATGTCAAACAAAAGAGCCAAAAACGTGACAAATTCCCCTATACGATACTTACTAACTTCAATCGAGATATATCGATGATTCCTAGATGAGACCCAGCGAAACGCTGGAACACGTATGACTTTTTTTTTACCAATATAACTTTCCCCGCTGGTTTCATTCCAAACCGATCACTGACCCTTACCATTTGTCGCAGAGTGTTATTAACGGCATACCTTCCTCTTTATTATGAAATAAACATCCAATCATTTATTTAAAAAAAAAAAAAAAATTTTCTTTGAATACCAAAAAAATCGAAGAAAAAAATTTTAAATCAACACGAAAATTGCGAAAAATTCCAAATTTTGAAGGGTCAAATTCATGTACTTTCTTTAATTCCAAAATGGAATACGATTCCATGCATGTACCTGCTATGACTGGCTTCGCAGTAGCACATCACATTACCCACAAAATAACTTTAACTAGGGCAAAGGATCGCCGCTCCGATGTGGCCAATCATCATTCGGTTATACAGCCAGCTGATTAAATGATTACCGCAGTTGGTTGCGCACAAAGTTCGATTGTGGTGGGCTCGTCCAAGTCCATGTCCTCCATCTTCGGTCAGAAAAAAAAGGTTAATTACATCGTGTTACAAAATATAGATTTTTTTCTGTCGTATGAACCAAATGGTCATATTCGGAAAGAGGGGAAAAAATAAAAATACACGTGTATCGGCGATTTTCATGTACACGTCAGAATGTTTATACACTCCATCCTAAGTTTGTCATTCCGTTTGCAACACCTCGAAAGAGTGATCTGCGACCCTATAAAGTATATATATTATCGGTCAGTGTAACATTCTAAGACATTCTAGCGATGTCCGTCCGTCTGTTGTCTGTTGAAATCACGATAGAGTGCGAACGACCAACGCTAAGAAGCTGAAATTGTAGGAAGATGTTTTTTGCCCATAAGCAGGTTAAGTTCGAGAATGGTCAATATCGGACCAAAGGGGAAAAAGTTCCCCTTTACGGGACTAAATATATCCCGGCCATAATCAAATTTTTCAAATATTTTTTTTCACTACATCTGATTTTTTTTGGTAATATTGTTCTAAGTTTATATAATTTATAGATGGGGAAAAAAATCCCAAAAATGGGCGTGCTCATGGGTTCCGTGGACCCTTGGGGCCCGAAAAAGGGCCCATGATAAACATGCGCATATGGGTATCGAAGTGCAACGAAATTTACTCACGAACCCAAATATGCCTTTATTTTCATGATTTGCCTAAATTTTTTGATCCGGTTTCTGGGACTATCGGGTCACCAGCGGCCCAAAAACCGTCCCTTGACAAACATGGACATATGGGTATCGAAATGCAACGAAATTTTCTCGCGAACCCAAATATGCATTTATTTTCATGATTTGGATAAAATTTGTGATCGGGTTACTGGGACTATCGGGTCACGAGCGGCCCAAAAACCGGCCCCCTGACAAACATGGAGATATGGGTATCGAAATGCAACGAAATTTTCTCACGAATCCGAATATGTGTCAATTTTCATGATTTGGATAAAATTTGGGATCGGGTTCCTGCACATACTTTCTTCATAGTTTTCTTATTTATTGACTTTTTAAGGATCCATGATGGAAGGTATATAAGATTCGGCCCGGCCGAACTTACTATTTGTCCACTTGTTTTTTTTTAAGTTTGAAGTATGAAGCTCGTAGTGGCCTGTGTGAATGCCTTTGGACCGATTTTTAACCCTTTTTCAGTGAGCCAATCGAGCTGATTTTTGGCAGGCAGACTCGTGGAAATGTCTGTATCACGTCAAATTTTTTAAAAAATAGATTTTTATCAATTCTCAGATTTTCCCTAATTTTTATTATTTTTGAAAAAAAAATATTTTTTTCACTTTTCTTAGCATAACTTGAAGAGACTCCAAATTTTTAAACTACTAAAGCGTTAAAAAAAAAAATGTTTTTTGAACTGAAACCTTTAAAAAATACGATAACCATATAAAAAAAAAAAATTTAGAAAATCTGAGAATTGATAAAAATCTATTTTTTAAAAAATTTGACGTGATACAGACATTTCCACGAGTCTGCCTGCAAAAATCAGCTCGATTGGAGCACTGAAAAAGGGTTAAAAATCGGTCCAAAGGCTGTCACACAGGCAACTACGAGCTTCATACTTCAAACTTAAAAAAAAATTCTGACGTGTACATGAAAATCGCCGATACACGTGTATTTTTATTTTTTATTCCCTTTCCGAAAAAGTAAATTTGGTTCATAGGACAGAATGTGCGTAACATGGTGTTATATCTCAGATTTTGTTTCTGTTGTTCGAGATCACTGATTTATTTCTACTTTTTTATTTTGCAAAATAGAAATGTTTAAAAAAGCCTTCAAGCATTGTGTTTGCTTTGATTGTAGACATGGTAATCGGATCCGTTTCGGTTCGATTTTCTATGATTTCTGCTGTTTAGTAGCGTATATTCCCAAAACTCTCATCTGGCTGGTGCGTGTGTCGCACAGTCTCGGCCATGGCAGTTACATTCTCGTCAGTACGCAACCTACGATCACGGGGACTGTGATTCTTGTATCTCTAGCACAGTAGTCTCAGTCAGTCTTCGAGAGTGCAGAACCTATAGAAATTGGGAGGAAATTTGCAGAATTTGTAGTGTCACTTTTCGGCTGAACATGGGCCACTAACCAACGTCTATAGAAAAACCAGACAATAAGTGTCTGTCGAAGGACTACCGCTGAAGTAAGAGGTGACCAAAAACAGAACTTATTTCAATTGGGCAGGATTTATAGCTGTTCCAACGTGAAGGGTAAATACCAGCTGAAATACCACCTGAGACAAGACAATAGACAATAAGACTGAAGTGCCTGTCAAAGGACTTTTGAAGAATTTATAAGAAAGAGGTGAAGCAGCAGACCAGCAAATACTTTCGACACACATTACCTGTGGTAATGACCAAGCATGCCACAGACTTTTTGCAACAGTAAATTACGTGAGGAATTAATCTCCATCTCCCACTGAAGGGCTAATCTCAATCCTTAAATATAAAGGAGACTTTTTAAAACAACCACTCGATACATTTGAAATTTCCCATAATAGACTTTCGACCATCGTACCCAGTATTACGTATACATAATCTTTATATGTGTATAACTGTACCTATACATATGTGTTGATCGGTGCAGGCATACATCGATCCTTATATATGTGTGTGTATGTCTGAATATGAATGAATTATAATGGTCATTGTGGTTAAAGTGGAGTGGTTGCTGCCGCTTTTACCTCGGCTGCTGTTTGGCCATTAAATACAACTTGTTGCCGCAGTTCACGAGCAACTGCTCCCACCACCATTTGTGGTTTAGTTTGTTTTCAGGTTGTTTTCTTTTGAATGCGATGGTTTTTTTTTTTCGGTTGATACTACGTCATCGCCACGAGCCAACCAACGCCTACTATCCTCCTCTACTGTTGTTTTCGGATCGCATATGCGGAGGAGCTGTTTGGTCGTCGAATATTCGCTCAGCGATAAACTCATTCATACGCAGAAAAGAAAAAAATAAAAACGCAAATTAACACACTGAACTCATTGATCTAGAAAGACAAAAAAAAAAAAAGAAAATCAACAGAAAAAACGTGGCAGATCAATGACCGTTAATATTCTGTTCATGTTGGAGAACAGTCGGACAAACGATCAGCTGGCTGAAGTGTTGAACCGTTTCAAACTATGAGTCCATCACAGTGTCCATCCAAAAGCCAAATCAAGGGGGACTGCAATTAAATAAATCGAACACTATACGCCAACAAGCACGAGAGAAAACATTTTGCTGGGCATTAATGGGTTAAAGACTAACCAAATTTCAAAGGAAATAAGTTTAAAAGTCGTCTTCGGGAAAATAGAATTTTTTTCTGACACTTTTACCATAACTAAAAAACTGATTCAATTTGGTTTATTAAACTTTTCACTTTACTAAAATTTACGTATGGGGAAGTACACGGCTAAGGTGCCCAGCACCCTAGGGTAACCCTTGTTGTGCTTCCTGGGGTGAAAGGTTTACAAAATACAGGGTGTCGACAAAATTGTAATTAAAAAATATATCGTATATATAGTATACACCATTGTTTTATTGAGGCGATGATATGTGAGTATCATGTTAAGGGAGATACGCCTCTATGTACTTCCTCATATACAAACCTCTCATGCCGAGAATTTTCTATGTTGTTTTTAATACGAACCACTATAAGACCGGCCAGTGTCTGTCTGTCTGGGAAGACAGGCAGAAAAGCCCGTCTAATGACTACTGCCTATGGTGTGAAATCTCCTGGCTCTAGAGCAACAACACCCACGGGGAAATGAATTTGAATTTCCTACCAAAATGCCCACAAAAAAAATCTCATACGAAATTGGCGAATTTTCCATTTTTCAATTCCCAGAAAAAATTGTGGATTTTTGCATAATGTTTAGGTAATATTAGAATTCCAAAACTTTTTAATTTTGGTGAATTTTTCTTCTTTTTTTTGGAATATTTTCATTATCTATTAAATGTAAAATTGCGCTACAGAAATTGAAACATTGACGGGTACCCACACCCGTATCACGTCGATCTTTGAACATTTGCAGTTTGTTTTTTCCGAAAGTGTTTCTACGGTGATGAAATTATTTAACATTATTAAAATTATTTTATTTCTTGAGGTCTGCAGTATTTATCTCAAAAACTGTTCAGCTGTGGAACTAGTGGAAGGATTAAAGCGGGAAAACATCTGGAACGGGAAACGTTATGGATTGACCCGGCCGGCTACGTGGACTGTGGCTCCAATACACAAATGATACATTGACCACAAAAACACGTAAATTAAAGATGATTTTTTGGGGCCATCGTTCATTTTTTTTAGCCCAAAACAAATTTTTCACCACAAATTTTGCGGCTATTCTTCATTTTTTTTTACGGATTCATTGCCGCGAATTTGGATAGAATGAAATGGCCAGATTGACGGAGAGATGTTGAAGATATTTTGACACTTTATGTGTGATGTATAAATGTAAAATTACATTATTTTTTTTTAAAAATCCACTTTTGCCAAATTACGAAAATCTCTTGTTTGTTTCTTTGAGGTATTTTTCATAATATTTGTGGGATTTGGCATTGGGTAATTTTTCATAAAATGTTTGGCGGATTTTTCAGAATTTTTGGGAACATTTTCATATTGGCCTTTTGGGGGGACTTTTAATTTATTTTGGGAAATTCTTCATTTGGGGCATTCTTAAGTTTTTTTTTGGAGCATTTGGCTGAATAAATTTCCACTTGTTTTTAGTTAACTTCGTATGGAAATCAAAGCTTACACTTGGAGGGACTAGTGCCGGGAAGGCAAAAAGAACACAATTGAAGAAGGACACATGTATTTCATTTAAAATTTATATCGGCTATAAAAATAATGTTGTTTTTGCAAATGTTGAACTTTGTCATGTATTAATGGAACACAATATCATTCATATGACTATCATGTCTAACTAGGCAGTACCTCATCGCCTCAACCCAATTTGTCCATACATTATTGATTGTTTCGGTTCGAATCTGTTCAATGGCAACGCTTCAATTGTCTTCCGTTCAAAGGAAAGTAGACATTTTTTTTTTTTTTTAAAAAAAGGGCTGTACTAAATGACAACTCGGTCGCCGCGTAAAATCGCTGAGAAAATAAATAAATAACAGCGTCTAGTCTTCAACCACAGCGATTTGCGATTTTTGATTTGACTCTAATCGGGTTTAATCGCTTATTGCAAAGAAAAAAAGTTATCATTTTTTGGAATATGAGTTCCTAGTAAATGTTTTTTTTTCGCTTCTGGAATGAAAACAGTAATAGATATCTTTAAAATTATCCTTTAGGTTAACTTTGTTAAGGGAAATCTTACAACACTGCCGCCTATGTATGGTTGCCAGTTGCAAACTGTCTAATATCTGGAATCATGATTTTAGTGGGGAAATCTGGACAAACAAAACTTCATTTTTTTAGATTGTTTCCCGATTTTGTAGCTAATGAACTACGACTTCGGATGGACAGAGCCACGCCAACCACTCAAAGAATTTACTTGCAAACTGAAGAGCATGGATTCAGCATGGATTTATTTATTCGTATCATGGAAATCTGCTAAGCCAATAATTTCATTTGGAATATACTAACTACCGTATTGATACACATTTATAACACCTTTATAAACCTTTGCTAAGAAAATGTGTGAAAATTTGTTTTTGTATTTTTACACATTTTTTTTTTATAAATATCTTTTTTAAAAAAATATAGAAATAAAATTTAAAAATTTCGTTCCAAAAAAGAAAATGTTTTGTTATTTTTGAAAAAAAATAAAAATATTTTGCCTAAAATATTGCTTAACGACAGAGGTTATAAATCTGACAAGTCTCACAGATTAAGTGGACTTTTAAATAATGTATAGTCGAATTCGGATAACCGCACGCTTTTTAATTGAAAAAATCACTAAATTGGGAGTTGCCAGACTTCCAAGTTTTTGTCCAAGACTTAGTCTAACTATACGTTTACTAAATACAAAATTTGGGCAAGATCGCGTTGGTCATATTGATAGTATTACACGATTTCTAAGGCAGGCGGGATGGTACATTTGTATGGTAGGTACCAGAAGGGGAGTTGCCAGACTTCCAAGTTTTTGTCCAAGACTTAGTCTAACTATACGTTTACTAAATACAAAATTTGGGCAAGATCGCGTTGGGCATATTGATATTATTACACGATTTCTAAGGCAGGCGGGATGGTACATTTGTATGGGAGGTACCAGAAGGGGAGTTGCCAGACTTCCAAGTTTTTGTCCAGGACTTAGTCTAACTATACGTTTATTAAATACAAAATTTGGGCAAGATGTCGTTGGGCATATTGGTGTTATTACACGATTTCTAAGGTAGGCGGGATGGTTCATTTGTATGGGAGGTACCAGAAGGGGAGTTGCCAGACTTCCAAGTTTTTGTCCGAAACTTTGTCCAGTTATACCTTTACTAATTACGGAATTTGGGCAAGATCGCACTTGCGCGTGTTGATATTATTACACGATTTATAAAGTGGGCGAAATAGCAGATTTGTATGGGCGGTACCAGAAGGGGTGTGGCCATATAGCCCATATGCAATCCTATAAGCAGTTTTGGGAAAATATTAAGCCATGCCAAATTTCAGAGTATTTGCTTAACTCTTTCGAAAGTTATCTTACCAGCAGGACAGACGGAAAGAGGGACATGGCTCAAACGGTTCAGAACGTCATGAATCGAATTTGGTTCAAAGACACCTGGTTTTTAAAGTGGATATTTATATGTGTTACACTTTTGAGCCGTATCAAATGATATATACCCTCCTACCCGTAGGTAGAAAATCTGTGTGATTCGGCTTTAGAGAGATATTATGATTGGGCAAAAACGCGCAAAACAAATGATCTCAACAAATTATGCGACAATCGCATTTAAGACAACTCAATCAAATGAAAATAACTATTTTCATCCAATCTCATTAATGTTGTACTTAAATTGTACATACATGTATTTAAATAGTTGTGCCACAAGTTTCCATCTTCGTTTCATGGAACAATTTCGAAAGTACACACTCAGTTCGTTAAAACAAAAGAAGAGTCAATTATCAGGAATTCTGACGGAGTATGTACTTTTGAAATTGTTCTATGAAATCCCGCATGGTAAATCCCTCATAAGTGAAAAGAATTTCTGGATTTTTTCCTCATTTCCGTTTAACCGAATTCGATGGTATAAATAAGTTGACCAACCAAGTTCTCTTTGGCTTCGTCTGATCGGAGGGAACATTGCATTTAAATCATTTCAAGTATCTTTGTGTAATACGCCTATTTCGATTTAGGTGGCAAAAATTATGCAACTGCGTGATTACAAATATCTGGAAAATCCAGTAGATTTAAGAACCTATATTCCCTTGGATATAGGCTTACGGGCACTTAAATAAGAAACCATTTCTTCACGATGTCAATTCAAGTTCGCATTCGTAATTTTCCGTCGGCTTTCAGCTGCTAGAATCGACTACGCATTTTCTACCGAGGCGGATCTTCCACCAGCCATACTATGAAATTTTTTTCTGTATCTCACCTCATCATTTGTAGATTGAGAGCATACACCTTTTGGTTGTTGTCCATTTTTATTTGTACTTCAATGGATGGCAACATTGTGTTTCTGTTTTTTTTTTTTGTTCTCTAGTCATGCCTCCGGAGTGCTATGGCAACATGTTGGCCGTTGACTGGCTGATGGCATTTAGTGTAGGCCATTGCTTGTTGACGGTTTTGTTTGGTTGGTCGCATTTATTGGACCATAACAAGTTGACATTTTCTGGGGCAGCAGTCAACGAAGACAAATGTAAATTATTATGTTGTGAATTTTGTCCAGTGCCATGTTTTAGATTTTCCTATAGTCGACTATTTGTTTTGCCGGGTTTTTCGTCTTTTTTTTTTGTCTGAGCGGAGATGGAGCTGTTTCGTCAGGATGATATACTGTAATGATATACAGCAGTGATGTTTTCCTTAACAGTCTATTAAGCAACTTATTCCCCATTATTTGATACTAAACGGTTTGTCTCCCTTTCCGAAAATCGGTCATACTATGCTGAGGTTCTCATTATCTGGCATACGTTCATTCTTCCCGATGGTGCAGACTACCTGACCTTATCAGCTCATCTTCGCCCCTGGTCCTGTGGAATGCCGTCGGCACCTGTGTCCGACATTTCTTCTCTTACAAGGCATTCCTTTTTTTTATTTTTCTTTCATGACTTTTAAGAATACATTCCGATGTAGCTTCTCTGAGAAGAGAAGGCGATCTACAATTGTTTTTTTTTTATCTGAGAGGGTGGACATTCAATACCATCACCTATGACTGGTGGCTTTATTGGCATGGTTCTACGGTCGCTAACAAGCTGGAACAATTTTCCTTTCAAATCTTCAACACACTCGTTGTCTGCGGTTTTGAGGTTGGCACTTTCTTAACCGAGGTTGGTAAGATATTACTGAGCTCCGAGGTTTCCCTCTCATAGCTCAGCTACCGCTTGCGCCCTTAGGCGAATCTTCCAAAACTGTAGCTCGGAAATACCTCCGGTCAATAGTCATCTGACGACACAACACCTGAGTGTTATAATATTTTGATGCAGTCTAATTTCTGACAACTACCGCCCTACAATTAACCTTGAGAAACAATCGATTTAAACTGGACAACAGTTCACCTTTTTGTGGAACTAAATGCTTGTCGTACGTCCAGCATTCACAGATTCCTAGCCAACCCATTCATTTCGGCATTGCAATCCGCCGAATCCACTTTTTTTTTTTTGACATTTGTTGTAATTAATAAAGCATGTACTGGTTTTTATTGTCACATATGTATATGGTGGCAAGGCATTTGTCCGTGGGATTATCCTGGCGCGTGTTCAACATCATCATTGTCATTATTATGACGCGTGGCTACTGCATCATCGGCACCCATCATCCGCCACATTGTTTGGTGTTTGTTGCCCGCCACGTTTCAATGCCGTTTTTTTTTACATTTTTTTTTTTGCTTTTCATACTCAGAAATACTTACAAGATTCTTATCCTATTCTTATCGTATCTCCTCTCTCGGTGCTATGGTCAACACATCAAACCACAGAAAAGAAAAAAATCAGAAAAGTAGAAAAACTAAACTAAAGTGGAAAAAAAACACAAATTCTGATGTATGGGCGTCCGGTATTCATAGTTGCAGTTGCACTGCACAGTCTAGGCCGTGCACCAAAATGGAGTGACAACAAGAACGCCGTGCGTGGTTGTAACGTACGTACGTAAGTTTTCATACGTCGCGCAAGTGTTTTGTTGTTGCTTGTTTTTTTTTTTTTTATTCATTTTATTTTTGGCTAGAGAGGAGAATGTTGTTTATAAGCGTCAGTTAAGGACTGGCTGCGAGACAACAAACGAAATTGAGTTTTCTGTCTACTTGCATATAGAATTTATTGAAATCGTATCGCTTTTGCAATGAATGAATGTAGTTTTTGTTTCGGTCTCTGTTTTTTTTTTTTTTTGTTACAGAAATTTAAAATTAAAAGCATATGATTTGCTTGCAGGTCGTTGTCGCGTTGTTCGTTTTGCCGAATTAACGTTGGCGTTTTTTGGGCGATTTAGTTTTTTCTGGTTACGGATCGCCGACAGTGGCTCCTAAACGGAAAGAGCCACAAAGAAAAATTTACAGCAGAGGTTTTTTTGTGGGGTAAAAATATATTTTTTAATTTTGGACAATTTTCTATCGAACTTCATTAAAAAGCGAGTTTGGCAAAACAAATCTCTTACGTCTTTCTTGCGGTGCGGTGTCGATATGAAGGGCACATAAGTGAATGAAAAACTATAGGCTACAAGAAAATTAGACGTTGAAAAAAGCTGCATTCACAACCGCCTGCTCAATACTACTCGACGAAGTTATCTCAACTGCTCCTAGTGAACTGTCAGCCTCCCGATGTTATAGGCAACCAAAGACCACACATACAGAACTCTATGACAAAAGCCGACGAAGATGAAACTGCTCACCGAAAGGAATAAAACAATTCCATGTTACAGAGACGAGTGTGACACTAGATCCTGAGTAAAAATAATAAGTTACCTCTCCGAACCAGTCATCACTACAAGAGCTCCCAGATGACATTCTGAGGAAGAAATAATGGGAACAAGCAGGAGTTAATAAAAGTGGTACAGTGAACACCAAAGAACACGGTGACCTTGCATACGGGGTCGATATGGACACCGGGGGAAAGATAGAGCAAGCTGATTCACTGATACATCTCCAAGAATCAAACAAGAATCGGCGAAGGTGGGTCCGATGAGGACAAGGCAAAAGTCAAGCTGGCAACTGTTGGCAAAAAAAAAAATTAGGAAAATCTGAGAATTGATAAAAATCTATTTTTCAAAAACATTTGACGTGATACAGACATTTCCACGAGTCTGCCTGCAAAAAATCAGGTCGATTGGATCACTGAAAAAGGATTAAAAATCGGTCCAAAGACTTTCACACAGGCCACTAGGAGCTTCAGACTACAAACTTAAAAAAAAAAATTCTGACGTGTACCTGAAAATCGCCGAAACACGTGTATTTTTATTTTTTATCCCCTTTCCGAAAAAGTAAATTTGGTTCATAGGACCGAATGTGTGTAGCACGGTATTATTGATACAAAACATAAATAAAATATAAGAAAGAAATACGTGGTGTTTATAAGTAACGGATATAAGAAAATCTAATAAAAGAAAAAAATTAAAAAATAATTGTTAATAAGAAAAAAATTGCTTATAAGAAAGAAATACGCGGTGTTTGTAAGTAACGGATATAAGAAAATCTAATAAAAGAAAAAAATTAAAAAATAATTGTTAATAAGAAAAAAATTGCTTATAAGAAAGAAATACGCGGTGTTTGTAAGTAACGGATATAAAAAATCTAATAAAAGAAAAAAATTAAAAAATAATTGTTGATAAGAAAAAAAATCGCATATAAGAAAGAAACACGTGGTGTTTGTAAGTAACGGATATAAGAACATCTCTTATAAGAAAAACCCGCATATAGGAAGTTTTTCAAAAACATCGTCTGTGACTTTCTTTAAAAAAAGAATTGTTGATAAGAAAAAAAAATCGCATATTAGAAAGAAATACGTGGTATTTGTAATTAACGGATATAAGAACAACTCTTATTAGAAAAACCCTGAATTTCTTTTAAACAATAATTGTTGATAAGAAAAAAATCGCATATAAGAAAAAAAGTGTGATGTTTGTAAGTAACGGATATAAGAACAACTATTATAGGTAAAACCCGCATATAAGAAAGTTTTTCAAAAACTCTTTTTTTCACTTTATTTTAAACAATAATTGCTATTAAGAAAAAAAATGCTTATAAGAAAGAAATAAGTGGTATTTGTTTGAATTTCTTATAACCGTGATCTACTGATCTAAAACATGTCGGTTATCATGGCTCTATACCGGTCTCCATTAACGGTAACTGACTCTCCAGCATTATTTCGGAAGAAGTATGGCCCAATGACTCCACCAGCCCATAGAGCACACCAAACAGTCAGTTTTTGTGGATGTAATGGCATAAAATGGACGGAGCTTGCGGTGAACTTCGCGAACTGAACCATTACTTTCGAAATAAATTTGCACGATTTGCAAGCGTTGTTCTTTTGTCAACCTGTTCATGATGAAATGGCAAACCAAACTAAATATTAATCACTTGACAACTGACAAAATGGCCGCCAGTTAAAAAAGTGATGCCAACTTAAAGTTCTATACCCCAATAAAAAACACCCTTTATATACCTCGGCTTCGCCCTCAATAGAATGAATGAATCCAACATCGAAATAAAGCGGAGTTTCGTGGTGACAAATTCATGAACAAAGACCTCTCGGTGACGAACTAAAACAACACTCTTATTTTAACTGTAATTCTTTACAGCGCTGAAACATGGGTACTTGCGGCAGCAGAGAAAGCGGTGCTGTTTGCTTAGGAGGAAAAAAATTATATGACTCCATCAGTGCCAATGAGAAGTACAGACTTGAGCCATATGTCAGTTCAGCGCATAAAAATTCAGCGATTGCGACAGCTAGACCATGTCGATAGTATGACCATGTGATGGAATGAATCGAACTTCGCCAGCCCAAATGGTGTTAGACGACAACCTTCACCGACGTTACAGACAAGGAATACCTGGACTCCGTTGAAAGGACCCATGAAGTCATGCGAAGAACAACCGTTTCTGAGCCGACTTAAATATGTGAGCCAATTGTTAGACGCGGTACATATTTGTCGGTTTTTTCTGTTGTTTGGAACTACAGTGCATCGCTTTATATTGTTGTGTGTATAAATCTAAAAATGGTCGATATCTGTCTGAGGCGCCTCTACAACACTCACACACAGTTTTATGGTGGCCAATTGATCTTGGTTGTGGTTTTAGTGGCTGTTTGTTTTTTTTTTTGGTTTGGTTTTTTTTGCTCTCTTTCCGTTTGTCAATGACATGCCGCAAATTCGCGTGTGTCATTTTATATGATAGTTCTTGGAGATATGTTTGCACCAGCCAGCACCCCAGCTCACCGCCAAGGCATCTTATTGAGGCAGGCAAGTCACTAACGTTGACTGGGGTTGATATTGTCGTCATTTTTGGCCGGACGATCAGTCGTGTGCCTGTTGCGGCAACCTGTACGCCCAACATTGTTTTCGAGTACGTTCATTTTTATTTGTGTATGTTTTTTTTTTTTTGGGCACAAGTACATATTTTAGCTGTTGCTGTTGTTGTACGTAAGTACCATTACATACATACACTTAATTTCATTTTTGTTGTTGTTATTATTTAATGAAAATAGTTTAATTAAAATGTATCCAATTTGTTAAGATATCTTAAAATGATGTCGAGGCTATTGATTTATTATTGCTGTTTTTTTTTTGTTCGTGGCTTCGTAAATGTCAGTGATGTGAGTGCTGTAAAAGGACTTTTTTTGTTGTTGTCCAGAGCCCATTTTTTTTTTGTTGTCAGATTTAAAAAGGTCTATCACACTACAAACTCGGTGTACCTTGCCATCCCTTGAGTTTTCGTGAAGAAATTTAAATCTCAAAATCCTAAATTAAATCGATTGTGCTTTCTCTTCTCCTTGACTCCCCGTAGCGTAGATGAAATCAGTAGAGCCTTTAATTCTAGAAAGTATTTCGTGCGGACTTTTTGTCCAGATATTAGTCGTGTCACTGAACATTATGAATGCCTACCTGAGTTGTCCAGTAACAGTATCGGTCAATAGAGATCATCTAGCTCAATAGAGATATAAATACCCAATATTGATCCCCTGTTCAGAAAGTCAGGGCAAGTACAGAGAAAGTTGTTTTTTGACTCATCATCCTCTTCATTCCCATAGCTAGAGGTCGCTAGTGGGAACCCTAAGTCAGCATATTGTGTCCCTGGGCTCTAGTGAGAAGAGTGAGTCAAAAGGCCAACAATTTGTGAAAAAAGTATTTTTTTTTTTTTGAGAAATCTGTCCACAGCTCAGTTGCTATCCGACGTAAATGATAACAATCTAAGAACAATTTCGATCGGAAGCCATGATCCAAAGTAATCGTAGCATCTACGATAACGGATACCGTGATTATGCCCCTCAATACACTGCTGACTTGGCTCTCCAAATTGTGAGCTTCGGAAACGTATTTTCCACTCACTGTCGATATCCGCCAAAGAACAGATGTTAAGCATGATGCCCATAACACAACGCTGCAAGATGAAAAACCTACAAGAGATTGGGCAAGATTTCGGAAGACTCGGAATCCATGTGACAACGACGAAAATGTCAGAACGATGCACTCAAGCGAATGGTGTTGCCCAAAACACAACGTTGCAGGATGAAAAAACCACAACTGCATGTGTAAGATTTCGGAAGTCATGGAATCAAGGTTACATCGACGAGAAGATCAAACCGAAGTACTCAAGCGAATAGTGTGGCCCATAACACAACGTTGCAGGATGGAAAAAAAATACAAGAGCATGGGTAAGATTTCGGAAGTCAGGGAATCCATGTGACGACGTCGAGTATGCCAGAAAGAAACACTCAAGCGAATAGTGTGGCCCATAACACAACGTTGCAGGATGAAAAAACCACAAGTGCATGGCTAAGATTTCGGAAGATGATAATGGAGGGGAAGCTACTATTCCGGAAGTCAAGGAATCCATGTGATGACGACAAGAAGGTCAGAGCGAAGCACACCAGCAAAAAATGTTGCCCATAACACAATGCTGCAGGGTGTAGCAAGGACAGTCTCATGGGACAGCTATCGAAATGTGAGAAACGATGAAATTCGACCAATGCGGTAGAAATAATGTCCGAAATTGCACAAAAAAAAAATCCAGAAATTCGAAAATCCAAACATCAGACTGAGAGTCTTAGGGTGCCGGCTAAGTAGGGCACAGTGAGGGCCAATCAGAGTGGAGAACAATGTAGATTGAACAGTTTCAAAGCGTTTTCTCGAGCGAAATAACTGTACAGTTGTGTTTTATTTTTGGAAACGGTTTTAATTCAAATATGGACATTCTGGAAATTTTACAGGATTATTAATTATTGTGTTCTAATTTTTTTTTTCTCATAAATTCAATCAGAGTGGTGAACAATGTAGATTGAACAGTTTCAAAGCGTTTTCTCGAGCGAAATAACTATACAGTTGTGTTTTATTTTTGGAAAGGTTTTAATTCAAATATGGACATTCTGGAAATTTTACAGGATTATTAATTACTAGTAAGTTGTAATGCGCCTATGGCGCCCGTTGAAATATGGACAACAAATTTTGTGGGAAAAAAAAATTCTGTGGAAAAAAAAAATTTTGTTGAAAAAAAAAAATTTTAGTTTAAAAAAAAAATTTTGTTGAAAAAAAAAAATTTGGTTGAAAAAAAAAAATTTGGCTGAAAAAAAAAATTTTGTTGAAAAAAAAAAATTTTTGTGGAAAAAAAAAATTTTGTTGAAAAAAAAATTTTTGCTGAAAAAAAAAAAATTTGTGGAAAAAAAAATTTTTCTTGAAAAAAAAAATTTTGTGGAAAAAAAAAAATTTCTTGAAAAAAAAAATTTGGAGAAAAAAAATTTGGAAAAAAAAAAATTTGGAAAAAAAAAAAATTTGGGGAAAACACAATTTCTGTACAAAAAAAATATTATTTTTTTTATTATTATTATTTATAGAATTATTATAGAATGCCTATTTAAATTCCTACGTACTGCGTGACAGAGTCAGTGAATCAGGGAATCAGTGTATCAGTGAATCAGTGAATCAGTGTCGAGGGTAAATATATATTAAGATTGTGTTCTAATTTTTTTTTTTTCTCATAAATTCAATCAGAGTGGAGAACAATGTAGATTGAACAGTTTCAAAGCGTTTTCTCTAGCGAAATAGCTGTACAGTTGTGTTTTATTTTTGGAAACGGTTTTAATTCAAATATGGACATTCTGGAAATTTTACAGGATTACTAATTATTGTGTTCCAATTGTTTTTGGCTCATAAATTTCCCAAATGCGAAATACTCTGCAATTCTTGAATTGTTTAAGCGTAAATACGCTTTCCGCACTCTGTCAGCATCCTCAGAAAATGTATCAGCACCCTCCGACGCAAAAGATACATTTCCATACTTGAATTACACGAGGACCACTGTTTCCCACAATCATGGCTTAAGATCTCAATCCTCGCTACGGTTCTTTCACAACCAGAAATGAAAGCGTTACAAATTCATTTATAACAAAAGGCCAACAAACAGAAAAAACATTAATCTATTTCCGAATGAAGATTTCAGTTTTTTTTTTTTCTTCAAACAAAAAAAAAACCAT
The DNA here is from genome assembly GCA_958296145.1 of Hydrotaea cyrtoneurina. NCBI lineage: Eukaryota > Metazoa > Arthropoda > Insecta > Diptera > Muscidae > Hydrotaea > Hydrotaea cyrtoneurina. The sequence continues at coordinate 23,872,875 of OY282512.1, forward strand.
CAATCTATGAAGTGAACAAACACCTGTTCAGAGTTCAAATCGTCGAGCATTGACAAAAATGTATTTCCTCTACGAACAGCAAATAATGAATGACTGCATGAATGATTGGACTAAGCTGGAAAATTGGATAAGAGTGATAAAAACATGACATTTGAATGAATTGAATTACAAGAGTTAAAACAAAACAGCCCCACAGCGAGAAACTCATATCAGAAAACGAAACTGAAATGGAATCTTAAAAATACTCTAAACCGCCTACTAACTGGCCAAGCGATGGTCATTGGAGAACAAATAGTTACTGGATTCCCAAACCCAATAACTTACAGGCCACAACAAAAGAGTTGGGGTAATTATGGCCAGCCAGCGATATCTTTTCATATCACACCAAATACTGAAACTATCAGCGAACAAACAAATATTCCGTTGCAGGGAAATGAATTGATGAGCTGCTGTCTCGCATTTAGTTCCGACGGAACTAACGTCTATTTTGTAGGCAGACAAACAAATTTGGAAACCGGAAAGATGATACACTTCGTTATTATTAACCTGTCTCTCGACGAATTCTACAGCGTCATCTGTTAAGCGACATTTGAGTCATCGGATAGATAACGCATACGCAACCGATCAACCGACCAACAGCCATTCATACGGTCATTCAGTCATTATTAACTGACAAAGCGACAGCCTTTCAAAATTGTTAACAAATTGACTGTCAAAAATTGAAACATAAATGGTTTACAGAGACATCAGACACCAACAGAAATAACACACACACACACACACACAAAAGTCTACTGCCGAATCGTGTCTGTTACCAAATGGAAAATATTTAACATTGATTTCAAGGTTCGAAACCTAAACAGATATATTTGGGTATGAATGAATGAATGACTGGGTGACTGAATGAATTAATGTCAATGCATTTTGGGCTCAGTTGCAAAGTGTACACCGACTGGTTGATATACGCTACAACATTTCCGGTTGTTAAGTCGATTTTTTTCGATTTCATGGACCGACAAAGTCTCACCTGGGGGAAGGTTGGAGTGACTGTCTGTATAGGCAGACTCTTTAAGTTGATATAGACTAGCAAACAATTTATCCCAAGCTCCTCTCGCTGAAACATCCTGAGCGACCTCAAAACCTCTTGAGTTTGTCAATATGAATATGAGTCCCAGGGAAGAGAACCCCCAATCTCAAATGTAAATGTGCCCTAAAAATTGCACTTTGGACAACAAAAGAAAATATTACATTTTCTTACCGCGAAAAAGACGTAAACGAGCCAAAAAAAAAAAAATATTACAGAAGGTTATTTGTTGTGGTCAATCCAATTTGAGAAACGAATTTTGGTCCCCAAATGTTTGTTGACTGTACAATTTTTTTGCACTGAGAATGTTTTCGACATTTTTTTTGACTAACACTCAGGGGATGCCCCCTATAAATGCAATGCACTGTGATAGCGATAGGAAATAAGGGTATTGGAGGGAGGAAAGAGGGAGTAGTGTTTGTTGATGTTTGCCTTGAATTTGATAATGTCATAGCAGGCAGGAAAAACACTTACTGGAAGATTATTCCACATGCGAACAGTACGGCTGAAGAACGAATTTTCTCTATAGTGCGTCGTCCGATCAACCGGCCATTTGACAATGAACGGATGAGATTCCCTGGATAGCCGAGTATTCCGACTAAATGTTTTAACTTCTTCTAACATTTTTCTATTCAGCTTTAGAAATATGCAGACATTTATTTTAGTTGCATTTAAAATTTGGTTTCTAAAATGGCATTCGAAAATTCACAACAAATGTCAAAAAACACTAGTCCCTCCTCCCATATCCTAATTTCCCATCCCCTACAATGTGCATTTCATTTAAAGGGGAAATCCCCTGAGTGTGGTTCAAATAAAAAGAACACAGTCCAAGCCAGCTCCTCAATAGATAAACTTGTTCGCTAGACACTGTAATATATGACTGCTGTTAAATGTTTACACACAAGTACATCGCATGTTTGGAGCTTGTATCAAGTAAAGCATATTTGCTTCTAAACAATGTTTATTTGGCTGCAAATATACCGAAAAAAAAGTTTACGAAATCATAATAAAGTATTCCCTAAACATTTTCCCCAACGGCATCACGACATGAGTTGATAATACTCCCCTCCATCTCAATCTCCTCAGACTCGCCCAAGTCTGTTTCGCTTTTCCTCATATCTCCGATATTTTTTTTTATATTTTTTTTTTTTCTGTCTAACACTCAGGGACTGTCCCCTATGAATGCGAATGCCTCACTCGATCACAACGTCTGTCAGCTGCCGGTAGCGCATCGGGCAATGAATGAAATCCGGCATCTGACAAACAAATCGACAAATCACACTACACTGGCAGTTTAAAAATGCTCGTAGTAAAAAAAAAAAACGTTACAACTGCATTTGAATACCATTCGGACTACAACTGTGATTTTTATGAATGAATTCAAGTTAATCATGAATGAATTCCGAAGGTATCGATTTACATGCCATTGTTAATTGTAACACTTTTTTCTATTGTCTCCAGCAGTGCCCATTAAAGTTAACACAGATCTTCAATCCCAAAATACAATGGAGACAAAACAAAAACAGAGTCTGGACAGAGTCAAAGAAACTGCAGAAACCAACAATAACAAATATTGAATTTCATTCAAGTCTAGTCATTCATTCTTTCAGTCATTCATGCCCGCCATAAAGTCACATTTTCATTTTGTTCGGAAATACAAACTCATCACCGGAGACATTTCGGATTTCAACGGTTTCATTTTCTTGGCATTGTCATAGATTTCTGTAACTGATCTGCTTAAAGTGATAAAATGCCAGATTTATCATGATAATAGACGAGATCTAAAGTTTACTAAAAGTTTTCGGAAATTTTCCTTGTCCGGCGTTTGCGAGAAAAATAAAATCGATTTTTATTATCGATAATTTGTAATCTGTCTTTTCTTGTCGCTCCACTAATTTCGTGTAATTTGTGGAAATCTTTTCGAAAACCAATTTATATGGAAATTTGATTTCCGTATTTTGGAGAAAGATCAACATGTTTTTTTTTTTGTTTGTCTGACCCGGATGAAGCTTGCCAATATACATAAATCCAATAACCAATAATAATAATCGAAAATGAAAAAAAAGGAAGGAAATTGCTGTGGCTGAATTATGACAGAGATAAAGTTTATGAATCCTCATTTAATATTTAAATCAAATCATTTAATATTTAAATCATAAATAGGGAATTAATAAGAAGTTCTACCAATCTAAATTCATCCTGTGACGTCCAGGCAGAAAGACATTGCACCACAACTATCACAGAAGGCGGAGACATGAGGACCGAGACTCCAGGGCAGGGACTAAGTCAGAGAAGACATGAAGATCACGAGCTAACTTAAGTAAATAAGATGTCAAGGAAAACGGTGGAAGAGTAAATTTGTGTATATATAGGATGTTTTTGAAGTTCACTGAGATTTATTGATATCAATAACTAGGGTTTGACAGCTGATAATATCAAACTGTGCTAACAATTCTATTCTGTAATATTTGGCTACTCAACATGAATCGTTTAACGACAGAACAATGTTTCCAAATTTCGATATAATTTTTTTATTTTAATTAAATTACTCGGTGTTTTAATTTTAATTAAAATAATTATTTTAATTAAATTAAAATAAACAAACATCAGTCCTTGAGCTCGACTTTTATTAACATTAACCAAAATAATTAATTAAGAGTATTTAATAATTGCACTTTTTAAGTCTCTCTAGTTATATTGGTTTTGGTCGTAATTTTGATATCATTGTCATTATTTATCTCGAACCGGCTGACTGTTGATATTTCTCTGCAGGCGATCTTGTTGTTAATGGTGATTACTGTGGTTCGGTAAGCTGTCCCTACACATGGATATGGTCCTCTTGGTAGGTAGAGGGCTGTGAGACTTTAAAATTAACCCCTTAAATCACCCAATTACCTTAATCCTACTCACGTAATTGACATTATGACTAGCGATGGCAAATAATAATAATCGATTAATAAATTAATAATTAAAACGTCCCATATTTAATTACAATTAACTGAAATCAATTAACCGATTAATCGATATTTATCAAATTTTGAACACTTTCAGAAATCAAAAATACGTTCTTTTTACTGAATTATAAAATTTTATATTTTAAAAAATATTTGTTAAGGTAAAAAAAGTTCTTTGTTAAATTTAAAATTTTCGGAAATAAATAAATAAGTTTTTTTTTACTGATTTATAAAATTTGATGTTTTAGGATAAAAAAATTTTTATGGTCTGAGTTTAAAAACAAAAACCGGATTTTTTTTAGCGAAAATATAAAATTTTCAGAAATAAAATGTTTTTTTACTGAATTATAAAATTTGTTATTTTATGATTAAAAATAACAAAAAAAATTATTTATTAACGGCTGAGTTTAAAAACAAAAGTTTTGGCAAAAAATTAAAATTTTCAGAAATAAAAAATGTGTTTTTTTACTGAATTATAAAATTTAATATTTTAGGATTAAAAATAAAAATAATATTTTTGATAAGGAAAAAAGAATTGTTTGTTAAATTTTAAATTTTCGGAAATAAATAAATAATTTTTTTTTACTTATTTATAAAATTTGATATTTTAGGATAAAAAGAAATACTTGTTAAGGGATGAGTTTAAAAACAAAAGTTTTGACCGATTAATGTATTTTCTTTTTTAGCAAAAATTTAAAATTTTCAGAAATAAAAAAACGTGTTTTTCAAAGAATTGTAAAAAAAATACTTTTTGATATTTTAGTAAAAAAATATTTGTTAAGGCCTGAGTTGAAAAACAAAAGTGACAGACTAATCGACATTTTCTTTAGCGATAACTTAAAAATTCCAGTGATAAAAAATTTTTTTTAGAACTCAAAATAAAATTTGTTAAGGGAAAAATTAAATATTTGTTAGGACTGAGTTTACAAACAAAAGTTCTGATCGATTAATCGAAAATTTTCAAAAATAAAAAACGTTTTTTAGAACTCAATATAAAATTTGTTAAGGAAGAAATGAAATATTTGTTAGGACTGAGTTTAAAAACAAAAGTTCTGATCGATTAATCGAAAATTTTCAGAAATAAAAAAATGTTTATTAGAATTCAATATAAAATTTGTTAAGAAAAAAATTAAATATTTGTTAGGACTGAGTTTACAAACAAAAGTTGTGATCGGTTAATCGAAAATTTTCAAAAATAAAAAAGGTTTTTAAAACTCAAAATAAAATTTGTTAAGGAATTAATTGAATATTTGTTATGACTGAGTTTAGTGAAAATTTTAAATTTTCAAAAATACAAAATTTTAAGGAAAAAAAATAGTTGTTTTGATATGCATTTAATAGTTAAATTTAAATATAAAGCCAAGTTATTTTAAATGTTCTTGGGCCCAATACCGAAGTGACCCAGACACTTCAAAATACCCCAAATATTTTTTATTTCACCAACTTATCCTAAACTATTGTTTCGTATTTGATTTTTCAGCCAAGAATGATAGAAACAAAGATAATGCCATCCCGCGCAGAAAATAGAAATGTTTTCCTATTGGCTGATAGTCAAAGTGGTTTCAATTGCAGGGTTGCCAACATAAGTGCTTACGCTTTGTTTCAACCTGAAACTCGTCACTTATTGTACATACAAATTGAGTTGGCAACCCTTACAAGGGGCCCTGATTCCAGCTCAGGCATGATTCCTGCCAAAAATGTTATATTTCAGTTTTCAAAATTCGTGCTCAGCCAAAAATGTGTCCTCCAATCGCTACAGAATTGCCGAATTAGATTGCCCAAGAGCTCCCAGAGATTGTCGAAGAGAAAAAAAGCACTGGTTGTTGCAATTAATGGGCAGTCGACATAAAAAGCAAACATTGGACTTGGTTAAGAGGAGGCAAGCAATAAATCGAATATTTTGGCATTAAGGTTTTTTTTTGCCGTCTACTCTTTAATCGTTATTTGTATATAAAAATCATAACAACAACATTTTTAGCTCACTTAATTGTCCTTAATTTGGTGTATTGTACTGGTTGATAGGATGTCATCTTCCAAAATTATAGTCAAGCTAATGAAGGTACATCCAATGGAAATGGAAATTTTAAATTAAATTTTTTTTAAAAATAAATTTATATGAAGTTATATATATTTTAAAGTAATCACAACCTTCATATTTTCTAAATTTTAATATCTTTATATGCCTTTTTCTGTTACCATTTTCACTGAAAGCTGTTTGAATACCTGTAGTGGTGCAAACCTTTATTGAGTGCCGTTCAAATTCAGTTCAATTCCCCAGAAATAATAATCGCAATTTCGATTCAAATTTACATATGTACATATAATGAACATATGTGCATATGTAAATATGTACAAATGAACATTACAAACATAAATGCACACTAAATGCAACCAGAAGTCCACGTAGGAAGCAGAAAGCCTTGAAGTCTTAAGCAAATCCACTTTATAATAAAATTGTTAACAACATTTATTGTCTCGCTTGTTGTTATCGGCACAGAAAACAATTGCTATACATGAAAATGTACAACAACATTTTGTATTAAAATAACAATTAATTTTCAGAAAAAAAAACAGACACACACACACACAGGTAAAGTGAAAATTAATACACGGAAACAACAAAAGAATGACAGATTGATCGGACTGGCATCTTAGCCATGAGGGTTTCACTTGGTTCAGTTTGAATAATTGATTTATGTAGGAAATTCAATTTGATTGTTTCGAAAATGGATAGAGAGATAGAAAGGGGTTAGAGGGTAGGGGAAAGGGGAAAAATAAATTAACTAAATATATTTTAAAAAATAATTTTTAAATTTTTTAAAATTCTTGCCAAAACTCGGAAAAAATAGCCTCGTCGCCATGACGCCCATAAAATCGACTTATCTTGCGAAATATTTTTTGTACAAAGCACGAATATTGATAATAAAACATTGTTCGTAAAACTATTTATGATCAAATGGCAGGGCAGACTGAACATTTTAACATTAACACACCTTTAATGTGTCCCCAGCACACTGGACGGACATCGCCTGGATGAGCTGTGTTTTTTCCGGTCAATTGAAGTCGATAACTGAATAAAGAATGGCTACTAGTTTTCATAGTACATTGTTATGTGCTGCCCTTAATTTGTTTAGTATCCACTCCGCGAAAAGTATAGCTAATGTCAAAGTCGTAAGGACGACGTTGTCTCCATTTCGATGTTTGGTTTTAAGGATTTTTCCGAGGGTGACGATAGTCTTCCTTCCGTATCGGTATCTGTTTATCAGATTTTAGGAAATTCGAATTTCAGAATTCCAGAATTTTTTTTGTTTAGTTGGCTCTACTATTTATTTTATAATGCATTTAGGAAATTACAGGTTTTTTTTAGTTGACTGTACCATTTTTTTGCATTGAGCCTTTAGAATGTTTTCGACATTTTTTAGTTACCTCTACCATTAGTATAATTAAGCATTTAGAATGATAGAGAAGGTTTTGTAATTGCCTTTACCACACTTTGTTAGTTTATCAGATGGACATATTTGTAGTTGCTTCTAACATTTTTCTATTCGGCATTTAGAAATATGCAGAAATTTATTTTAGTTTCATCTACCATTTTTTTCTAAAATGGAATTCTAACATTCAAAACAAATGTCAACAAACATTACTCACTCCTTCCTAATTTCCTAACCCCTACAATGTGCATTTCATTTAAAGGGGAAATCCCCTGAGTGTGGTTCAAACAAAGAGAAAACAGTCCAAGCCAGCTCCTCAATAGATAAACTTGTTCCCTAGACACTGCAATATATGACTTCTGTTAAATGTTTACACAAAAGTACATAGCGTGTTTGGAGCTTGTATCAAGTAAAGCATATTTGCTTCTAAACAATGTTTATTTGGCTGCAAATATAACAAATTTTCTATTATTATTACGTATTTGGGCCGAAGTAATAATGTGTTTGGGGACAACTACACAATAAACAAAGTACATGGTTTTCCAACAAGAAGAAGAAAATATTTTGTTGAAAAAAAAATGTTTGTAGAAAAAAAAATTTTTGTTGAAAAAAAAAATGTTTGCTGAAAAAAAAAATTTTTGTTGAAAAAAAAAAATTTTGCTGAAAAAAAAAATTTTTGGTAAAAAAAAAATTTGGGGAAAACACAATTTCTGTACAAAAAAAAAATATTATTTTTTTTATTATTATTATTTATAGAATTATTATAGAATGCCTATTTAAATTCCTACGTACTGCGTGACAGAGTCAGTGAATCAGGGAATCAGTGTATCAGTGTCGAGGGTAAATATATATTAAGAAGATATAGAGGAAGCTATGCCGTTAATAATGAAAAACAACATCAGCCAAATGGCCACCACGATTATACTTAGAGGACCATGTCCTTTTCATGACATTTTTCATAACAAAATCGCAAAGTGGCTGCCCCATGTCCTCGATAGCCTCACGAATTCTATCTTTGAGGACTTGAATCGATGCTGGGCTTGTTGGCGTTGACCTTATCTTGCACCCCAAAGGAAAAAGTCGCAAGGTGTCAAATCACAAGATCTCGGTGGCCAATTGGGATCACCTCTTTGTAAGATAACAGGTTAGGAAACCTTTTCCAGTAAAAGAGCAATGGTTTCGTTGCTTGTGTGGCACGTAGCGTCGTCTTGCTGAAAGAAAAAGTTGTCCAGATCGATATTATCCAACTCCGACCATAAAAAATCATTAATCGTGTCTCGAAGGCATAATCCATTAACCGTAACTGTTGATCCAACCTCATTTTCGAAAAAGTAAGAGCCAATGACTCCGCCGGACCATAAACCCCACCAAACAGTCACACGTTGAGGATGAAGAGGCTTCTCAACAATAACTCTTTGGTTTTCCTAGCCCCAGATGCAACAATTTTGCTTGTTGACGTAGCCACCGAGGTGGAAATGGGCCTCATCAGTCATGATGATTTCTCGATGGAATTCCGGATCATTTTCATGCATTTCAAGGACCCAATCAGCAGAGACAAGACGTTGCTGATAGTCGGGCGGCTTGAGTTCTTGTGTTAATTGAACTTTATAAGCCTCAAAAGCCAAGTCTTTATGCAAAATGCGGTGTAATGACGTTTGTGGACTGTCCAATTCCAAAGAACGACGAGGAATGGACAAACCTTGATTTTCTTCAAACACTTTGGGCTACATCAGCAATATTCTCAGTTGTGCTTGAGCGCCGTGCACGGGTTTTATTCTTCACATCACTAACTTGTTCCAACAGCTCGAATTTGTGTACCAATTTGTATATTGCGGTTCGACGACCCAAAACTGCTTTAGTTTTGCGAACTGTGTCTGCAAGATTTTCACCATTTCTTGTAGTGAATTTTAATAATTTCAATGCGTTGTTGAAGTGTGTATCGATCCATTTTTAGCAAGGGCATAGTTTATACTTGTCAAATGTCAAAGTATAAAAACTTCAAAAGTGACAGCTACCGAAACACCGGGTGATTCAAAATGTAAGTGCAACTAAGTCTGTATTTGCGGCTGTTTTCGTATTATTTTGTTGCCTATACGATCTCTTAGACAATAATACTAACCGAGATAATAAGATGAACTGATAAAGAGACATTTACAAATTGAATACAATTAATACTTTGTGGCATACAAGATTATTTGATAGTCGGCTGTCATTTGCAGGGCGATTTCAACAAATCCTATACTGACCTAAATTCAAACTGATTTACAGAATTCACCAAGACGACCGACCCACATCTAAACAAACAAAACAAACAAAAACGAATAGAACACCTTAAAGAGTTTTTCAATAATCACACAAATTATTTTGGAAAGAAATCACAAGAACACCAACCAACAAACTGAATTATATTTTGTGCGAATTTCATTTCCAAAAGCGACAAAATTTGTTAACCCAATTTTCGCTAATTAAGTGTCAACGATAAAACAAATGTTTTACATTTGTCGCCTAAATATGCAAATTTTGCGTAATAGAATTTTAATTCACACAGACTGAATGTAGCAGTTTTTCTTTTTCGTTTTCTTCTGTTTTGTGCTTTTTTTTCTTCTTCGTTACGATTCTAATAGAATATTCGGTGGCATGCGGCATACGAATGTAGTCCGCCGTACCGAGCGCCACACTTGCATGGGGCACACGTCTCCATATGTGTGGAAATTCTGCAGTCCCTGCAAATGATTTGGCCAGAGAAGAAACAGTCGGACACACAGCCATGGAGTTCAGTTCAGTTTGGAGCATTTCAATCTTGTTGCTGGTTTTCAATATGCTGCCAAATGCTGAATATCTATGCTGAGTGTGGTTGGCATATATTTGTTTTTTTTTTTTGGAAAATCTTATTGAAAATTTCATTCCATTCGGGTGTTGGTTTTTTATTTTTGCTGTTGCCCCTCCTCCCTGCCTCCCTCCCTCCGTGTCAATCAACTATTTCCATTAAATGCTAATTTTCTTTGGCAAAGTCATAATTTCGTCCGTCTTATTGTTTTGTCAACAGCATAAAGTCAATTAAAATTTTCGAAATTAATTCATAATAAACACTTTAATTGTGAAAATGTGTGCGCCCGTCTATCCGTTCTGAGAGTATTTGCATTTTTTTTTGAAAATGTGCTGTTGATTGCCCGTGCATGTCTATCGTTTCTGTATTGAGGCAATTCATTCATTCAGTCGTTCATTCCATTCATAAAATCATAAATATTTTGCTGCTCATTTTGTGAATGGTTGCAGGCGCAGTCACTGGCGGCTAAATGGCAGTTAGACACCACATACGATTGTCATCAATACATTGGTTTATGTCTGTCGGCCGGTTGTTGCCAATTGTGTCAGAAGCACCACGCCAGAGTGCAGAAGAAATGCAATCGTATAATGTATGGTTGCCAGATGAGAAGAATTCGAATGGAAAATGGGGTAAGTCGGTAAAGGATGTGATGTTGGTGAGTACCAGCCACCTTAGTATCACTTTGGGTTGGTGCAGGTGCAAATATTTAACTGGTAACCGATTAGGTCCCGGTCAGTGAATATACAAATTATATCGTGCACAACTCACTGAGAAGTTTCCCGTCAGTTCATTCTCTCAGGCGGACAACCCATTGCAACTAATCTAACCTACAAAATCCAAGCTTTAATACAAATGAAAATTGAATACGACTACAAAATAAACGTCTCCTGTAAAAGCCAGCATTCCTAAATATAATTCAAATCTGTATATTTCCTATGAAATTTTCTTAGGCCGGCCTCTTCCATATGACCCACAATTCCTAAGACTTCTTAAGAAACGATTTGTTTTGGAGCTGTTGACTACAAAGCATCTTAATATATATTTACCCTCGACACTGATTCACTGACTCTGTCACGCAGTATGTAGGAATTTAAATAGGCATTCTATAATAAAAAAAATAATATTTTTTTTTGTACAGAAATTGTGTTTTCCCCAAATTTTTTTTTTAACAAAGTTTTGTTTTCCAAAATTTTTTTTAGAAATTTTTTTTTTTTACTAAAATTTTTTTTCAAAAAAAATTTTTTTTTTTAACAAATTTTTTTTTCCAAATTTTTTTTTTTAACAAAATTTTTTTTTTCCACAAAAAATTTTTTTTTCAACAAAATTTTTTTTTCAAGAGAAAAATTTTTTTTCAACAAGTTTTTTTTTTTCAACAAAATTTTTTTTTTCCAACAAAAAATTTTTTTTTTCAACAAAATTTTTTTTTTCCAACAAAAAATTTTTTTTTTCAACAATAGTTTTTTTCCATATTTCAACGGGCGCCATAGGCGCATTACAACTTACTAGTTGTCAATATTCTCACATTGCGATATCGCTGATCTGAGCCCATTGTTGAGCCACATCCTGCTGCGTTGTGTTATGAGCAGTTTCGCGGCAGCGCTGTTTGGTTTTTTAGCATTCCCTGTGCTACACTTGAAAAGTTCAAGCTGAGGTTTGACACGCCAGTTATCGTCGCCGCAGAGCTCATGTGTTTCTCTGAAAGTGCGATGATCTAAAGTTCCAGTTATTTTTCAATACAAAGTTAGAGGATTGAGCACCGGAGACTGAGGCATAAATATCATCAATGGACTACACAATGGTTTAATCCAACAACAGTCCCCCGGTTAACATCAGTGACCAGACCAAGAAATCGAGTTTTCTCATTCCTTTGTAAAAGGTGTCTAGTCCGATCAGTTAGTATACAAATTGAATTATGCCCAGCTCACAGATTTTTATTGTTGCATGGATCCAACAAACAATATTCAAGAGATTTAATAAAGAAATTCTCTTACATTTCCAGATGTTCTTGCAACCATTCATGAATGTGTTTTTTTGAACCCGTAAATCCACATGAAGCGGAGGCCGAGGCCTGAAAAGTTGAAAATCTTAAAAAATAAATAAGTTTTTGCAAAAGTGGGGAATTTGTGCATTTCGGATGAGTAAGCAACCGTCCATGTGTACTACACCGTGTTACAAAAAATAGATTTTTTTCTGTCCTATGAACCAAATTTACTTTTTCGGAAAGGGGGAAAAAAATAAAAATACACGTGTATCGGCGATTTTCATGTATACGTCAGAATTTTTTTTTTTAAGTTTGAAGTATGAAACTCGTAGTGGCCTGTAAAAGCCTTTGGAACAATTTTTAAACCCTTTTTCAGTGATCCAATCGAGCTGAAATTTTTTAAAAAATAGATTTTTATCAATTCTCAGATTTTCCTAAATTTTTTTTTTAAATGGTTATCGTTTTTTTAAGGTTTCAGTCAAAAAAAATTTTTTTTTTCGTCACGCTTAAGTAGTTTAAAAATTTGGAGTCTCTTCAAGTTATGCTAAGAAAAGTGAAAAAAATATTTTTTTTTCAAAAATAATAAAAATTGGGGAAAATCTGAGAATTGATAAAAATTGTTTTTAAAAATTGTCTGTATCACGTCAAATTTTTTAAAAAATAGATTTTTATCAATTCTCAGATTTTCCTATTTTTTTTTTTTTTTAAATGGTTATCGTTTTTTTAAGGTTTCAGTTCAAAAAAAAATTTTTTTTTTTCGTAACGCTTAAGTAGTTTAAAAATTTGGAGTCTCTTCAAGTTATGCTAAGAAAAGTGAAAAAAATATTTTTTTTCAAAAATAATAAAAATTGGGGAAAATCTGAGAATTGATAAAAATTGTTTTTAAAAATTGTCTGTATCACGTCAAATTTTTTAAAAAATAGATTTTTATCAATTCTCAGATTTTCCTAATTTTTTTTTTTTAAATGGTTATCGTTTTTTTAAGGTTTCAGTTCAAAAAAAATTTTTTTTTTTTCGTAACGCTTAAGTAGTTTAAAAATTTGGAGTCTCTTCAAGTTATGCTAAGAAAAGTGAAAAAAATATTTTTTTTTTCAAAAATAAAATTGTTTTTAATTTGACGTGATACAGACACTTCCACGAGTCTGCCTGCCAAAAATCAGCTCGATTGGATCACTGAAAAAAGGTTTAAAATCGGTCCAAAGGCTTTCACACAGGCCACTACGAGCTTCATACTTCAAGCTTAAAAAAAAAATTCTGACGTGTACATGAACATCGCCGATACACGTATATTTTTATTTTTTATCCCCTTTCCGAAAAAGTAAATTTGGTTCATAGGACAGAATGTGTGTAACACGGTGTTAGGGATGTAACGAAGTTTCTTTCGCATATGAGAATCATTCGGATCATTTCGAAATATTCGCTTTCTCATTCGCTTTAGCAAAAAATATATTTTCGTTTCGTTTTCGCTAAAACCACATTCGTTACATCCCTAAAATGCCTCCCTCATCACGATTTTAAAGTTTAAATGAAACACTAACATACAGTCGGTGGTAAATTTCCTTTTTCTAGGCCCTCTAGCGCCCTCTAGAAGCTCGGGGAATACCTTGTTGAACAGCTGAAAATACGGATGGCGACGAGGTCCGATAGTATGTTTGTAATCTTCGCACAAGACTGAAAAATATCAAAATCTGGAGTAGCAGTTCTAGTGTGGCCAGACTAAAGTGCTCGGCAACATTGCCCACGATCAACAGAGAAAGGGAATTTATTTCTTTATAGGGGTAAAACTTAAATCTCAAATCTGTTAGGGCTGGCGCATATAATTTCGTAGGCCAATAGTTCACACCCTGCCAAACTGAACCAGATAGCGAAGCCGAAGATAAATTCGACTGAAGCCGAAAACAATTTGCCGAAATACAAAACGATTGCAGCTAAACCATAATACTTGCGACGGCGGCTTAAAGTCGGCTACAGCCGTCATTTGCTTATATCCGTTGCCTGCCCTATGTCGCCACAAATTGCTTCGTGGCTTTGTTATGTCGGCCACTACCCATGTTCCCATAACAAAGTCTAATATAACGTATGTAGCTTAGGGAGATCTGAAAGCTATGAACCCCTTAAGCGGGGCAACAACGGAACTGGAAAACATGGTTGCTGCAATCCCCACAAGCCACAATGACACTCTTTCATTACCCTGGCCAACTTTCCTCCAAGCCATCCCATGACACACGCATTGTTCGAATGCATGGCTACCCTGACATTGCAACATATAGTGCATATTTTCAATAATTTATGCGTCTATTTAAATAAAGTGTTATTATGGACTAGTACTGGTGCTTGTGCCAACAACGCAATAATGTGCCCTCGCTCACCTCCGTGCCAGAGTACCCTTCTGCAGCGCATGGGCAACACTAATTCCGTCCAGTCAGTCGGTCGCTGATTGTTGCCCATAATGCAAATAATCGCCTCAGCAAATCTTTATTTTTGGGATAATTTGCATTTAAATCACGTTTTTGAACGAATTTCAGTTTTAAGTTGTTGTTGTTGTTGCCTTCGTCTATTCTTTCATGAATGAAACACAATTCATTGCTGTGAAGGACCGTCTAAGCAGATACCGGCGACATCAGGCGCGACACGAATAATTGTAACAACCGAGGCGACAACATTTGATTTCTTACACTGTGCAAGTGAGCAGCGTGGTAATGCAACACCCGGCATATCTGGAAAATGAAATTAAAACAACAACGCAAGTGCAATAAATTTCCAAATTTTATTATACAAGTACATGTGAGACAGGGATCGCGGATCGCGTTCAGTTGTGCGAGGTATTATCTCTTTAAATGCAATAATAATATGCAATCAGACAGGGTGCATATGTTTTCGATCTTAAATTGTGTTGTATACACAAGATGCAAGACGCAACACAGTACCCGAATACAATACAATTCATTTAGTGCAACATAACGACAACAAAGCCAACAAAAACATTGAATAATGTACAGTGGTTTCACGCGCAACAAACAACAAATGCATAATGTGAACATTATCAATATGATGAATAGTGTACATCAATTTGATGAACATTGTACATCAGTTTAATGAACACTGTACATCAGTTTGATTAACATTGTGCATTAATTTGATGAACATTGTACATCAATTTGATGAACATTGTACATTAGTTTGATGAACATTGTACATCAATTTGATGAACATTGTACATCAATTTGATGAACACTATGCATCAGTTTAATAAACATAGTACATCAATATGATGAATAGTGTACATCAATTTGATGAACACTGCACACCAATTTGATGAACAATGTGCATCAGTTTAATGAACACTGTACATCAGTTTGATGAACACTGCACATCCATTTGATGAACATTGTACATCAATTTGATGAACATTGTACATCAATTTGATGAACATTGTACATCAGTTTAATGAACATTGTACATCAATTTGATGTACATTGTACAATTGGATGAACATTGTACATCAGTTTGATGAACATTGTACTTTAATTTGATGAACATTGTACATCAGTTTGATGAACATTGTACATCAGTTTGATGAACATTGTACATTAATTTGATGAACATTGTACATCAATTTGATGAACATTGTACAACAATTTGATGTACATTGTACAATTGGATGAACATTGTACATCAATTTGATGAACATTGTACATCAATTTGATGAACATTGTACATCAATTTGATGAACATTGTACAATTGGATGAACATTGTACATCAGTTTGATGAACATTGTACATCAATTGGATGAACATTGTACTTTAATTTGATGAACATTGTACATCAGTTTGATGAACATTGTACATTAATTTGATGATCATTGAACATCAATTTGATGAATAGTGTACATCAATTTGATGAAAAATGTACATTTTTTTAAATAAAAATTTTGCGTTACTCTTTTACAAAAGGCGCAATTTTAAAAATTATTTGCTGTCGCTCTCCTGGGAAGTTTACTATTATAACTCATGTTGGTATTCGTGAAAACCACAGAATTGTTTATAAGAAAAAATCGCATATAAGAAAGACTTTTGAGATATTTGTTGACTTTCTTACTACTTTCTTCTACTATAACTTTTCAAAAGCCTTGCATAGTTTCCATTTCTTCTTAAATTGTTTCACAGTTTTTCTTCATATTTCAAACCACTGTACTCGCAACTGGCACTCGCAATTGTTTGGCTTACTGGTACCTGCCTACCAACCTACGCCGATTTCGTATTCATCGTTTAAATGTTTGGCTTAAAGCGAAATGGTGAAACATTGTTACGCGTGCGCAGAGCAAGCAAAGAAACGACGAACAGCGACACCGATGATGACGACAGAGCCAACACAAAGACAGCCACAGACAGACTAACAACGACAACGACGACATTTTGTTAAATACCACGCAAAACTGCTCAGAAATACCCCAAAAAGAAAACCATGTTCAATTAGATATTCTCGCATTTAGAATTATCATGGCTGAATTTTTTGAATTAATTAGGGAGAAGTTCCGCAGGTGTTCCAAGGAAATGATTTTGTTCGTCATCTATTGGTTGTTTATCAAACAGAATTATGACAAAACGAGGGGAGGAGCACGCGATAACACAGGGGAAGTTATTTTCAGTTGGCAAAAATAGTTGAGTCGTTCGGAGACAACATCTGGGAGTTTCTTTTCAGAGAGCAAATCCTTTGCCCAATCTATGACACGTTCTATGTTAACGAGGAGTACAGGGGTTTAGCGAGCTTTATCCCGACATAAGCCCCAAAAAACAAATGAAAATTAAATGAAGTGTAACCTAAAAATTATGAAAAACTCCCCAATTTTGTATGATTTTTTTTTTTGGGCATTTTTCATAGAGCCAAGGGCAAGGACCATGGAAAGCGCAGACAGGGATGACCGAAGCTACGGTGAAAGCATCAAGTGCAAGAACTCATGCAGATCCTTGGTATCACGAATTTGTGCCCAACATGTGTATTGGTACCCATTTTCATGGCAACATTACAAAACCAAAGGAAAGTGCACCGCAAACTAATGAAAATGTGACCCCAAAATTTCCCGTTATTGTTTTCTGCGTGAAAATGGGGCCCACTTTCGTATTGAGGTTTGAAGTGTCATTTTCATATTTCCCACGAAAATGAGCTCCTAAAATGTGTGATGGATATTTATTGAAATTTTTTCAAAAAGGTATTTATGGTAGAATCGTGAAAAGCGCCTCAGTTGAAACATTTTTCATTTTGATTTTTCATTATTTATCCCAATAATTAAATTAGAATGTGAAGTGTATTTATGGCCAAAGAAAGAAAAGCATCGCAAGCGAAACATTTTGAAGACATATTTGTTTACAATTGTTCTTTTTTATTTTCTTTATCTTGGTTAACATTTGGGACACAAAATCGTATCCGAAATTGGAGAGTATTTTCATTAAACAAAGCTAAAGTTCCATGAAATGAGACCTTACAAATCGACTAAGTAGAAAACATAAATAACTCCCAAAATGTAAAATTAAGCTCGACGCATGATAATTGGAACTCATTGTCGTAACAATACTTTGGGGCTAAATTTCATAATTAAAATTGACCCCAAAAAAAACAAAGACACACAATTTTATGTTTGTTTTTTTTGGTGGGCTTCAAACGTATTTTTAATGTAAGTGTACCCCAAACTATTGATACGACAATGAGTCCCAACAATGATTTGCGGGTCCCACTTTCATTCTGAGGCCTTAGGGGTCTTTAGGGTCAATGAAAATTCACCCCAAATTGAAAAGTAAATTAATCAGGAAATTTTATGATTTTACAGGGCTGCATTTCTGGTAAACATACGCAGATATCCGTCCCGATTGGTGGTGAATATCATACGACACACTAATCAAAATCACCTTAACATATAACAACGCAATCGCAGCCAAATCATTCATTCATTCATTCGTTTGTTCATTCAATTCTCAATTAATTCCTAATCCAGTTTCATATAATTTGCATTTTGATGCCGTTGCTGCTTACAACCAAACACACTCAGCATCTACTCATTCATTCATAAAAAAAAATCAATTCAACTTGATATTAATTAAAAATATTTGTTCGTTTTCGTATACGAGTATAATGGCTATTACAACTTTTTACAATAATAAATTACAGTGTTATAAGATACAACAAAATACAAAGAGACTCTAGCACCAGTGAACAGTTTGTAGGTGTTTATTTCTTGTTTTTTTGTTTTTTTTTTTATACAATTTTATTGTCAATGATTGTTTAAAATATAAAAACGACGGCCAGCATTTACGATTGTAAGAGCGAAAAAAAAGGTGCGATAAATTATATTTTCATAGCGAATAATTTCAAACAACAGCGCCAGCAATCGGTAGAGGACCAGCCGACAATCAAACACACACAGAGAGGCCCAGAGTTATGAATGGAAGCACTGAGGTAATGTTTTGTTCCACTGCTACTTATTCGACGTTATAGGCTGAGATTTTCTACGTAGTACATACATACATACGTTGCAAAGCGCTGCCGTTGTGTACGATTTATGTACACGAACGACCCAACTGAACAAAGACATCAAATTGTTAGCAGTCATTTGTTAACTAAATTTGTTGCTATTGTTGGCTGTTAACAATTTGAGTCCGCTACAATTGCGTAATCAGAGTATGGGTCTTAGTAGGAGGCTTATGTGTGGAAAGAAAACAGCGACAATCATTTGGCCAAGCTTTATGCCGAACGGAAAACGTGCATACCATTCAGCAGGTTTTCCTCGCTTTCTTTGCGCTGATGTATTGTTTGATTTCAAAGTGACTGGCGTCGCTGTCAAACAATCTATGGAATACTTTTAGGACTTTACTGTGAAAAATAATAGCCAATCGCTATTTTCTTCCTTTTTTGCAGGTTCAATCTAATACTACGTAATGTTTAAATGCAATTTAAGTATCCTACAATTGTGCGGCTTACTCTTTGGCAGAGCTGAAAACGTGCATACCATTCAGCAGGTTTTCATCGCTTTCGTTATGGCCGCAGTTTGAGTGTTTTTGGGGCGACTGGAGTCGTTGTAAACCAAAATGAACGAACAATTTTTAGGATTTCCATCCATTTCACCAATACAACTTGCTGAAGAAAGCAAACATGTAAGCGAGAGAAAAAATTTAATCATAATTTTCTTCAATAGAACTTGCTAAAGTGGAATTTAGGCGTATGGCTATGCGGGAAAAAATTTAATCAAAATGTCCTTAATAGAACTTGTTTAAGTGGAATTTATGCTCATTATTTGAAGGCTTATATAAAAGCCATGCCTTAAATGTGACTCTAAACCATGATGATGGTGATTACTAAAACGTTTAATTTATTATTTAATTATTAATAAACTCGAAACCCTTGTTCAAATGCGATTAAACACATCTGAGGTGGTTCGGCTTTCTTGTAATGTTTTTTTAAAGTCATTCACAGCTTTCTTTACCAACTCGCAATGACATGACAATTTATCAATTTATTGACAATATTATTTAAAACAAATATTTGTTGGCAACAATTAATTGCAATTATTTTGCTGTTTACTTATTAGCAGAATCTAATCATTTAGATTTAAAAACGAGCATCGATTGCTTGTTTGGGATTTCATTAATAAAACATTTCATAATAACAATAATTTCCATAGCAGTCTTGTGTTATTGTTTCAGCCATTGCCATTGAGGTGGTTGCTGTTGCTGTTATTGTTGCTGCTGCTGCTGCAAGCATTTCATACTGACATGTCATAAATGACAACCTACACACCGGAAGTTGCTACTTTATGAATTTCATAGATACACGATTAAGCGAAACGAGTTTCGATTTTATGGTGATTACACAAAATCTACGATGTCGCCTTAAGAGATGTGCGATTTCAATTTCAAATAATCGGGATTTTCGGAATTAATTTTTATTGATCTGTTAAATCAAACTGATGATCAAGTGTTAATCTCTTTTATGGCTGTAACTTTTCCATTGGCCAGTGTTGTGGCCATTGAATATGTTTATTTTCTTTTTATAGTATGTGTGGTGGTTGGTGGCGTCCGAGTGGGTGGGGGCATTGTTTTTTCGGGTTACAAATGTGGAATTGACAATAGTTCGTGCATGATCATTAATCTTTGCCTCTAATAGATCATTGTGGAATTGTTTCGTGTGTATTTCCTTTTGACACACTTTAACATTCTAAATTTATCTTACACACCTTCTGTTTTTGGGTTGCTTTAGACTCACAAACACAGCGCAGAAACGATTTTCAATAAATTGTTCAATTTGAAAATTCGTTAGAAGAAAAATTATGTATTTATGCTCAAATCAAATTCACAACAAGAAAAAAAAAACGTTTCTGTCGTCTTTATGCATTTGTGTAAGCAACCAAAAAAAAAAATGCAATCAAATTGAAATGTCTTAAATTGTGTTCTGTCACTGAGCGGGGAAACCTAAGGCACCATTGATTTGCCATTGACATGGTACTTCACTAACACACAGAGCTTGAGATTTGACTCTGTGAAATATTGAGTGGACATGACCATCGCCTTGTGGATCTTCCCTAAACGGCAGTATTCTCTCATACGGCGATTCCTCCACCAAACCGAACTAACAATGAGATTTAGGCGGGAAACCATAGACACCACGAAACGCCCCAAAGAATCTTTCAGAGTTGGCCAGGCTATGACAAAACTTCTTGAGGAGCTAGACCAAGCGACTCACAGTGGTCCTGAATTTAATTCCATCGGCCAAAAATCAATATCTTTTGAAGTGAACTATTATTAACAAATACAATAAAGACAATAAAACGCATTTTATATTAAAAATACAGGGTCCGCCAAATAACTTTTCTTTTGTTTGAAAGTTCTATAAAAAAAACTACTGGATATTTTCTCAAATTTATTTTTTTATTTGAAAGTTAGTAATGGAAAATAATTTCATTCAAATAGCCTAACGACATCAGCTCTGCGGCTGCGATCTTCAAAAACAGGGCGAAAAACATCGAGTGTAGCTTCGGCTGTGTGGCACGTACCGCCGTCCTGTTGAAATCAAATGTTGCCCATATCCTCCTCTTCAATTTTTGTAAACAAAAATTCGTTCAACATGGCCCGATAACGAAAATAACGAAAACGAAATAAGCACTAGTTTGAAAAAAAAACGTTAGATGGCGGACCCTTTATTTGAGTACAATACATCTTAGGCTGCATGAGATGCAGTTCGACAAAGTCAAACAATCAAATTAAATTTTTCTCAAATGTCGTAAAAAAAATGAAAAAAAAAACCAAAAATATAGGAAAATTATCCCTAAAATTGAAAAATAGTAATCAAAATAGACAACTTTAGAAATATTTCTAAAATATATGCAATTGCCCAATACATATGGCTGATACCCTAAAAGAAACCCTCAAACCTTGCCTACAATCAGTTTTTTACAGAACTCAAAAATGTTTGCTACATCAAAAGTTACAGACTTTGGGCCGGCGGAATTTGACAACAGACAACTGTGCGGCATTTCAGATTAGAGAGAGACCCTTTACCGCGGCCCTTCCCACTCAACTCGTTGTTACTTCCCCGATTTTCAAATAACAACAAAATGTTATGCACTTCACGATAAACCTCACGCACACAAATATCTTCAGGGCCTTCACGATACAGACACAGCCGCCAACAACGGAATCGAGAAGCAATGAAAATTCCTCCGTTCCATTCGACTGAGTGTCACCCATAAAATTCGTGGTGAGGTGAGGTGCGATGCAGCATCAGTGTCAGTTAAGAAATTTCGCTTTTCTGTTTTGTACGTTTTTCGGGAATTTTAAGATTTATGCCGAACAAATTTAATGGGATTTCTGTGGAGTGGCGAGGCGGAGCGGCAGACGGGGCGATTGGCGTGGAATTAATTTGTAAATACGGAGGCCAACATTTAAAATAATGACAATCAGCGGAAAATGCATCACTCACTGTGGCGGGGAGTGTCGTCGCATCGTGTATACCCTACAGTAATACAAATAACTTTGGATAGAGAGCATGAAACCCGAAATGGAAAAGAGGAAAATTACTTGGCTGTTTGGAAAATCTTCGAATTCGGTCAAATAGTTAAATTTCCTAATATGGAAATATATCCACAGATTTTTATTAGAGTGTATTCTTTTTGAGAAAATATTTTATAAGATTTTTTAGACCTCTTTGGTATGAATGTAGGAAGCTATCGTTCACCGGGATAAACATCAGAAAGTAAAGTAATATTTTTGCTAAAATTTGCTAAAAAACTTTTACAGTCACCGAATTCAAACAAATTATTTCATTATATCAAAAGACTTGTTTGACAATCTCATAGCAACAGTTATGACGCGGAAAGTGAGCAGCTATCAGCTACATATTATGAAATATTTGATTTTGTTTTGGCTAATAATCGAAATAGAAATATTTTGTTTATATATTTTTTGGCCGCATCTACTTTTATCGGACCCACCTCCAAAATAAAAGAAAAATATATATATACAGTATAATTCGCTTAGCTGCACTGAATTTCGGTGCACAAATTTTTGTGCACTTAAGCGAAATGTGCACTTATCCCAAGTATTTTACCGGCACACCAGAGGGAGTTATCCGGATTTTTTTTTACCGGCACACATAAGGCAGTTATGCGATTAGTGCTCTTATCCGGAATTTGCTGCCAAGCAAAGGGGCAGTTCTCTTTGAAATGACCCCAAAATCACACAATGAAAAGATTACCTTAAATTGCAACCAACTACATATATCCGAACATGAAGGGCATATTTGAAATCGTGAAAACATTTCCTTTAATTTGAGTACCATAGTGGTGGTTTTTTTTTGTATATGAAGCCCCCACTTTAGCCCCAGCCAAAGATTTGACTTTTTTTTTTTTTTTTTTTTTATATATTTTATAAGTGGTCCCAAAAAGTCAATTTAGTCCAATTTTGTTTATAAAATTAGCTAAAAAATAATGTTTGGTTTTGTTCTCGATAAAATGTCTGTCGGCAAAAGTCAGAAGCTATCTGCAACCTTTGATGAACGTGATAATTTGTCCCGGGTTTCAAATAAATGTGCTACGAGTCGCATTGGAAAATATTGCTCTGCTCTGAATTCAATTCATAAACTTTCCTTGTTTACCCATTTTATGTTGTGGTTGACATGTAGAAGCTATCAAGTAACATTTTTTGGAAAACAAAAATTGGCAGTGGTTGCATTTTTTTTCTTCAATATATTGTACTGATTGTATTTTTTTTATAAAATATCAGCAACATAATATTATGTCAGAAGCTATCTTCCACCTTTAATGAGATATTCGAAAAAGAAAACTCGCACCGCTTTTCGATAAATTGTACAAAAACTCGAATTAGACTAAATTGCTCTGATAGCCTTCCTTGTTTAAGCCAGAAGCTATCGTTAAAATTGCCACAGAAAAAAGCCTTGCATAGATTTCCAAAATCTTTCCTTGTTTACCCATTTTATTTTGTGGTTGACATGTAGAAGCTATCAAGTAAAATTTTTTGGAAAACAAAAATTGGCATTTTTTTTTTTCAAAATATTGTACTGATTGTATTTTTTTTTATAAAATATCAGCAACATTATATAAACTCAGCTTTTTTTATCTGCCAATGTCAGAAGCTATTTTCCACCTATAATGAGATATTTGAAAAATAAAACTCGCACCGCTTTTCGATAAATTGTACAAAAACTCGAATTAGACTAAATTACTGTGATAGCCTTCCTTGTTTAAGCCAGAAGCTATCGTTAAAATTGCCAAAAAAAAAGCCTTGCATCGATTTCCAAAATCTATGTCCCATGACTTTATGATAACGTAACAGAAAAAAAATCTCTTTTTGCCTTAACATCGTGCAGCTATCGTCAACCCTTAATCATCTATTGACTGTAAACTTGTATGAAAACCACAATAGACTCAAGTCTTCCAATATATTTTATTCTAAGACTGTTGCCGTTGTACTGTGGACTATAATATAGACTTTAATAGTAGGAAGTTATTACAAGTAGGAGGAAATCTAAGTCAATACACAAATGTGTTTTTTTTTTTCAAAAATATTTTTTTTTCTAAAAAAATTCCAAGTGCAAATAATAACATTTATTGGATATTTATTTATTAATTGACATCTTGTTTGGAATCTTGTGTTAATAAACATGCAGCTATCGTAAACCCTTAATGAGTTATTGACGTATGATATACACAATAGACTCGAATCTGCCAATATATTTTGTTCTAAGACTGTTGCCGCTATAATATAGACTTTAATCTTCAGAAGCTATCATCTGCTGGGGAAAATCTAAGTCAATACAAAAATATGTGTTTAAAAAATTGCAAGTACAATTAAAAGCGTTGGTTGGATATATTTATTAATTGACATCATGTTTGGAATTTGGTGTTAATAAAAACATGCAGCTATCGTTCGCCCTACAAAGTTATTGACAGAAAACCCATAAGAAATCAGCAAAAGAATCAAATTTTCTAATATATTTTATTGTAAGACTGCCGTTCTACTGTGGTTTATAATATAGTCCTTAATAGTTGAAAGCTATCATCTGCAGGAGGAAATCTAAGTCAATACAAAAATATGTTTTTAAAAGAATTGCGAGTGTAATTAAAAGCCTTGGTCGGAATAATGTTTATTGCGGGTTCTCTTATTATGGAACTACGTGTTTAACAACGTGCAGCTATCGTTAACACTTCAAGAGTTATTGAATGAAAACTCATAAGAAATCAACATTAGAAGCGGATATTCCAATATATTTTATTCTAAAATTATTGTCTTGGCTATAATTTAGTCTGCAGTAGTTGGAAGCTATCATTTGCAGGGAAAGAGCCAAGTCAATAAAAATTTATGTGTTTAAAAAAGGTTCAAGTGTAATTAAAAGCATTTCTGATTTAAAATTATGTATTTAGCAGCTATTTGAATCAAATTTTCAAATATATTCTATGACAGTTGTCGTTGTGCTTTGGCTATAATATAGGCTTTAATAGTCGATAGCTCTCAGCTGTAGGAGAAAAGCTAAGTCAATAAAAAAATATGTATTTAAAAAAGCTTAGAAATGTATCAAAAGTATTGCTTGGAATTATGTTTGAGTACCCTCTTATTTCAAATTATTTGTTTAACAGCCTGCAGCTATCGTTAATGAGCTGTTTTAACTTAAACGAAAAAGAATTCCACTTATTAGAATAAAATTGTCCAATATGTTTTATACACGTTTCTCTGTAAATGTCGAATCTATCACCACGGACTGCGATCAGCAACTTTGTGGTTAACAGCGAGAAGCCATGGACCATGGAATGAGGAAAGAACGAATAAACACTATTTCTAATTTAATTAAAAAATTAATTGAGTTTATTAATATATCAAGTAATTTAATAATATATTAATCAATTTCTAACCCAAGTATTTATAAAAATTACAACAACAAAAAAACGCTATTAAGAAAAATTTATGAAAATACAAAGAAAATTTTCTCACATATTTCTTAAGAAAGGTTTTTTTCTTTTAATTTTTATGAATTGTTTTGCTTTTGATTTCTTTAGTTTCGTTTTTTTTTTTAATTTTTAGCAAATATTTTGGAATCTTCGGAATTATGCCAGAGCTCTAACTATTTGTAGTCATTTGTAATAATCATTTTAAAAAGCAAAATGGATAACTGTCTCAAAGCTAACTACTCGCGGGAGATTGAAGATCACAAAACGTGGCCCAATTCTCCTGAGACCGAAGTCCGAAGTACTGGGTATTGGTTTCCTCGGAAAATCATACGACTTTGCCTTACCTCCCCCTCCCATCCAAATGTTAAGGAGGTTATCCATAAAAAAAAATATACACTTTTTCTTTGCTATAAATTAGTCGTCCGCTTCCCTGTTCAATGCTCTCCAACGGTCCGATCCC
Source organism: Hydrotaea cyrtoneurina (assembly GCA_958296145.1). NCBI lineage: Eukaryota > Metazoa > Arthropoda > Insecta > Diptera > Muscidae > Hydrotaea > Hydrotaea cyrtoneurina. Next base: position 23,899,060 of record OY282512.1, read on the forward strand.
ATTCATTTGTCATGTCGACCGAAAGCGAAAACATTGTATATCTTTGTAAAGTGTTTTAGATGGGGCGCAAAACTTGTTGGATTTATCGATTGTTTTTCAGTTTCGTTCGGATCGAAAATAAATGTGTGCCAAGTTTTTTAGGTTTCCATGCGGAGCGTGATCGTGGCCGTCGCCGCGGCAGTTGTTGTTCAAATGTTTTCCGAGCGAAATGGCGGCAATATTTAATGATCAATCATTATGATTATTGAGTTGATCTTCATGACGATGATCATCAGCGAGGGGCAGCAGCCAGCCAAAGAAATGGATCGATATGTATCGCTTCACTATATAATGAGTGTGTGTGTGTTTTGTTGTTGTTGTTGCTGGGTTGTTCGCTTCCCCCATCCCTGTCCGCCCGTCTTCTGTGGCCTTTGTGCTGCTGTGCGTTCTTTGAAATGTTGATCCATTCGCTTGACATGATTTAGTGTTCACATGTTGTTTGCAAATGAGTTTGAAATATATTCGATTTTAGTAGCAGTTTTTCCGCCACACAGTGGCTCTAAACCACATAAAAGTGATACTAATTATTTCTATTATAAACTTTAAATGCGATTGTCATACAAGGCCTGCAGTTGCAGCTTTAAGATAATCGAGGACTTGATCTACCTCGTCTCCGCCCTCCATAGAATCCATATAGTCAGCATTAATGCTACTTTGAAGAAAGCCAACAATTCGATAGCAGATTCTTCTGTCGATGAAATGAATTCGGCTCCTTTTCGAGTGAAAAATCCTTAAAGTATTTCCAATGTTATTTTATTCATAGCCCCTATTTTTTTTCCAGCCACTGTGTCGCTGTTTATTTTCAATTAATACAAATAGTGAAGGAAAATTTATGTGGTATATTTTTTGAATGCAGGGAAATTTATGCCGGGAACGTACTTTCAGTTTATCCCGCGGACTGAGCGAAACCAGATGAAACCTGTGAGGTTTGAACACGGATAATTTACCTACTCTGCAGATTATCCAGTAAGTGTACAATAAAACTACGATTATATAGTGAAAAGTAAATAAAATATATTAAAAAAAAACAATAACAAACAACGGCCACGGAGCGGTCATTAACAATAAATTCAAGTGGAAGGAAATGTTATTGAAAATAAATTTGAGCATGTTTTGCACATGACCACAGTGACCTTAATAGCAATTGCAAAAATGTTTCCATAATTCTTAGTACAGAGCATACGGCAACATAAACATATGATGAATATGATCGTCATAAAATTCTTCTACAGTCTCTGTAGTCTATAGTCCCCCCTCACACAAAAAAACCGTTTGGCAAACAAAGAAACACCCACTGTGAATGGCATGAGGCACAACGACCACCGACAGACAGTTGGATAGACGGGACGGGACGGTCAGACTTACGGGGCTTACAGCATTTAACGCCACTTAACCCAAATAGCTGGAAGTTTGCCACAAAACGCTTTTCCACATTTTCCACTTACATGCTAGAGGAGTCGCAGGAGGTGGGACATTGGGCATAACCCCAGACTATTTTTCTTTGGCTAAAACCATAAATATCAGTTAATATTCAAATTTAACTACAAAATGTTTAATAGCCGGCCATGTATGTACGTCTGGTTGGGCATCGTTGCTGACGTCTTTTTGTGTGTTTTCACCAACTCCTGTTGACTTGGCCAACATTTTATTCCCAAAGAGCAGACAATGTGTAACACAAGCACCCATTGCACGGCCCGAAATTCGAACACAGTCAAACACAATCGTAAACTATAAATGACAGTTACGATCTTCGGTGCATTTTTATGGCCAGCATCCTTAGAAGCGGCGTCACTTTAAGTTGATCATGCCACATGTGACAGCTTTGAAAAATATACCCGGAAAACAGTCCTCTTCAGTGAAACAGTCCCTCGCAATTAGAAAAATACTAAAATAAAGTGCATATTATTCAGGTTTTCCCTAATCTCCCCAAACCCAATACTCAGTTTAGGGTATTCCTTGTCTTGGTGTCTTCCAAACATCCCATGAGATTAGTGAAAACCTTGTGTTGCACATGCAGCGCCGTTCAACAAATATGACTCTGTTAAAATGAAAGATGACATAAATTGCATTTAAATATTGGTCAATGTAATAAAATTTTAACGGACATGAATGCTGGACACTCCACTGCACCCCATCGCACCGTTCCTTCTAAGGCGCACACATTGGCACAGCCAACCGAAGCTGGAGGAGTAATAAAACGAAGACAAGGTATGAAATCATGACACAACTGATCCACTAAGCATTAAGTTTCTCCTACTAATGGTGCGGCGGCTGCCGTTGCCGCCGTTCTTATTGTTTATGGTTGCACTTTTTGGTCGGTTGTGGCTCTTTCTCATTTTTGGGCCAAAACGAAAAAAAAAAAAACTGTTACTTGAAGTTAATATTTTCGACTGAGCGCAGCAGCTACTTTGGCCACGTTAGAAGAAGAAATAAATAAATGTGTCTGGTAAAACTATTAATGAAACTACAACTAAAAGCTTTTACATTTAAAAGAGTCCGGGCGACATATAAGAGTAGTCTTTCGTCTCGGGGGGGTTAGTATGAACGGGTTGGAACCATGACAAAGGTGTTTGACAAAAAAAAAAAACAGGAAAGGTTAGGTATTTTTTGTAGCCTAGGAATGAATTAAATTAGAAAAACAGAACATTGCATTTGTTGAAAATGTAAAACTTTTCTTAAAAAATATGAGACATTTCATAAAATATATGAAACATTTCATAAAATATATGAAACATTTCATACAATATATGAAACATTTCTTAAAATATATGAAACTTTTCATAATTACTAAATATTTTATACACAATAAATAAGTAAATTAAAAATTTCATAAAAAAAATATGAAAAATTTAAAAAAAAATAATAATTTCATAAAAAAATACGAAACGTTTCATACAATATATGAAAAAATATTGAATATGAAACGTTTCATAAAAGATATGAAACATTTCTTTGAAAAACGAAATTAATATTTTAACATTTAATGAAAGTATTAATAAATTAATTAAGTATTTAATGAATTACCGTTATTTAATTTTTACATTTATAACATCTTTAATCGGTTCGTGATAATAATTCAATTCTTAATTAATTTTTAATTAATTAGTTAATTATGTTTTAAATAATTAGTTAATTAATTTTTAATTAATTAGTTAATTAATTTTTAATTAATTAGTTAATTAATTTTTAATTAATTAGTTAATTAATTCTTAAATAATTAGTTAATTAATTCTTAATTAATTAGTTAATTAATTCTTAATTAATTAGTTAATTAATTCTTAATTAATTAGTTAATTAATTCTTAATTAATTAGTTAATTAATTCTTAATTAATTAGTTAATTAATTCTTAATTAATTAGTTAATTAATTCTTAATTAATTAGTTAATTAATTCTTAATTAATTAGTTAATTAATTCTTAATTAATTAGTTAATTAATTCTTAATTAATTAGTTAATTAATTCTTAATTAAATAGTGAATTAATTCTTAATTAAATAGTAAATTAGTTCTTAATTAATTAGTTAATTAATTCTTAATTAATTAATTAATTAACTTTTAATAAAGTAGTTAATTAACTTTTAATTAATAAGTTAATTAATTTGTAATTAATTAGTTAACTAATTTTCAATTTATTAGTTAATTAATTTTGAATTAATTAGTTAATTAATTTTGAATTAATTAGTTAATTAATTTTGAATTAATTAGTTAATTAATTTTGAATTAATTAGTTAATTAATTTTTAATTAATTAGTTAATTAATTTTTAATTAATTAGTTAATTAATTTTTAATTAATTAGTTAATTAATTTTTAATTAATTAGTTAATTAATTTTTAATTAATTAGTTAATTCATTTTTATTTAATTAGTTAATTAATTTTTAATTAATTAGTTAATTAATTAGTTAATTAATTCCTAATTAATTAGTTAATTAATTCCTAATTAATCAGTTAATTAATTCTTAATTAATTTGTTAATTAATTAGTTAATTAATTCTTAATTAATTAGTTAATTAATTCTTAATTAATTAGTTAATTAATTCTTAATTAATTAGTTAATTAATTCTTAATTAATTAGTTAATTAATTCTTAATTAATTAGTTAATTAATTAGTTAATTAATTTTAAATTAATTAGTTAATTAATTTTTAATTAATTAGTTAATTAATTTTTAATTAATTAGTTAATTAATTTTTAATTAATTAGTTAATTAAGTTTTAATTAATTAGTTAATTAATTTTTAATTAATTAGTTAATTAATTTTTAATTAATTAGTTAATTAATTTTTAATTAATTAGTTAATTAATTTTTAATTAATTAGTTAATTAATTTTTAATTAATTAGTTAATTAATTTTTAATTAATTAGTTAATTAATTTTTAATTAATTAGTTAATTAATTTTTAATTAATTAGTTAATTAATTTTTAATTAATTAGTTAATTAATTTTTAATTAATTAGTTAATTAATTTTTAATTAATTAGTTAATTAATTTTTAATTAATTAGTTAATTAATTTTTAATTAATTAGTTTTTTTTTTTTTTTTTTTTTTTAAATTCAGGTTTATTGTGTATGGTATTAATACAATTCATCTTATTGCTAATCCCACGAAGCCAACATGGCTTGTCTGCAGGATGTAGTAGCTTGTCTGCAGGATGCAGTTAATTAATTTTTAATTAATTATTTAATTAATTAGTTAATTAATTTTTAATTAATTAGTTAATTAATTTTTAATTAATTTGTTAATTAATTTTTAATTAATTAGTTAATTAATTTTTAATTAATTAGTTAATTAATTTTTAATTAATTAGTTAATTAATTTTTAATTAATTATTTAATTAATTCTTAATTAATTAGTTAATTAATTAGTTAAATAACTTTTAATAAACTTTTAATTAAGTACTTAATTAATTTTTAATTAATTAGTTAATTAATTTTCAATTAATTAGTTAATTAATTTTTAATTAGTTAGTTAATTAATTTTTAATTAATTAGTTAATTAATTTTTAATTAATTAGTTAATTAATTTTTAATTAATTAGTTAATTAATTTTTAATTAATTAGTTAATTAATTTTTAATTAATTAGTTAATTAATTTTTAATTAATTAGTTAATTAATTTTTAATTAATTAGTTAATTAATTTTTAATTAATTAGTTAATTAATTTTTAATTTATTAGTTAATTAATTTTTAATTAATTAGTTAATTAATTTTTAATTAATTAGTTAATAAATTGTTAATTCATTTTTGATTAATTAATTAGTTAATTAATGAGTTAATTAATTTTTAATTAATTTTTAATTAATTATTTAATTAATTAATTTTTAATTAATTTTTAATTAATTAATTTTTAATTAATTTTTAATTAATTATTTAATTAATTAATTTTTAATTATTTATTTAATTAATTTTTAATTAATTATTTAATTAATTTTTAATTAATTAGTTAATTAATTTTTAATTAATTATTTAATTAATTAGTTAATTAATTTTTTATTAATTAGTTTTTAAGTAATTATTTAATTTAAAAAAATAATCATTATTTTAATCAACCAATTATTCATTTAATCAATTCATTAAGTATTCACTTTCTCACAATTGCCTCGTATCTCGAAAAGTTGTGCCACAATTTCCGTCGATATGTTTGAAGACAACATACAGATGTCCCGCTTGGACCGACAGGCGGACAGACATTTGATGGAAGTACCGCACCACGGTTTGTGGTAACGATGAGTGCATATCTGTGAGGCCGTCTGCACTGCAATGGCTGAGCATGCGCACATGCATCCCTCGAGTGCTAGTCTTAAGGTTGGTTGCATGTGAGCAAAATTAATGAATGGGAGCGCCCGTCTTTCGGTTTATTTTCGGTGACGGCACCACATACACAGCCATACATGACTTCGCATATGTGTAAAGAACATTTTTGTTGGTTGATTTTATTACGATCTTATGTGTGTGTGTGTGTCAGGTTAATTCGAGTTTCTTTGATTTCTTTGGTTTTTATATACATATATTTTTTTTTGAACTCCAAAGAAAATTAAACATTAACGGACAGCCTGACACGGAGGGACTGGCAAACCGATGGACGGACGAACGGACGTAGAGTCTGAGTTGTTCATTACCACCACCATCTTCATCTGCTTCATCTCCTGCTGAAAGTTTTCACCCGCAACCGAAACAACAGATGAAAAAAAACCCGAAAACTGTCAGTTAACAGAAACTGAAAACCACCCCCACCACACCGGCTGCTGCACCTCTTTGTGGCGATGCTGCTCCTCCAATACTTTTGTTGTTGTTTGGTTGTCTGACTAGGTTTTTATTTTTTTTTTGGTAGTGTCTTGTGCCTTTATGCTCCTCCAACATCACAGCAACAGCTCAGCTCTGGGTGATGGCGTGTGTCTGAATGTCTTTGCAATGTTGAGTCTTTGGTTTGCATCCGCTTTGACACTGAATGCATTTGTTTTGGTTGGATTTGTTGTTGTTGCTGGTGGTAGTTGGCTGACTGGCTGGCTGACTGGCTGGCTGGTTACAGCAATTGCGTGGGTCGACTCATTCATAATTTTTGTTTCCATTTTAAACTCTTTTCATTGCTGTGGTTGTAATTGTTGCTGTTGTTGTCGTTTGTTGTTAGTTACTCAAGATACTTTTGAGCTTGAACAGCGACAACACGCTTGACGACATATACACAGATATACAGATACATTAGGGTAATGATGTTGTGCCATAGATTCAGAAAGATCGAGAACAGACTTTCATTTAATTGTCTCTCTGTGGAATGTCGGAAATAGCTTTGGGGCCCGAAGGCTTTTGGCTCACAACGACCCACAAACCATTTGACCGAGAGCTACTTGACGATTTGTGTTAGAAGTGCATGAGACCAGAAAAAAGCATAACCCTAATGTATATAGAGCACACACACGGTTAGGGTATACATACAATATGGATACTTCCATGGGAATTGGGAATTTCCTATGGAGGAGATTTTTGCTCAAGGCACCGCCAGTCAGGAAAAGTGTTTTAATCTGACGGGCCGACATTTAGAGTTAAATGTGGAAGATCCCTGAAATCAGTATACTCTGCCAGATTCCTTGAAGAATAACTGGCCGTCTAAGAGAAACCCTGTTAGCCTTTCTAGACATGGAAGAGACGCTGATTAACCTCCCATCCGATAGAAAATGTTCTCGAAGTAAAGCATCAGGAAGTGCAAGATCCCATCCGTGAAACCCATCGTTTGCAGTAAACCAGTAACGACTTCCTATACGTAAAGGGTTTTCCAACAAGAGGTGTTATTTTGAATCGCCCGATATTTCGGTAGGTGTCACCTTTTAAAGCTTTTATTCTTTTGACATTTGACACGTAGAAACTACGCCATTACTAAAACTGGAGCGATACACGCTTCAACAACGCTTAGAAATTATTAAAATTCACTAAAAAAAATTGTGAAAATCTTCCAGTCACAGTTCGCAAAACTAAAGCATTTTTGGATCGTCGTGAAGCACCTTGTCGGAAATTGGTAGACAAATTCCAGCTTGTGGGACAATTTAGTGATGTGAAGAATAAAACCCGTGCACGTCGTTCACGAACAACTGAGAATATTTCAGCTGTAGCCCAAAAGTGTTGAAGAAAACCCACGATTGTCCATTCCTCGTCGTTCTTTGGAATTTGGGCCAATCCACAAAAGTCATTACACCATATTTTGCATTAAGACTTGGGTCCTAAGGCTTATAAAGTTCAGTTAACACAATATCTCTAGCTGGCCGATCATCAACAGAGATGTGTCTTTGCTGCTTTGGGTCCTTGAAATGCATGAAAATGATACGGAATTTCATCGAAAAATCATGTTGACTGATGAGGCCCATTTCCACCTCGTTGGCTACGTCGCAAGCAAAATTGTCGCATCTGGGGCTCGTAAAACCCAAGAGTTATTGTCTCCATCCCCAACGCGTGACAGTTTGATGCGGTTTATGGTCCGGCCGGGTCATGGGACCTTACTTTTTCGAAAATGGGGTTGGATCAACAGTTACGGTGAATTGGAGAGATGATTAATGATTTTTTATGGTAGGAGTTGGATGATATTGATCTGGACAATGTTTACCTTCAACAAGACGACGCTACGTGCCACACAAGCAACGAAACCATTGCTCTTTTACGGGAAAAGTTTCCCGACCGTGTTATCTCTCGAAGAGATGATCACAATTGGCCACCGAGATCTTGTGATTTAACACCTTGCCACTTCTTCCTTTGGGGCCCCATGAAAGATACGGATTCAATTCCATTGTTCTTTGAATACCAAAATAACACCTCGTGTTGGAAGAGCCGTACTTGGCAGAACCCAGATTCGAAACCTGGTAAGACCATCAAACATATTTCAGTGGCTGCTTTCACCTTGTAGATGCGGGCGATTTTACGAGTAAGTGAGTAATCTCTGAACCATGTGAAACTTCTCTAGAATACTTCTCCAGTGAGTATACAAATTATATCGCTCACAGCTCACCAATTCCAGAGAAGATCCCCGTCTGTTCCGTCTGCATAATATTAAGGGAAAAGGGTAAGTACGTGTACGAAATTCCCGTAAATAACTTAAGACGCTTTCAGTAAAAGGATTTTTTTTTTTTTTTTAAATACGATTTTTATAATTTTGTGTCGGAAACACCCATAGGACTTAACTTTATGAATACAACAGTAATTGAATAATCTTCCATTGTATGTTGTGCTTTCGTTTCGTTTTAGTGAATAACGGTTTAAGCGGCATTATTATATTAAATTGATTAACAAAATTATCCCACTTTCTGTGAGCATGACAAAGAAAGTTCTGAGGCGAAATAACAGCAGATAGAGAATAAAAACTGTAATGGTTAGTTAAAAAAGAATCTAAAATCGATTGGTGATAATAAAAAAAAATATTGAAATATGGTAAAAAGTGAACTTTTGGAATGAAAGAGCTGCGCGGTTTGGGAAAATCTTGCGATATAACTTACCACTTAAATGTAAATAGGTATGAAATTGTTTAGTGTACAAACCTGCAAATAAAAAACAGAGACAATTTTCGTTAAATTCAATTAAATACAGAATATTAATAAATGTTATTGATTGTGACAAAAAAACGAAAGAAAAGTCTTCTAAAATTATGCATTAAATCGAAAATCTTCTATAATTTTAAGCTTTCCATGCTTAATTATGACCACATCGTCTGGAAATTGTATGGCTATTTAACAAGATTCAATTCATTCGGTTTAGTCTGCGCCTCAGATGGTTTCCCAATAATTACCCATAGAGGAAATACAAACATTTTATATACCCACCCCTCGAACAACGAATGTCGTTATGTTTGCCCAAAAACCATCCATCTGATAATCCTCACTAATCTCCATGTTCTAATAATGACAGTTGCAAAGCAACAAGCAAATAAAATGTTTGACCGTTATTATCACCAAACAACGCTTGGATGGAAACGAATGCCCCCTCCCCTCCGACATAACAAAGCCAACGACAGGAGAGCACAAGTATTCCTTGATTATTGTCGTGATGTTTGCCATCGATGTCATGGTTATGAGAACTGAATCCCTTGTTCATCAAACGTGCGAGTGTTTGAGTGTTTGTTGGAGAGAGGTAATTTGTCGCTAACAAAAAAAAAAAAATTACAAAAGGTCCTTAATAGGCGACACTTGAGGGCCGTACTTGAATGATAATTTCTGAAGAACCTACAGTTTTTTTCTACTCAATAGATTCATGTTTTGAAAGAGCCCAAATGTGAAATCTCATTCTATGAAAGTTGAATTGGTAATGTTTGACATAGCCAATGCAAAACTGTAATCTCTAAACTATGTCAAACTTAGCTAGCCACATCTGTAGCCGTATGCTACGGCTTTAAAGCAGTAGGATACCGGCCAAAATATATCATGAACAGCTCACTGAATTCAGAGAACATCCCTGACTGTTATAGAGAATTTGTATTCTATTCCTAATACTTATTAAATATATTGAAGAGTGTAGCGTAGGGCATCACATAGACGACCTGGACTGACGTTATCCTTTTTGTTTGTGTGTTAGTTATAGGTGGCAGGGGCGAATGGAGTCACCTGATAACTCACCGTTGCAACAATATAGTCTTCCCGCCAGATTATATTACATATCTGAGGCGATGATTTTCCCTGTCCACCTTCCGTGGTCGATATCGACCAATCACATAGTGTAGACACTGAAAGAAATAGTATCATCAAATTGATAAATTCGTACATCGATTTGATGTCTCTACAAGGTACAGTACTTTTCACGCACAGTGAATTCTCGAATTGGAATTGGCTCTTAATTAATAAATTACATGTTTTTTTTTTTTTGAGAGGTTTAAATTACGATTATATTCAGTGTTTCAAGACTTAAAAATTATTACAATTTATACATAATCTAAAAGCAATCGGGATTACTTGTGATTACTATGAATAATCAAAAACAATCAAAAGTAATGAGAAAATAATCCGACTACTTTCCGAGATTACTTTTGATTATATAGAGTAATCGGAAGTAATGCTGATTAATTTTCGATTATTTGTAATTTTTATCAATTATAAGTCTTGAAAAGGTAATCAGAAAATAATCCGACTACTTTTCGAGATTACTTTTGATTCTTTCTGATTATTTATAGTAATCGGAAGTAATCCTGCTTATTGTCATTGCAATGCAAATTTTTGTCCACATGAAATTCAACCAGTATTTTATAGTTGACATCGTAGTCAAATGTTTAATGGGTGAAATGTAGCCCATGTGTAAGAACGCATAACGATTTCGATCGGACTTAAACTGAACACACAGAGTAATAATTACTATTTTGGGGGGAGTGGTAGGGTGTGATGATCATAAAAAGTTTTTGGTGTTCTGAAATCGTCGTTGGATAATCTATAAAATAGGTGGGAGTCCGCATTAACAATCTAATATACAGTTCGAATTTAATTTTTCCAAATTTCAAAATCTGAAAACGGAGAAAATTTGTAATGGGAAAAGAAGTATATTTATTTTTCTGTAAAAAAAACCCCTAACACCAAAAAAATAAAACGAAAATCCCCCTAAAAAAACGAAACGTACTTAACTTTGGAAATATTTCTAAAATATATTCAATTGTCTGGTTTTTAATGTCGAAACCATTAAATAATCCCTCACTCATTGTCTACAATCAGTTTTTAGCAGAACTCACAAATACTAGATCAAAAGTTACAGACGTTTTTTTTTCTGAAAAACTTCGAGAAAGTCTTAAAATCGAATTTAATTTTTTTAAATTTCAAAATCTGAAATCGTGAGAATTTGTTATACGAAAAAATTAAAATCTTTAAAATGCAATATGAACAATATTAACTTTCGTAATATTTCTAAAATATATTCTATTATCGAATTTTTAATGTTAGAACCATAGAATAATTCCCCACTTTTTATGTATAATCAATTTTTAACAGAACTCACAAATATTTACTGGATCAAAAGTTACAGACGTTTGGACCACTGGAATTGATTTTTTTGTCCAAAAATCGAATTTAATTTTTTGGAAATATTTCTAAAATATATTCAATTGTTGGATTTTTAATGTTAAAACCATTAAATAATCCCTCACTCGTTGTCTACAATCAATTTTTAACAGAACTCACAAATATTCACTAGATCAAAAGTTACAGACGTTTGGACCACTGGAATTGATGTTTTTTCTTGTCCAAAAATCGAATTTAATTTTTTTGAAATTTCAAAATCTGAAAACCTGAGAATTTGTTATACGAAAAAATTAAATTTTTAAAAATGCAATATGAACAATATTTGAAAAAATCCTAACACCAAAAAAAAAAACAAAAATCCCCCCTAAAATCGAAAAAAACGAAAAGTAGTTAAGTTTGAAAATATTTCTAAAATATATTCAATTATCGGATTTTTAATGTTAAAACCATAAAATAATTCCTCGCTTTTTATGTATAATCAATTTCTAACAGAACTCACAAATATTTACTAGATCAAAAGTTACAGACGTTTTTTTCTGAAAAACTTCGAGAAAGTCTTAAAATCGAATTTAATTTTTTTGAAATTTCAAAATCTCAAAACGTGAGAATTTGTTATACGAAAAAAGGAAATTTTTTGAAGGTCATCAAAATATGTACAAAAAAACCTAACACCAAAAAAATAAAACAAAAATCCCCACCTAAAATCAAAAAAAAAAAACGCAAAGTAGTTAATTTTGGTAATATTTCTAAAATATATTCATTTATCGAATTTTTAATGTTGAAACCATTAAATAATCCCTCACTCGTTGTCTACAATTAATTTTTTACAAAACTCAAAAATGTTTACTAGATCAAAAGTTACAGACGTTTGGCCCACTGAAATTGGATACTGGCTCACTGTGCTGCAACTGTACGAGTAACACAAGAAACTCCAAGTCATGTAAAACTTCTCTAGAAGAAATATTAGCAGTTCGGAGCCGGCTTTAAACAGTAGGTCCGGGGCCAGTTAGTCTACAAAATATATTCTATACATATCGGGAGTTGAGAGCATGGATTGTTGGGACATGTTTCGTGTCAACTCCATCATGGAATTCTACGAGAAATGCTTCGGTTTGTCTAGGCATACAAGAAGACGACCTTTGACTGGTTTTCTTTAAAACACCAAACTCCTATGTCAATCGATATGTCTATTCATGGTTTATGGTCCATTGTACAGGGCCGCCCTTTAGATGGTCATCAAAGGACGCATAGAGCGAATGAGCGGCCATTCTATATCCTTGCCATTAGCTAATACGCTCCGGGGCAACTTTGTCAATCAATTAATTTTGAAAACTTATTGATATTTCGTTTTTTTTTTTCTTCATTCGGCTTTAAAGATTAGATCACAGAGGTTTCTCGAGCACAAGCATTGCCTTTAAAGCGCTAAAAAGAGACTTCCGAGGAAGTTGCGACATTTGCGGTTTTGCTGTTGCTCTTTCTTCAGACATCTGCGAACAACGCTCGCGCAAAGACAAAGACATGAATGAATAAATGAACGAGCAAAACTTGTAGTAGTCAAAGTCAAGTCGTTATTACTCATTCATAAAATTCATGTTAGTAACGAAACAAACGAAAAAACCAACAACAACAAAAATGTAAGTTTTTAAAAAAATCAGCAGCAACGTAAAAAAGAAAAATTCATTCATAAAATTTGGCTGTGCAGTTGCCAAAAAAAAAAAAACATCGACAACTTTTGTTGGATGTTGCTGGTGGTGGTGGTGCTGATGTTGTTGTTGTTGAATTTATGTATACTTTGGCGTTTCTCTCGTAATATCAGTTAGTGAATTACAACGTCGTCATACAGCAAAAATAAAATCATGCGTGGGTTGACATCATCGTCGTCGCCGTCGTCTGTTTCTTAGTTCATACAGTTTGGAATACAAGAGCATAGTAAAATAAAAAAACATCCCCTCCCCCACCACAAATTGGCTCAAAGTCGGTGTTAATACAGTTTTAAACCCAAAACCCGATACAGTGAAATACTAACTGCATCGCACAGATATAGGGTTGCCAAATGTTGAAGTTAAACTTTTTTGAAAGTTCCGCGGAAAGAAGCAGAAGTTGAAAAAACCTCCTAACATATGCGGATGACATGGAGAGAGAGAGAGCTTAACTGGAAGAAGCAGACTTTAAAAAAAACCTCCTCACATATAGCCTAAGAGATGAAAGAGTGACAGCTGTAACTTGAAGAAGCAGAATTTAATAAAACCCCACAGATGCGGATGTTGACAAAGCCTTAGAGCTGAGAGAGAGCGAGTTGTAACTGGAATCTATTTTCAAGAATCGACTAGAAATTGGCGAAGTTGGGTCTGCTGGTGAACAATTTGTGTCTGTAACTGTCACTTGGAAGTTAAAGCACGAATACTAGGGTGGAGTGAAAACATGCTTTTTTTTTTAATTTGAAAAAGTTAACCTAGGAAAGAGATGTAGTCTGGGGTCCTAATGAGGGGAAAAATAAAGAAAAAATTTTAGGGGTCGCGTCACTCCCTCGAAATTTGGAAATTATCGCTATTTTGGCGTTGATTTTAGAAAAATCCTAAAAATTAACGACTTAACTTATTCGAAAAAATTTTAAAAAAATTTTAGGGGTCGCGTCGCTCCCTCGAAATTTGGAAATTATCGCTATTTTGGCGTTGATTTTAGAAAAATCCTAAAAATTAACGACTTAACTTATTCGAAATTTAAAAGTTTGAGCTTGTTCAGTGCCCAAACAAAAGTATTTGAGGCAAATATGAGGATAATCGACTAATATTTGTAGCTTTGGTGGCGATTTCATTGTTCAGTCAATTTTCTGAAGAAGGGGCGATTTGACTTATTTTACTTTTTGCAATTTTTGAACAATGAGAAATTTTTTTTTAAATTTTTTCATGCCCTTATTTCATTGTTTACGCTATTGCAAACATTTATTGACATAAAACTTTTTAGGATTTTTCTAAAATCAACGCCAAAATAGCGATAATTTCCAAATTTCGAGGGAGTGGCGCGACACCTAAAATTTTTTTAAATTTTTTTTCTTTTTTTTTCCCCTCATTAGGACCCCAGACTACATCTCTTTCCGAGGTTAACTTTTTTTTTGAATTTCACTCCACCCTAACGAATACCCCCGCCTAGTCTCCGATGTCACAAGAAAAAACTAAGTTAGCATGAAATCAGCGAAATAAAAAATCGATGGCGGCCACTTGTGGCTCTGCCAAGTTGACGTGACAAAACAAATGTCTTCTCCTGACAATCGCCAATTCAGCCCAGTTGGCAACCCTACACACACACAGCTACGATTTCGCAACCAACGATAGACAGATATCTGACACAGACTACAACTTGTACTTCAAGCAAATTGTAAACCAACGATGTGATTCCAAATGCAGCCACTGCAGCGACTTATGGTCCATTAGAGTGTGGCCCAATAGACGATTAAGCCAACGGAGATTTTTGTCTATTTGTTTACTTTTTTCTTTCGCCCAAACGAAAACCAAATGATTTAAATAAAAGGGATTTTAAACGGAGAGCAAACACACAAATTCTGATCGAAATCGTTTAACAGCTTCCGTTGTGTGTTTTCTTTCTCCAACAAGGCAAGCAAAAAAAAACACATTTCCATGAATGTGTTATAAGCCAGGATTTAAACGTGTTGGTTTTAGGTTTATTTTCTTGTTGTCTTTCTGGCTAACAAATCGAGTCTGTTGTGTTTAGTTTTCTTTTTCTAGGCTGCCAGAAATGATCGCCTTTGGTGCATGTTTAGTTTGTCTGTGGTGGAAATAATAATAAAAACTACTGTAGTTACAATTTTCATAAAGTCGAGAGGAAAAAATACACATAATAATGTATTGAAGTTGGCCTCGACCGAATGTTACACTAATTGATATTAGAGCTCTAGTATGAGTAGTGTCAGGTGATGTACAATTTAAATTTCGATTAGTAATCGATTCGATTATTTTAAAAAGAATTGTATTGAATATATGATCGTCTATCATAAAATTTTTGATAAATAATTGATTGCAATTACAAATAATCTAAAAGTAATTGCATAAAATTCCTAAAAAATAATCAAAAAGAATCACTTTACCTGCGATTTGCACGAATCATGCATGATCACATGTTACAAGACATGGTCGTTAGTAATTGTTCGCTCTTGAGCAAAAGGCTTTATCTCGAAAAAAGATTATAAAATCAACGAATTCCACAAGCAATTTTAAGGCTTATACAGTTCAGTTCGATATTCTCTTTAAGGGACTTAATCGTTTAAGGATTCTTGGCAAGTATTTCACATCATACGAAGATGCCATCAATTGGTTCGTTTCGTCGACAGCCTCAAATTGTGAAGCGTTCTGTCGACATGGTATGGTCTCTACTGCATCCTACATCCTAACTGCTCCAGCAATTTCCCAAGCCAATTTCGAAAAGTAAATCGTATAAATATCCTTTCCAGAGGTTATTCAAAAATCTTTAAAACAAGGAGTTGAAATGAAATTCTGCTTTCGATCAGAAACTTAATACATTACCGGGAAATATGATTATCCTTCCAGAGTTAGACTCTCGCCATTTTCTAATTCAACTGGCACACGACAAACTTTAGCCGGCTAATTCATAGCATAGGGTAGTCAGAACCAAAGTGGTAAAAAATCTCAAGTGTTGGCAGTGTAAACTGCGTTTACTTACATTCAGCTGTACGAGTTTGTATGCAAATGCCAGTTATTGTTACAGTAAATTTGCATAAAACATTGAATTTGTTGGCGAGGCGTAAGTCTCAGTGCCTTTGTCTATCTGTCTCAAATCAAATGGTCACTACCAACAAGGGAAGTTGCATGAGCGACATCTGTGATAATGTGATAAAATAATGCTTTATATGGAAAGTCAGACTTTTAAGCTCCCATCATTGTTTTTTCTAATAAAAAGTACTACACGTTTTGTGTTTACTCCTTTAGGTGTCTGTCATAAATACTATGAAACGTTTCATAAATACTATGAGACATTTCATACATACTATGAAACGTTTCATAAATACCACGAAACATTTCATACACACTGTGAAACATTTCGTACATACTATGAAATATTTCATATATACGATGAAACATTTCATACATACTATGAAACATTTCATACATACTATGAAACATTTCATACATGCAATGATACATTTCATACACACTGTGGAACATTTCGTACATACTATGAAACATTTCATAAATACTATGAGACATTTCATACATACTATGAAAGATTTCATAGATACTATGAAACATTTCATACACACTACGAACCATTTCATACACATTGTGAAACATTTCGTTGATACTATGAAACATTTCATACATACTATGAACCATTTCATACATACTATGAAACATGTCATACATACTATGAAACATTTCATACATACTATGAAACATTTCATACGTACTATGAAACATTTTATACATACTATGAAAAATTTCATAAATACTATGAAACATTTCATACGTACTATGAAACATTTCATTGAAATTATGAAATATTCTGAAAAAAGAATTCGAAAAAAAAAATGCTCACACGAGCCTTGGCATTCATTCCCCTCCGTTAAAGTGCCCTCTACTACGCTGACTTAAAACAGTAGACAGCAAACCACAAAACATGAATGAATTTAATATGGAAATTAGCAGCAACATCAACCAACAGCAGAAACGGCAGCAGCAGCAGCAGCATGAAACATGAAAATTGTAAATGTTTTGTACTGAAAACAACAATAACAACAAAACTGCTAAATATCGTACAGTTGCAACAAACGGCTGACATGCAGACAGACATGTAACGAATTTGTACGAGTAGCAATTCATTCATAAATTTGTTCAAACCGTAACAGCGACAATAACAAACCAAAATGTCATGTACTCGTTCGAGGCACAGTGGTGCGAAACTACACAAAATTATATACATATTTAAAAGAAATTGAAAAATGGAAATTACTGGAGAAGACATACCCTTACTCCCTTTGGACGTATTTCTTAAGAAGCCAATAACAATGAAATCAACAATAAATGATAAGAAACGAATTCCCCCTTAATGTTGACGAAAGAATTTAAAATACCTGATAATATGATGACCTTACCCTCACAATGAATTAAAAGCAAAAATCGTACTAAAAACAAAATCAATGCGTAGTACTTTAATAAGTTTTTTCGCACATACTGTGAAATATTTCATAAATAATTTGAAACATTTCATAAATACTATGAAACATTTCATAAATACTATGAAACATTTCGTACATACTATGAAACATTTCATAAATACTATGAAACATTTCGTACATTCTATGAAACATTTCATAAATAATTTGAAACATTTCATAAATACTATGAAACATTTCGTACATACTATGAAACATTTCGTACATACTATGAAACATTTCATAAATACTATGAAACATTTCATACATACTATGAAACATTACATAAATACTAGGAAACATATCATAAATACTATGAAACACTTCATAAATGCTATGAAACATTTCGTACATACTATGGAACATTTCATAAATACTATGAAACATTTCATAAATACCATGAAACATTTCGTACATACTATGAAACATTTCCTAAGTAAACATTTTTGAGTTCTGTAAAAAATGCTAGCATTGAGAGGATTTTTTTCATGTTCGAACAGCTGAATTTATTTTAGAAAAATTTTCTAATGTTGACAACTTTTTGAATTTTTCGATTTTAGTTTTTATATTTTTTGTTGTTAGGTTCTTTTACACATTTGACTTGTTATGAGCCTGTGTTAAGTCATTGGTTTATGCCGACAAACCAGCAACTTTTGAAGCACTGGAAGCACTGTCAGCCAATGTTCAAGTCATGAACCCACAAATTGACGAACCTTCAAAATAAAATCTAGGAAAGAAATCTCATGGCCTTAAGTAAACATGGGACACAAGTTGGGGCGTTTCGTTAATACACCCAAACATGTGCTGTAATATTTTTCCTAAGTGAAACCACTGTGCAACGGGTGACAGGTAACCGTGGCTGTGGTGTTGCACGAGTATTGGTGCAGCAACAGTTATCGTAAACTAATGTAGGTGCCGGTGTTAGTCGGTGGTCATATCTCTGATAGTGCGGCTACCACTACACTGTTTTATGGATGTATTTCGGTCTTAGTTACTCGTTCCAATCAGAGCCATAATCCGACACCACACACACACTCACTCACGCCCCTACCTGGTTTGGTATGTGTGGTTAGACTAAATGTTTCCATTGATTAGCGGCTTCTCTAGTATATTGCAATGCCTCCCTTCCCCTTGTTCGATTGTTTGAAATTCATTCATTAAATTCGCTGCCATTCACAAAAACAAAACAAAAACACCCGAGTTGTTGTTAAAGGTTGCCAACTATTTAATTAAAAAGTTTAGAGAGACCGTCAGTTACAACGTAGTTAATAATTTTGAAAAGAAGTTTGATAGTTTTTCGTTTTCAAGTTGGATCTGTGACGCCCACGTTTGGTTTGGGATGTCGGCATTGGAAATGCACAGCGAACGACACTCATCGACATTAGTCTCCATTTATTATTTTAAACAGTTTTTGGTATTGCTGAAACTGGTGGCAGTTAATGAATTTTGGTTTTTTGTCGGCTCCAACAACAAAACATTGGACGCGTGCCTTAGATGACGGTTTCGAAGATAAACAAGCTCGCTGCTGCTCCCTATGCGAGTGACACTAAACAGCTAAACCGAGTTTACGAATGCATGTGGGCTGTTCGTACTTGAGCCGGTGGAAATGTGGTAAAGTTTATTAACATAATTATTTATTTATAGAAGTTTTCGTCTAGAGTCTCTAATGAGTTCTCGAAGGTCAGGTCATGCAGATGGTTTCGATAAAATTGAGAATGGAAACTTCCGGAGCACGAAACGTTAGGCCTAAAATTGTTAAATTTTGTGATTCTTTCCACATTCTTCAAGATGGCTATTAGATCACAATACTCTGCTATTAATGGAAAACCATGCAACATTGTTAGAGTCGATAGAAGTAGGAGAGTTCCCCACGAGATCGTATGTGTCAGTCTATGTTAGATGAAATCCAAATTGGTGTACTCACAGATCAGAACCTACGAAAGATCCATTTTCCCCTAGAAATAACTACAGTGGTGTTGAATCATAAGATCTACAAGACCAAGACCAGAAAAACTCTCATGAATTAGTTGAAGAGTACCCAGGCGAGAAAGTATCTCGGAAATTAGTTAAATGGTCTCACGATCTCTAAAATACGAATGAGTCTTTTTTACGTAGGAAGCTACAAAAATATCTTGGTACTCTCTAACTACCAGTTCTATAGGTCTAGGATTACCTCCAGCGTAATATTCAAAAGGTGGCGGCAACAGCATTATCGTTGACCAATTGTTGGCTGACTTCCGCCGACCAACGACGATGATGTAACTGATTTTCAATAATGGTCGTTCATTCATTTAACTGTCAGCAACTGACATTTGTAAATCAAATATCACAAACATGATATTACATCAAAGACACACACACACATACTATTATCTTTTACCATCACACAACAATGAATAAAGTATAAATTAAATTTAAAAATGTTGTACAAAAAACCGAAAAAAAAAGACCGTAGGTTGAGACGGCCTCAAAAATTACCAAAAATGGCTCGACCATAGAAAAGGAAGAAAAAGAGAAAATTAAATACATATGTGTATTGTATCGAAATGTTTTCCTACTGGCAAAATCATAACAATAAGACATCGTTCTAAAGACGTTTCGCAGTAACACGAGTTCTTTTTTTTGTTTTTCAAAACAAAATCTATTGAGCCGTAGCAAACGGCAACCAAACGACAACAACGATCGAAAACATGAAGAGGCGTTCAAAAATTTGTTGCCTCGTGTGTGCTACAAACTTTTACCATTTTTGGGATAAATGAATAAAGCAATTATTATTGGAACAAAAACGTATTCCGCTTAACTTCTGTGAATTTAGATTAGAGAGACGACAGAGATGGCTGTTTTAGCAGTTGTTCATGTCTACAGAAAATGAAAAGTGTTTTAATGTCTCAGGAAACTTAAAGAGCAACTAGAGTTCCTTTTTTTTTTTGTATCCAAAACACCATCTAAACCTTTAATAAGTGGAGACTGAACGGTTCACATGTGAAATAATCTTCCAGCAAGTGTATTTCCTGCCTGCTATGACCGTATCAAATTCCCGGCAAACACCAATCCCTCTTTACTCCACCCAATACCATTCATTACCATCGCTAACACAGTGCATTCATGGGGGGCTTCTCCTGAGAAAAAAAAACAAGTAGGGGTCTACAATAAATTGTGAATAATAGCGGAAATCCTGCGTTGATTTTAATGAGCTATACCTCTGTGTATTTGTAAGATAATCCGCATAGGAAATACAACTGTTAGAAAATATTAATGTTAAAATGTTGATAATTTTTACTTTAATTATTTAAAAATTTGATTATTATGACTTCAATGTGTTTAAAACTGCCACTAAGATTAAAAAGCCCTTAAGGTAGGGATTTAGGAGAATTTAGTAGAAATTATTTTAAAATTTAATTCAACGAAATCGGACAAATCGTTTTTAAGTTATGGCAAATTATGTGATCCGTTAACAGTGGCCCGTGTCTATGATTTTTCATTATAAAATATCACCCATAATGTGAAAAAACACCCCAAAATTAAATTGAAAAACAATATGCAGTCAACATCATACTACAAAACAAACGTACAAGGAATTGCAAGATTTTTCCCTTTCCTTTCCCCTTACCTCTCTTCCAAACATACTGAAAATTGCCTAGTGTAAATCCGGACTTATATTGTTTTCTTTTTTTTATAATATAATGATCGTAACCTCAAAAATATAGATTTTGGAGATAATTTTTTGTTTAACTTCAGGAAATGTTTATTTTTCACATTTGTTTTAGTGTTGTTTTTCAATTTTATTTTGGGGTGTTTTTTCATATTATGGGTTGGGGTGATATTTTATAATGTTTTTATTTTTATTTTTTTTTATTTTTCATATTTTTATTTTTATTTTTATTTTTTATTTTTTTATTTTTTTTTATTTTTCATATTTTTTATTTTTATTTTTATTTTTATTTTTATTTTTATTTTTATTTTTATTTTTATTTTTATTTTTATTTTTATTTTTATTTTTATTTTTATTTTTATTTTTATTTTTATTTTTATTTTTATTTTTATTTTTATTTTTATTTTTATTTTTATTTTTATTTTTATTTTTATTTTTATTTTTATTTTTATTTTTATTTTTATTTTTTATTTTTATTTTTATTTTTATTTTCATTTTTATTTTTATTTCTATTTTTATTTTTCATTTTTTATTTAAAAAAATCATACTCCAGCGAAATATGAAAAATCTTCCCAAATTTACATATTGTTGTGGTCCACTTAGCATTTTCGGGCTATTTTTCATTTCTGTATTGGGAGCCCAAATTATGTCCGAAAAAATTAATTAAAAAAATAAAAAAAGAAAAAAAAAAATTCGGCTCCAACAAAATATGAAAAAACACACCAAATTTACGTGTAATATTTTGGGGCTATTTTTCATTTTTATATTGGGGCTTCATGTCGATCATTTTTGTGCTAATTTTTTTATATTTTCTGGTCAATAAATATTCACAATAACCCAAATAGTCCCTTCTCCAAAAAATTAACTTAACATTTAAATCGAAAGGAAAGCTACGAATTTTGGTCGATCATTGGTCGAACAAGCTCCAACTTGTAAATATTGAACAAGTGGATTCATTAATTTTTTAGATTTATTTCAAATCAGCACCAAAACAAAATAGGAAAAGCGTGGCTCGACCCCTAAAAATGTTCACTTTTTCCCCTACTTAAGGATCCCAAACTACATCTATTTTCGTGTGTGAAAATAACAAAAATAGACAATCTACAGAAGAGACAACTGGTTGTTGGCAGATGTTTTAGTTCGACTGCAAATTCCAGATGTCACTAATTCACTAACAATGTAAACCATTTAAAACAGCTTTACAAAACGGTTGTTCTGAAAAATCTGTGAACATCCATACGTATTTCTATACATTTAATTTATGAAACGTTTGTAAAGCTGTTTTAAAATTAAAAAATATTTTTGTTTTTTTGTTTTTAATTTTCTCCAACAGTTTTAACAGAAAATCCTTCTGTGTTTTTGTTTTTCCATTGATTTGGCTTACATGTTTCATTGAGACCATATTTAATGATCCGACACTACATATGTATGTACTATCATCAGCAACGACGACGACAACAACAACGCTTTACTTGACCAAAAAAAAAAAAAGAGAAAAAGATAAGACCCGAAAAAAAAACAGGTACAAAATCTCCAAAAATTACGAAACCGCACCGTACCCAACCAAAAAGCAACGCTCATGTCCAAAAAGTACCCGAGTAGCAACAACAATGGCACTTACTTTAACCACGAACCACGATCTTGTCATAAATAAAAGCCAGGCCAACAAAAATGAGAGTAGGCCGGCCGATACTGCTGTTGTTGTTGGCAATGTTGTTGTCGCTGTCATTGTTGCTGGTTTAAGATCACAAAACAATCTTGAAACATTCGAACATGCGTCGTTAGTCACTCGTACAGTGCAACCTGTCTTACAATCCCAAATCCAACAATCGAAAGCTCCAACAACAACAACATAAAAAATAAAAACTTTTAGGCGCTTAAATCACAAAAATTGTTAACAGAATTATGTGTAAAAACTCATAAGAAAAGCAGGCGATTATTAAAAGAAAAATATGTTTTGCGTTTCGTTTTTGTCGTTTTTTTTTTCTAGCCGTATGTTGTCTGGCGGCTATGTTCTTGTCCAGAAACGCAGACATTTTCATGTGATCAAGTGAATGAACATAAATAATGCTTATTTTTCAGGCACCGGTGCAATGTGAGCCTGAAGAAATCCTGATTGGCCGACAGTGGTATGAGTGGTCCAAGAGTTTGTATGTACAAGCAGAGTCCGTGTTAGTCAATGCAACCAAAGTTTTTTTGGGAAATGTATAACCACTCGGCAGCTATGATGTATTGTGGTCATCTGAGTACAAATTTTTTTAAAATCCTTTTTTTTAAAACATAAAACGACATAATGCGACAAGCGATTAGTATTCTTCTGTTGAAATAAATTTGAACAAATTGGCCATTGAATTTGTTTAATCTTCTCCTTTAATTCCTCCTAGTCTGATGATTGTCTTCATAATTTTGGATTTTGTATAAAAAAAAAATTATAAAAAATCGAAAATGACAAAAAGTGAAAATTTTGTAAAGCCACATATCCTATAATTGAAATGTGGTATAGATCATTATAATCGATGGAGGATTTTCGCTTTTATTCCCAATTTAGTAAAAGATCCTTCTGGTGCCTCCAATTTTTTTTTCCAAAGTTTTTGTTTTTTGTTTACAGAAAAAATCACAAAAATTCAAAACTGACTAATAGTGAATATTTTTAATATTGTAAATATTAAATATTAAATATTATTATCCTACAATTAAAATAATGTATGGATCATTAAAATCGATGGAGGATGTTCGGATTATATTCCCAATTTAGTGAAGGACCCTTCTGGTGCATAACATTATTTTCTTAATTTCGTTTTAAAAAAATTATAAATATTCGAAAATGTCAAAAACTGTCCATGTTCAGTTGTTTATCCGAATGCCAACTATTCTACAATAAAAATAAGGTATAAATCAATAAAAATGAATGCAGGACTTTCGATTTTATTAACAATTTAGTGAAGGCCCCTTCTACAAATGTACCATTGCAATTTTTTTTACATAACCAAAAAAAAGGGCCCTTCACCAAATTGTGAATAAAAGCGAAAGTCCTCCATTGATTTTAATGATATATACATCATTTTAATTGAGATATGTGGCCGATTGACAATATAACGAAAATAAACACTTTATATCATTTTCCAATTTTTACGATTTTATTAAAACAAAAAAAAAAAAAGATTACAAAACAAAAATTTATGGCACCAGAAGGGTTCTTCACTAAATTGTGAATAAAAGAGAAAACCATTCATTGATTTTAATTATCTGTACCTCATTTTAATTATAAGATATGTGGCTTTATGATAAAATATTAAAAATGTTAATTTTTTGTCATTTTCGAATTTTTATGATTTTTTTTAAATATAAAACAAAAATTTGGAAAAAAAATGGAGGCACCAGAAATGTTCTTCACTAAATTGTGAAAGAAAATCGAAAACCAACCATCGATTATTATGATCTCTGCCTCATTTTAATTATAAGATATGTGGCTTTATAAAATCCTACTAAGAATAGACACTTTTTGTCATTTTCGAATTTTCAAGATTTTACGAAAAATTACGAAGCAACAATTGGAGTCACCAGAAATGTTCTTCACTAAATTGTGAATAAAAGCTAAAATTCTCCATCGATTTTAATGATCAATACATTATTTTAATTGTATGTTATTTGACTTTATGAAAAAATAATTAAAAATTTCACTTTTAGTCATTTTCGAATTTTTATGAATTTTTTTTAAAAACAAAACACAATTTTCGGCATATATTTGTTCGTAACTCTGAAACTGTCTATCAGATTGAAATGGACTAAAAGCCTAGAAGGAAAAGAATCGGCTGGAAAATTTTTTAAAACTAAATTTAGTTAACCAACTTCGAAGAAGGCGTTTTCGATTTATGAGAACCTATGTATTGAAAATTGATTTTTTAAAATTTTTTTTTTAAGTTGTAATTGAAAACATTTAATAGTGAGCAATTTCAAATTAAAACAAGCGACGAACATACATTTTATAACCGCCTTTTTTTTAGTGAATATTACTTTGAATTAAAGAGTCCTCGATTAGACGAAGAATGCTCTTCCAGGTGACTGGCATTAATCGGGCCAACTCACTCTCAGCACGCCTGAGGACACACAAATTATTGCAAGGGGCACCATTGCGTGATCTCCCATCAGCGTGTCCCATTCGCGAAAGTCATGCGAGTCACAGTAACTGGATGGCGTCTAGTGTTTTGTCTGAATGTGTCAATTTATGAAAGAAACCCAGAAAGAAAAAACACATTTTTGATTTGATTAATTCTAATCACAGAAAGATATGAAAATTGTCGACGTAATCGGACTACAGCCTACAAAACACCGAAATTAAATGCAAAAACGTATCAGTGGATATTGTCCGGCCGTTGTTCGAGTTAATGGCGTAAATTGTAAAGTTTTAAAATCACACACACACGGAGACAGAGAGAATGAGTGGGCAGCGACGCCTGTTGTTGGGTTTTTGATTTGTCTTGTTGTTGTTTCGAATGTTTTTTTTTTTGGTCAAATTTCCAACTATCGATGGCCGCTTGAATAAATGTTTGATACCAATGTTTGTTTGCGATGTTTTATGGGGGACAGTAATTTTTATTGGCGCCACAGTGACCCGCGACAATTTCTGTTGTCGACGGGTGGATGGATGGCCGATTGGTGTTGCCGATGTTGACACAGGCGATAATGTTACCATTGGAACAACAGCCAGGCAACATTAAAATAATAATTTTGTTCAAATAAACATCGACATGCAATATATGTCTATATATACATATATTGTTGTTGTTTTTATTGAAAGAAACAACATTTTGAGTTATCACCGCTATTAGTGGCACACTTTTGTCATTTCCAACAGGTAGACAGACAGACAGCAATAGCGACTGAATGTCGCTCCGACCGACAGCTCAGCTCAATTTCATGTAATGATTATGCAAACCATCACCATCAATGAACTGGTTACAGGCCCAGTTTCAGTCAGTGATTCGTGTGTTTTTTTCGTTTATGACCTGGCAGCAGCTCATCCATCCTACACATTTTTCTTCTTTTTTTTTTAATTTGGTTTCATTTGGAGACAGGGAAATACTAGCCAAAGTCAATAATTAACGTATTTCTGGTATAAGCAAAAGCAACCAAACAATTTCCTATGACATTTCAGTTGTGGCCATTTTATTTATTATCGCCCAGCGAATGGCACGCTTTTGCTGTTTTTGCCTTTTAACCGATGTTTTAATTGAAAACAGAATCGGTCTGTCACTGCTGGCTGGTTTAAATAGATTTCAAAATTATCTTTCGTAAATTTAGCAATATGTGTGATATTTCTCCCTATAGGGACAGGACATGAGGATGTGTGTGAATATTCTTCCACTTGCAAAGACGGCCAACTTTTTGGACAAATCTTAATATATATTTACCCTCGACACTGATTCACTGATTCACTGATACACTGATACACTGATTCACTGACTCTGTCACGCAGTACGTAGGAATTTTAATAATAAAAAAAATAATATTTGTTTTTTGTACAGAAATTGTGTTTTCCCCAATTTTTTTTTTTCCAAAATTTTTTTTTCCAATTTTTTTTTTTTTTACAAAATTTTTTTTTCCAAATTTTTTTTTTTTCAACAAATTTTTTTTTTCAACAAAATTTTTTTTTTTCAACAAAAATTTTTTTTTTCAGCAAACATTTTTTTTTTCAACAAAAATTTTTTTTTTCAACAAACTTTTTTCAACAAATTTTTTTTTTCCCACAAAAAATATTTTTTTTCCAACAAAATTTTTTTTTTTCAAAAAAAATTTTTTTTTCAACAAAAATTTATTTTCACAATTTTTTTTTTTCACAAATTTTTTTTTTCCAATTTTTTTTCTTTTCGAAATTTTTTTTAAAAAATAGTTTTCTATTAACAAATACTTTCTCAAGCAAATTTACGGGCGCCATAGGCGCATTACAACTTACTAGTATAAAATAATGAGCATGTGAATTGGGAAAAGATGGGTTAGTTGCCAGTATTTCATTAGAAGACACTGCTAAGATCCATGAAAACGCCTTGCCTGGACCTTACAGCTCTCGCTATTTTCCAATGCTTGATTTACCCGACATCCGCAGCAGATAAAACTTACATTTGTGAATGGAGAAAAGTAATTTTTTAAATTTTATTTTTAGTATAAATTAGTCCTACATTCATGGTAGTGGAGACTTTGTAAATAAGTAAATGAAACGCCATTCAAAAATAGTAATTTATTACACGTATGAATCTTCGCTTTCCAATTACAAATAGGTTGTCTTCTCTTGGTACACTCAACTCAAACGCTGAAACGCAACATTTGTTGTTTGCTTGCAGACATTTTCGATGCCATTATTTAATTCGAAAGTATTTTTGCATAACCAACCCCAAAAAAAGAATTCAAAGAATATCGTAAATATTCTGGCTAAAATTAGCAGACATGAGAAAATAGAAAGACAACAAAAATCGCTTTCACTTCTCCCCATTATGGACAGCATAAATGCAAAAAAAAAACACAAAAACTGTATCGAAACACAAAGTGAATTGATTTGATTAAACATGCACAAATTATTTGCAATTGTGATAAAAATAACTCAAGCCTGTGACGTCTTGAACTGTAAGAGGGCTCCCCTCGGAAAGGACAGCAAAAAGATTTGCGCGCGAAAATAAATAAATTTAAATGTTATCGAAATGAGTTGGTGTATTAATTATGGATTATGATGTCGCCTGTAAAAGACCAAAACAAAAAAAAATGAACGTCATACAAATTGCTGTTAGTTGCAATGGCAACAAAGCACAGTGGCTCTCGGCGAAAAAAAAAAATACAGATGGTAAACAATGCAGATGTCATACACCACATCTTATGCCATTAAATATTTCAAACGGAGCTGTTAAGTAGTGATTAGTAAAATCGTAGTAATTACTAATTAAATTAATTTTTTTTTGTAGAGGAGCAGTAATGGATAAATTACGATCATATTCAGTATTTCAAGACTTTTAATTGATTACATTTACAAATAATCTAAAAGTAGTCGGGATCACTTAAATAATCAAAAATAATCAAAAGTAATCCAGAAATAATCCGACTACTTTCAGAGATAATCCGGAAAATCCTTTCGAAAGTAATCCGGATCACTGTCATTCAAAAATATGGTGATGCAAATTTTTGTCCACATCAAATTCAACCAGTATTTGGTTTGAGTTATATTTTTCTTTAATGGCCCAACATGACATTAGAATCATCCAGATTTCTACTACAGTTTTTTTGACTTAGCTACCACATCTGCTTTTGGCACGTCGAAAATGACAAAAAACTTAAATTGAATTCTGATTCTATTCAATTCATTAACTACCAATTTGCAGATAACCGCTAAATTAAGAAAAGTTACTTAAATAGAAACTAAAAAAAAATCCAAAATTATGATTTTTTGGCATTTATCTTAAATTAGGACACTTAACCAAAACTGCTGTATGACATGTTGGCCGAATGATTTCGCCTGCCTTAGCAGGTAAAGCATTTGACGACGACTGTGAAGAAGCTCAATTTGGGGACCCAAGCATCGAATTTTTCATTGGGGACGTTTTTTTATAATTTTTGGAGAATTTTTAATTGGAATATTTTCAAAAAATTATTTGGGAAATTTTTCAGAATATTTGGGAGATTTTTCAGAATTTTTGAAGAATTTTCATTGGAATATTTTCAAAAAATTATTTGGAGAATTTTTACTTGAAATCTTTTCTAACAATTATTTGGGATATTTTTCAGAATTTTTCAGTGCGGACTTCAAAATTTCAAAAGAAGAATTTTCATTGGAATCTTTTTCAAAAAATTATTTGGGGAATTTTTCAGATTTTTTCAAAATTTCAAAAAATATATTGGCGATTTTTTCACAATTTTGGGATATTCTTTTAAAAAATACCCAATTTTTATTTTTCATAATTAAACAAATGGTTTTTTGTAGCCATACTTGATTTTTATTTTTTGAAACATTTTTCATAGTCATTGCAGCGGCGATTTTTCATTGGGGACTTTTTTTAAAATCATTTGGAGAAGTTTTCATTGGAATATTTTTCAAAAATTATTTGGGGGATTTTTCTGAACTTTCTTATAAATTACTTGTGTTATTTTTTCAGAATTTTTTCTTGTTAATTTTTTTTTTTTTGAAAAACATTCTTTACATTTTGGGGAATTTCCATTCAAGGAGCCCTCTCCATCATAATCAGTTAGGTTTGTATGGGATTTAATTAAACACGAGTTAGCCAGATTTGATTTTATCCACAACATTTTTTCTCCCACTGTGCGACATCGGAGAACCACAAAAATGTCATGTAAAGGACCAGTCCCATAAAAACACTAGATTTTTTCCACCCCTCCCACAAAAATTGTACGATTTCTACCACTGTGCGAAATCTGAAGAAACGACCAAATGCTATGGTGATGGTGTGCTCTGACGATGTTGGCGGTTTGGCTGATGTCGTCTTCAATTCTGGCAACGTTGTCGCGCCGCCGCCTTCATCGCCGTGATAGCATTGGGCAAATGAGGCAGTGAGTGAGCACATGGCGCTTGAATTTATGCCAAAGTGTGGCAAATTTAGGTGAATCCAATATGTTTATTTCTACACCCCTGCCTCTGCTCCCCTTCCCCTTTCCGCTTCCTTCATCATCGTTTCTGTGATTTCCTTTAGTTGGGCCGTATCGTGTGTGAGTGTTTTGTTGGCCTGCGTTGTTGGCATGTTTTGTTTTTGGTTTTTCGTTCGTCTTTCGTTTTCGTTGGCGGCGGCATGCAACAGGTGTCGTAATTGTAATTCATGTGATGTTGAACACGTTCAATCGATTATTTGTTACCTTTTTTTTCGTTTCGTTTTTTTTTTTTTTTTTTGTTGCAGTTGGGTGATGTTTTGTTTGCCGTCATTGTGTTGGGGATGTGGACGTTTCGGTTGTTGCACGTTGTCGGCGACATGACGAACGACGAGAACGGCCACAACAACAACAGCGACAACATTTCAAGCGCAAAAAGGCTTGTCGTCGACATGCATTTTCATGTTTTGCCAAATAAACAACAAACTGAAATGATTGTAAATCTATCAAAACAATCAGACCACACACATTCACCCAGTCCCGTCTCATGTGGGCCCGTCTGACGTTTTGCGGCATTTCGGTTTGACTTCCCCGAGTACATGGCCAACGGTGAAAAGGGTCGGTTAATTCGAATGATAATTAAGCGTATAAAAACCAAAAATTATGTGAGAGTCATATGAAAGGAAAGGAAATTATGTTAGGGTCCTGAAACTAATTTATAAATAGACTGTAGCATATTTTAAAACACTTAGCGCCGGTTTCATTTATTGAGTCTATGGACAGAAATTCCTTACAGACTAGCAAATTGAGTTTTTCACCGTTTCCCGTACTTTTACTTCCAGAATCTTTGGTTTCGCCCACGTCTTAATCGATCGTTTGTAGTTCGGTAATCTAATTAGCAGTCATCTTGGCGATTTGGCGGCATTAGACTGTTTGTGAGGACCCAATGGCACCGATTCCAACAATTAATTAACGATTGCTTTAGAGAACTGTTACAACAACAAACTTTTCCTACCAGCGTTGCGTTTTCGCATCATCAATTTTCCGGTTTTTTTTTTCAATTCAATAAATCTGCCGTTATTTTCCATTTTGAAGGTATGTGAGTATTAATTGAAGTGTTGCCTCCACAAACAAATGTGAATAAAAGTGATTTAAAAAATTCAGCAAATTGTTGGAAAATTTTCGGTAACAGAGATTTTTTTTTAAAAATCGCAGCAAAAATCGAAGAAAGCTTATAAAATGAAGTGTCTAGTCTAAAGACCATTATAAACTAATATATTTATAACCCACTTGAAACTTGACTAAGGCAAGAACATCGTGTTGGTGTTGCGAAAACGCTACATAGATGAATTAGGTATTGCTCGTGTTAGGTGATTTGTTGGTAATCAGGTTGGAGATATCTCATGAAAAACTTTTAAATTTTTGTAAAAGTTAAAATGAAACTGACAAATGTAAATTGCGTATTCTAAGGTGTTCCAAATGGCTAGGAGACCAATTTTATTGCAGAAAAAATGGCAGCGTTTCCGGTTATGGAAATGATGATAATATTATTTTCAATGAAAATATTAAAGTTATATAAATTCCTCCAGCTGAAGTGGGTAATATCAGTCGGAGTCTGACAAAATATTCCCGCTCGAGTCCGACTCAGAGTTTGATTTGCCTACATGTCCCATAAAATAAATGAAATATGAAATTGAAAACAATTTAATATGTCACTATTTTTTTAAAATTTAAATTCTTATAAATTTGTTTATCTTTAAAATACAAACGCACCTCAGTGTAATACAGAGTATAGGAATAGTGGACGGAAATGCAATTTTCGAAATATTTTGTTATTGAACAACTGAAGTCGGAGTCGAGCTATTCAAACATTTTAGATCGACTGCACAGCCCTGCTAGACACCACACAAACTGCTCGGACTGATGATTCCAGACAATCTCGTATAGAAACCTTCGAATGCCGCTCTAAGACGATGTGCTAAAGTCACTCAAAAAATTCAACGTGTGTCTACACCCCAAGCGTTTACTAAAATATTAATAGTATAAGTTAAAAGCATTCCAATAACATTTTTAATTATTAGAATAATTTTAATTTACCCCTTATAGACCATTGATGCGTTTTCGCAACACCCGGTGTCTTGGAAGCCAAAATAATACAAAATACACTTTACAGCGCTATCGGTTAGTGGTAAACAAATGAGTTACATCAATTTTCCTATACAAAATTTAGTCCTTGAAAAAGGAAGCCAAATGAAAAAGGAAACCCCTGCACCCACATCCCATGGCTGATGGCATCAAAACAAGGAAACTCTCTCCCAGTGTCGCAATATTCTACACTTTTTTTTTATTGAAAATATTTTATTTTCCAGCGGTGTGCCGTTGTTGTTTTGTCATTAAATTTGCACATTTTTATGATATGAATAGATTTTCCCAAACCGCCATAAATACAAGAAAAGAAATTCCGGGATATTTTTAAACACCGATTGTGAATATTTCGCGGAATTATCTCTATTCGTGGCTGGCATTATTCTTGCGAGTAAACAAACAATGAAGTTGAAAAGGATATTTTGTATGTGTGTGGTTGGTTTTGTGCTGTAAACCCTTTCGTTTTTATGGTTCCATAACCTTTATATGTCAAAGTTCGTGGAAAAGTCAAAAATCTCAACTCGTTTGTTGAGACTTGTTGCCGATACCCTTGTCTGACAAGTACTCCGTACTCGCGTGTCTTAGGGCTTATTTTCCGTTCATTAAGAGCAATTAGTGGGCGATAAATATGAAACTGTTAATTGTGGCGTTTTGTAAATGTTATTACACGCGATACGGCTTATAAGTGGCCCCGAAGTCATGACATGCATATGCTTATGCGAATGTGGGGAACAAACATATGGCAGAGGAAGTATGCGCAGACAAAAGCGTTCTACATTCTACGTAATGGGAAGACAGGTTGGACAAAACTGCAGACTTGGTGGGGGTTGAGGGAGATTAGCACGAACGAAATCCTTCTCCAACCACTTTGAGACTGTCTAAGCAGCAAAGTTTATCTGCGGTAGGTGATTACAAAACAATAGAAGAATTTACAATTCGTGTATTTGCGGTGGTCGACCTTATGCCAACACTTTTCAACGCTCGTTGACAGCACGTAAATGCTGGTGATTTTACAAAAGAAGAGAGTAATCCCTGTAATCCACTTAAAGAAACATTACTCTTCGAGCGGTGGCTCCGCAGTTCGGCATACACGGGTCACAGCGAACTACAAAGCAGACGAACTAGCAAAACTCGGAACTGTCTTACAGATTCCAGCCGAACTTGAAGCCATAGACATGCCTTTATCCACTTCCAAGCTCCTACTGCGTCAGAGAGTATGGGAATCAAATGAAATTTGGGCAAGATCTCGTTGGTCATATTGATATTATTACACGATTGCTAATGGGGCGGGATGGTACATTTGTATGGGAGGTACCAGAAGGGGAGTTGCCAGACTTCCATGTCTTTGTCCAAATCTTTGTCTGGCTATAGATTTACTAAATACAAAATTTAAGCAAAATCGCGTTGGGCATATTGATATTATTAGACGATTTCTAAGGTAGGCGGGATGTTACATTTGTATGGGAGGTACCAGAAGGGGAGTTGCCAGACTTCCAACTTTTTGTCCGAAACTTTGCCTACCTATAACTTTACTAAATGCAAAATTTGGGCAAGATCGCGTTGGGCATATTGATAGTATTACACGATTTCTAAGGCAGGCGGGATGGTACATTTGTATGGTAGGTACCAGAAGGGGAGTTGCCAGACTTCCAAGTTTTTGTCCGAAACTTTGTCCAGCTATGCCTTTACTAAATACAGAATTTGACCAAGATCGAACTATGCGTATTGATATTATTACAGGATTTCTAAAGTGGGCGAAATCGACGATTTGTATGGGGGGTACCCGAAGGGATGTGGCCATATAGCCCATATACAATCCCATAAGCAGTTTTAAGAAAATATTAACCCATGCCAAATTTCAAAGCGATTGTTTAACTCTTTCGAAAGTTATCGTGCGTACCAGCAGGACAGACGGACATGGCTCAAACGATTCAGAAACTCATCAATCGAATTTGGTTCAAAGATATTTCTATGTGTTACACTCTTGAGCCGTATCAAATGATATATACCCTCCTACCCGTAGGGTGAGGGTATAAAAATGGTGAAAATCTTGCCGTCGCAGTTCGCAAAACTTAAGAATTTTTGGGTCGTCGTGTGGCATCTTGTCGGACCGCAATACAGAAATTAGTGGAAAAATTCGAGCTGAGCTGGGGTGATATTGCTTCTTCCTACTTTTGATTTTTTTTTTTTTAAATACACTTTTTCTAATTCACGAAAATCTATTGTTGTATTTTTCATCATATTTGGGAGATTTTGCATTGGGTAATTTTTCATAAATTGTTTGGGGGATTTTCCGGAATTTTTGTTAACATTTTCATATTAGGCTTTCATTTATTTTGGGGAATTATTCTTTTTTGTTTGGGCATTTTTCAAAGAACCAAAATTTCCCCAAAAATTCTGAAAAATCCCCCAAAACAATTTATGAAAAATTTCCCAATGGAAAATCTCCAAAATATTATGAAAAATACACCAAAAAAAAAAAAAAAACAACAAAAGATTTTCGTAATTTTGAAAAAAAAAATTGCATTTTTCATTTGGGTTATTTTTCATAGAGCCTGCTTTCTATAACATCTCTAAACTGTAACATTTTGTGGTGGTCCAAAAACAATTTGTTTTCAAAGTTGATATTTTTAGAATAAGTTCTACAACCAACAAAATATTGGCTAATAGCGATATGTTGACTTCATAAGAATGATATGAAAACATAGTTTAGAATAAAATAAAGTTGAGTAAAATTGCTATGCAAATGTTGGATAAACAGTTCGACAAAGTCGAAAATTTCAAATGTTTTCGAATTTCAAAATCTGAAAAAAATTTGAAAAATTTTATTTTCAATTTTTTAATAAAATGTAATATGAACAATTACGTTAAAATGTGTCACAATACCTAACAAAAAAAAGTTTTCCTCCTAAAGACGAAAAATACGAAAAGTGGTCAATTTTGGAAATATTTCCAAAACCGATCGAATGGTCAGATTTTGTGCGGAGATACCTTCACCGAACAGAACTCAAAAATGTTTACTAGATCAGCAGTTACAGACTTTTGGGGGGCGATGGAATTTCAGTCGGGACCACTGTGCGGCGTGGAATTAGCCTGAGCTCTTATTTGGTTTAGTTACCCGTACGATCAGTAGCTTCCGAGAGAAACTAGGGATACGATTTACACTAGGGTCTATGGACGGCCGTGGTGTGGGTTTATCACACCGGGTAAAACCATCAAACGTTTTTAATCGGTGGCAACATTACGAGTAAGAGAGTAATCTCTCAAATTTCTCTAGAAAAGCGGTCGGAGCCGCATTTAAACAAGCAGTTCCCCGTCTGTTCTTTTATGAAATGTTACGAGAAACTACGTAAGATTCCATGCTTTCACAATGAACTTCATAGTGTGTCGGGTTTTCAGACTGCCACGCTTTCGTACTCCAACATGTGGAATAATTTTCCAGCAAGTGTTGTTTCCTGCTAGCTATGACATTCTCAAATTCAAGGTAAAGGTCAGCAAACACTACTCCCTACCCTTACTTTCTATCCTGGGGGGGGGGGGCATCCCCTGAGTGTTAGCGAAGCTAAAACCTAAGCCATGTTAAACTTCTCCATCTGTCCCAATACATTTCGTATTAATTCCAGTTGGGCAACCTTCTCCCAGCAAATGGATTTCAAAAAATACCAACCCAATTGATACACTAAAATCCAAGACAATTCATAAGTTTCTGTTCAGTTGTATGGCGAATATCCTCCCCACATTTCAAAAGATTCATTTTTCTCGTTATTAATTAAACAATTAGTCAGGAAATGACCCCAACTGTCAAAGTAATTAACAACATCGGCTGGCATAGAACAACAACCATCATCAGCATTGCAGCTATAGCATCTTCAATGCGACAATCATCACATTCGAAACATAATGACCGATGAGGATCTGTGTGATGTGAACGTAGCGAAACGCAACGGAAATTGAAATGAGATCATTTAAAAATAGTTTAATGACCTGAGCGTTAGCTATACGGTGTCTTCTTTGACATCATTAGCAAAACCATTAACGTTGGCAAATAATTAAAGATATTCGAACACCTTTCGAATGGCCACCTCACGTGGGTGATTTAAGTTTACAAACATTGTTGCCAACCACAAAAAAAGTAAACAAATTTCCATGGATTTTTTCGATTTTGCCACTTTAATTCACTTTAAAGAGTATCGACGATTATTGAAATGGAAATTGAATATAGAGCAGAGTCGATTGTCGGCGGGATCATCAGTGCACGAGTGACCCCGGCATAGTTCAATAGAAATCTTAATATATATTTACCCTCGACACTGATACACTGATACACTGATACACTGATACACTGACTCTGTCACGCAGTCTGTCGTCAGTACGTAGGAATTTAAATAGGCATTCTATAATTTTCTATAAATAATAATAATAAAAAAAATAATATTTTTTTTTTGTACAGAAATTGTGTTTTTCCCAAATTTTTTTTACCAAAATTTTTTTTTAAAATTTTTTTTTTTTACAAAAATTTTTTTTTACAAATTTTTTTTTTCAACAAAAATTTTTTTTTTACAATTTTTTTTTTCAACATTTTTTTTTTTAAAAATTTTTTTTTTCCAAATTTTTTTTTTCCACAAAAAATTTTTTTTTCTACAAAATTATTTTTTCAGCATATATTTTTTTTTTTTCAAGAACAAATTTTTTTTTTTCAACAAAAAAATTTTTTTTTCCACAAAATTTTTTTTTTTTGAACACAATTTTTTTTTCCATATTTCAACGGGCGCCATAGGCGCATTACAACTTACTAGTGGAATGATATTCTTCTACACTGCAGACTTTTGCAGATGTGCAAGACAATTTAGGCAAAGACAATGCAGATGATCGGAGCGATCTTTTATCTCTTGATATCAGTGCTGACTTTATGTGTGGCTTTGCCATACTGGCTATTTTAATATGATTTTCAAATATATGTTATTTTTCTCCGCTCGAAATCTTGACACTGAAACCTTTCACAATCTACATTGCGAAAGTCTTAAATTCTGAGTACACAATCAATCTGATTTCATTAATAATAAATTTACAGTGGTTTTTCGTAGTAAATTGCGAAAAAATATGTCCGCATAGTGAATGTAATTCAAATGAGGGTCATACTTTTTTCGTAAAATTGTATGAGACTCTTGAGTCTTGCTTAACCAAAATTCGAAAAGACAAGCATGTTTTTTTCTATATATTGGTAACGATGGCAACATTGATTGTCAAGACTTACTTCGTTTGCATATTCTGCGATTTCAATCGTACAAATTAAAAGTAAATTTCTATTGTGAATTCAATAATTATTGAGTTTCTGATGCGCCGACTCACCATCGAACGATAAATTGATATCTATGAAATTTGATGAGGCTCTTTTTTCTCAATTTGCCATTTATTCCGACAATTAGACAATAATGACGATCAAGCGATCCGTCGTGAACGATGTTTCCATGCCACATTCGTGGCGTTTGTTTGTTTTTTTTTTAGGCTTGTGTTGGGTGGCTGATGTTGGCACCGTTGGCGGAAGCCAATGACACGGTGGTCTATCCTGGCGCAGTTGTGATTGTCCGTGTTGTTGGCGATTAAACTGAAAATGTCTGCGGTGGCAAGCAACAATGGAAGGTGGTGGGGCAGGTGGCAGGAGGCAGGAGGTGCCTGCAACGAGTCTGTGGCTGGGTGCATTCTGGGTTGATTGGTTGCTTGCTTGCCTGAATGGCAATTTCCTTTTCGCAAAATGTTTGTTATTGCCTCTAATGTTTAATTAAGGTTGATTGGTGGCGGTGCCGATGCCGATGCCGGTGCTGGTTACCCGCTATCCAATGAAGAAAATGCGAAGAAAAAGTAAACACTATGTTTGCACTGTTACGCCTGCTCCGTAGTACCAACTCTCCTGTCCGTCCGTCCGTCTGTCTGTCAGTGTTATGTGTTGAGCAACAATTGAAAGACATGCAGCCAGACAACAACGGCAACACGGTGTATGTCAACAGCAACTGCTGACATTATAGTCCAGACCCATTGGAACACCACCGAACCCCCCGGTACGAGTGTACAAGCCAGTGCAAGTAGTGACAACAGCAACACCAAACGAAACTTGTCACCATTACCGATAATTGATGGGAAATGTGAAAATGTATTGAACTGAAACTGGGTGGCGGGGGGCGGTGTGGTGTTATTTGTAGTAATGTGGTTATCTACCAATAATGAGAGAATCATGCGTCCATGAAATGGTTTTATTGAGTTTACGATGAGATTTTCCTTATTCCTGCATTCCTTTTGAAAACGCGAATTTCGAACATTTCTTTTTGAAATGGAGAAAATAAGACCGGAAACTGACAATTAACAATTGCCAGACTTGGCTCTATGGAAAATATCAGAAGAAAATGAAGAATTGCCCAAAATAATTAAAAAGAAAAAAATGCATTCCAATATGAAAATTTCACCCAAAAATTCTGAAAAAATACCCCAAAAAAAAAAATTATAAAAAAACTTCTGCTATGAAAATATCCCAATAAAAAATACCGAAAAATAAAAATTGTTCATTGTGAAAAATGTGCCAGAAAATGCGGACTTTTTCAACAATTATTTCACATTCCAAAATAATTATTGAAAAAATCCCCATTTTTTGGTACATTTTTCACAATGAACAATTCTTATTTTTGGGTATTCTTATTATTGGGATATTTTCATAGCAGAAGTTTTTTTTATAATTTTTTTTTTTTGGGTGTATTTTTTTAGAATTATGGGGAAAAATGCTTCCAACAGCAAAATATGAAAATTTTCCCGAAAAATTCTGAAAAAATACCACAAAAAAAATTATAATTATGAAAATATCCCAATAAAAAATACCCAAAAACAAAAATTGTTCATTGTGAAAAATGTCCCAGAAAATGGGGATTTTTTCAATAATTATTTCAGAATTTGTGAAATGTTTCAATTATTTTGGGGAATTTTTCATTTGGGAAATTTTTTAAAGAGCCTACATATGCTGGCCTGAACAGGATCGGGTGAGTTTTTGCTGAGACTCTATGAAAACAACACAAAAAACAAATCTTTGAAAAATTACCCAAATAAAAATGTCCCAAAATAAATGAAAATTTTCCCAAAAATTCTGAAAATTATTTTGTGAAAAATCCCCCAAATAATATGAAAATTATTCAAAAAAGAAGATTATAAATTTTCTATTGGAAAATATCCCCAAAAACAAAAAAAAAATAATTGCCAAAAATAAAATTATGAAAAATTAAATTTTACCTAACAATTATGAAAAACTCAACAAAAAAATCTCATACAAAAATTTGACTTTTTTCATTATAAAACATTGCCCAAAAAATGGTGTTTTTTTTAAAAATTATTTTAGTAAATATTTCATTTTTTGTTTTTGGACTTTTGGGGAATTCTTTATACGGGACATTTTTCATAGAGCCTACAAACGCTGGCCCGAACGGGGTTTAAGTGGGAAAAATATGAAAAATACCCCCAAAAAAATCTCATACGAAATTTTTCCAAATTACAAAAATCTGTTGTTGTTTTTTGGGGGTATTTCTCATAATATTTGGGGGATTTATAATTGGGTAATTTCTCATAAATTGTTTGGGGTATTTGTCAGAAATTTGTATGGAAATTTTGGCTCTATGAAAAAAGCCCCAAATGAAAAATTACCAAAAAAAAAAAATGAAGAATGTCCAAAGGAAGAATTCCCCGAAATAAATGAAAAATCCCCCCGGAAGACCAATCAGAAAATTTCCCCGAAAATTCTGAAAAATCCCCCAAACCATTTATGCAAAATTACCCAATGCAACCCCATAAAAATTATATAAATTACCCATTAAAATACCCATTATTGAAAAAAAGTGGATGACTTCTGTTATGAAAATATCCCCAAAAATTCAAAATTTGTGATTTTTTCATTGTTCCTTTTTTTTGGGCATTTTTCATATGAAAAATTACTGTTCTTTTTAGGGTTAGGGTCTACCTAGCACCTCTGCCAACAATAGTTGGCATAAGATAAGATTGCACTTCTACGCCATGCCGAAATCTCTTTGCGATTCAGCCACAGCGAAACACACCGAAGTGCCTTTTCCAATTGGCCAGGTTCACATCCTGGAATCCTAAGGTGGCGGGAGCCTAACATCATTATTTCCAGTTCGAGCGCAAGACACTCTGACAAGCAGTTACTTTGTGGTCATTAAATTGTGTTTCATGGATTCCGTGTGGATGTTCCATTCCCCAAAATTGCCGACAGAGGTGGTTTCAAAAATCAGTTTCAAAGTCAACCATTCGAGCGCCTCATTCCAATCGATCTATCGGCAATTCTGGGAGTCAAAAGCCCTTTATGGGCAAACAAATGCTCCACAAAGTGGATCCGTTGAGGGTGACGATTAGACGCAGTTGGTTAAAAGGCAACACTTTCTCTTACTGCTTGAACCGTACGTATTTCCCTTAACATTTCATGAATGAACAGACGAGGAACTTCTTTCGAATCGACATAATGATTTTACGAGGTTTCGAACCGGGGTTTACTGAGAGATAGTCGCACACAACACACCGTTGAATAATTTCAAAATTATTCATTATTTACATGTTGAATTATTCACAAATGTGACTCACACTGTAGTTATCACTGTTCGTGTATTTTCCTCTTAAATTTGCACCGTACCTGTACGGTCTTCCATATATCAGGACCTAACAATGGGACACTTTCTACACTTTCCATTCAACCCACAAACAGTTGGCATTTCGGAGAGAGCTACACCCCCGTTGACCTGGAAGAATATGCAAGTGGCATCCTTATATTTGATGAGGTACAAATTTCCAATGTATTTCCAGTATTGAAATTGTGTGTCAGTCGTTGATATGTTTCCACATTTCCATGACAAACAAATGGCAACATAAATATTCCAACCAAATGCCTCTAATGAAGATTAATTGCAATCGCTTCCCCTCCATTCAAAATGGTATTAATTGCATCGCACATGGCTGACGGGTTGCAGGCTTTGCATCATCACCACGTAACACTGCAAGAACTTGAGGCAACCGAAACTTATGTGGCATTTGGATGGAGCCATCTGTCCCCGTCGTCTGACTGTTGCTGGGCATTTTTACCAAAAAAAACAAAAAAAAAAAAAAAAAAACAAGAATCGTCTGCCGTTTCTTTGGTCCTCCTGTCCTGTTCCGTCCGCCGCTGGGTGTCCGTAAGCCTGCCTTTTGTTGCACATACGACGACAACGTATGCATGATAATATTCTGTGAATCAAGTCAAGTTTCATTTTCATTTAATTCGTTTATTTCCTCCCTGTCATCACATATCTTTTTTGTCGTGGTTTACTTTTGGGTCGCCTCACAGACCAGAGCCCAAAGTTCACAAGACCGCCACGTCGATCGATGATCGTCGTCATCAGCATTGCCGTTGTCGTCATCTCACCAACAACAAAAATCAACTTAATTGCACAAATCTATTGTAATCAAATCTTTGCTGGAAATGTATGTATTTTAGTTTGTCGTACCCTGGTGCATGCGGCAAGATTTTATTTTGTTGCTTGGCTGCGCTTGAAGATGAATGAGCGTCGGTTGAGCGTCTCTTCTGAGATTTGGAGTTTGTGGTCAAAAGTTTAAGAGCTTTTGATAAATGATTTCATTCAGAGTTGCAAGATGATATGTGTGGCAAGCGACGTTAATATATGTCAGTGAGTGTATGTATGTGTGTGTCTGTGTGTTGCAATTGCAACAGAGATTAGATTGGCGATTTTAGCCAAAAGCTGTAAAAATAAAAAGCGATGAGTTTTTTGTTTTTATTTGGAAAATTGTGGGTGTGCTGTGGGAATGTTTGCCAGAATGACAATGTATGGACAGCTGTCGTCTGTTTGCATACTCCAGAGCCTGGTTGGACCGAAGATGTTGTGCCGCTGCCTGGAAAATACCCCGGGCGAAGCGAACGTACGTCTGCTACAAGCTTTGTTACAACTTCAGCCCTGTAGAGGATTTACATTAGGGTCGAACTTGAACAGAGAAGTTTTTGATTCTTAATAAGGGAAAAAGGAATTTTCAATTAAATTTTGGGTTTAAACAAAATTTATTTCTTATTTTTAGAGTTATTGGTCAGTAAATGTTCACAATTTCAATATCGTTCTACTTGATGGCCAATGGAAAATTTAAAAAAAAAATTCCAAAAAGTCTCTTCTTTCTTCATACAAAAAAAAATAATTCCTAACCGAATCAAAATCAAAAAAAATGATTTAAAAAATTTTTGTTTGTGAACATTAAATGTTCACAATTTTAATACCAAGCCAAAAAAATAAAAAATATTTTCGAAAAAATTCAAAAAGTCTCCTCTTCTTCCCTTCACACAAAAAAAAAATAATTAAAATTTAGCATTATAAAAAACTAGTAAGTTGTAATGCGCCTATGGCGCCCGTTAATTTGCTTGAGAAAGTATTTGTTACTTAATTTTAAAAATTTTGTAAAAAAAAATTTCGAAAAAAAAAAAAATTGGGAAAAAAAAATATTTTGTTGAAAAAAAAAATTTTTGTGGAAAAAAAATGTTTGTGGAAAAAAAAAGTTTGCTGAAAAAAAAATTTTTGTTGAAAAAAAAAATTCGCTGGAAAAAAAAATTTTTGTTGAGAAAAAAAATTTTTGTGGAAAAAAAAAATTTGTTGAAAAAAAAAATTTGTGGAAAAAAAAAATTTTGTGGAAAAAAAAAAATGTTTGTAAAAAAAAAAATTTTGGTAAAAAAAAAATATGAAGAAAACACAATTTCTGTACAAAAAAAAATATTATTTTTTTTATAATTATTATTTATAGAATTATTATAGAATGCCTATTTAAATTCCTACGTACTGCGTGACAGAGTCAGTGAATCAGTGAATCAGGGAATCAGTGTATCAGTGAATCAGTGTCGAGGGTAAATATATATTAAGATTATTTAAATAATGTTTTTTTTTTTCTGAACATTAAAAGTTTCTCATTTTTAATACCAGACCAGCAGTCCAGCCACTTGAAAATTTAACACTCTTCATGAATTGTGTTTAATTTCGTAAAAAAAATATTTGTTTGTGCATAACTGGTAAAAAAAAAAACAGGTTGCAAGGATTTTCCAGTATTTCTGTTTAGCCGCTTAGGGGGATAATATTTTTTATGAAATATTTTTATAAAATTAAACACTTGCCGATTAGAGGGTTAAAACAACAAAATATTTTCGAAAAATTGCAAAAAGTCATTTAACAAAACAGACCCTTCTGTTCGGTTCTGAAAAAAAATATGAATTAAAATGTTACATTTAAATCAATACGAAAGCTACGAATATTGGTCGATCATCCGCTTCTTTGCCTCAAACACTTTTATTTGGTTACTGAACAAGCTCAACCTTGTACATTTTGAATAAGTTGATTTGTAACTTGTTTCTATTATTAG
This sequence comes from Hydrotaea cyrtoneurina, assembly GCA_958296145.1. Classification (NCBI taxonomy): domain Eukaryota; kingdom Metazoa; phylum Arthropoda; class Insecta; order Diptera; family Muscidae; genus Hydrotaea; species Hydrotaea cyrtoneurina. The sequence continues at coordinate 23,942,550 of OY282512.1, forward strand.
GGATCCCAAACTACATCTCTTTCTGAGTTTGAAATTTAACAAAAATATATACGTATATATACAAGGGTTTCCAACAAGATTTACCCATATGTATTTGGGTAAAGGCTTCCTTCGATTCCATCATAGCTGTTAACTGTTGATTACTAATCGTAGTAATTACTAATTCAATTAAATTTGTTTTTAGAGATGCTGTTATGATTAATCAATTTACAATTTCTAATAATATAAAAGTAATCGGGATTACTTGCAATTACTATAAATAATTAAAAAGGAATCAAATGCAATCATGATTACTTTTAGATTATTTTCAATTGCCATCAATTATTTATCACAAATTGTTTAATAGCAAAATCATATATTCTTTTCAAAAATATTCTAATTGTAATCGAAATTTAATCGGTTTGAATTCCACCTGCAAATCTCCCATTGAGAAAGTTGTTACGTTAATCCAGTATTTTAAGATCACAAGACCACTTTTTAATTTGAGGAAAATTTACGAAACTGAACAGAACCTCCAAATGAGTGTTTCTTTTTCTCGATCAATTTTCCAAATCTCTCATAAATCATAAGAGGCCGTTAAAACTGAAAGTCAATTTTAATATTTGGCGACATATTTCAAGTAACGCACGCACTTAATCCAACGGCTGGCCATACGATCTCGTACGATCACCACCCAAATTGGCCACAACAAGATTTTGAAGTTGCATTTCCTACATGTGTGCTCCGTTGGTGTGTCGTTCGTTCGCTCCGTTATTTTTTTTGTCTTTTTTTAAAGTGTCTACAAAACAAAATTGTTGTCACCATTATTTTCCAAAGCATACGATGCATAAAGGCGTTAAAATTATATTTAAAATGCTTTTATTACTTAATACGTACCGAAAATAATTGCGTCATTTGCAAGCGCAGACCAAGTGACTGACGGACGGCGCGTGAGTCTGGCTCGGTCAGTATTTTCATATCAGAAAATATTGAATTTAATTTTGTTCGACTTTATATCAAAAACCATAAATCGTTCAAAATCCGTTTGCTTTTAAATAATTTAAGGAGACATTTTATTAAATGCATTATTTTTTTTCTTCCATTTCGTCTGAGCTCATATTTTTTTATTACAGTTGCATTTTTTTTGGCTTTTTTTTTATTATTTTCTTGAGGCGAGTTTAGGCGTATGCGATTTAAAATAAATAAATTGCTACATTTACGAGTGTATATTTTCATGTTTGTAATTATAATCAACTTCCAAATTAATATCAGCTAATGTGAAAATGCACTGAATGTGTATGGAAAATAATAATAATAATAACTGGTTACGGTGACACACATGTCAATCGCCTATCGATTGGATGATAGCTGATTTGGAACAGACTATAAGGAAACTTAAAGGGAAACACGTACCTGATCCATTGCTGCCAAACCAAAGGGCAACTAAATCCTCGCTGGGTGATGTATGATAATGATTTCCATACAAATACGGACTGGGATAATCTAGCAACATGCGACGGGAAGAGGGTGAATCCGCTGCAATGACAATAGACGAACATTTAAATTGGCCAAACAGCATAAAACGATGGTAGTAGCTAAAGGGTAATCTAGTAAGTAAGCATGCCAATGCGTTTAGTGTGTAATAAATTAGTAAAATAGTAAAATTGTTAAATAGTAAAATAGTAAAATTGCAATATAGTAAAATAGTAAAATAGGAAAATACTAAAATAGTAAAATAGGAAAATACTAAAATAGTAAAATAGGAAAATAGGAAAATAGTAAAATAGGAAAATACTAAAATAGTAAAATAGTAAAATAGTAAAATAGGAAAATAGGAAAATAGTAAAATAGGAAAATACTAAAATAGTAAAATAGTAAAATAGTAAAATAGGAAAATAGGAAAATAGTAAAATAGGAAAATACTAAAATAGTAAAATAGTAAAATAGTAAAATTGCAATATAGTAAAATAGGAAAATAGTAAAATACTAAAATAGTAAAATAGGAAAATAGGAAAATAGTAAAATAGGAAAATACTAAAATAGTAAAATAGTAAAATAGGAAAATACTAAAATAGTAAAATAGGAAAATAGGAAAATAGTAAAATAGGAAAATACTAAAATAGTAAAATAGTAAAATTGCAATATAGTAAAATAGGAAAATAGTAAAATACTAAAATAGTAAAATAGGAAAATAGGAAAATAGTAAAATAGGAAAATACTAAAATAGTAAAATAGTAAAATAGTAAAATAGTAAAATAGGAAAATAGTAAAATAGGAAAATACTAAAATAGGAAAATACTAAAATAGTAAAATAGGAAAATACTAAAATAGTAAAATACTAAAATAGTAAAATAGGAAAATAGGAAAATAGTAAAATAGGAAAATAGGAAAATAGTAAAATAGGAAAATAGTAAAATAGGAAAATACTAAAATAGGAAAATACTAAAATAGTAAAATAGGAAAATACTAAAATAGTAAAATAGGAAAATACTAAAATAGGAAAATAGTAAAATAGGAAAATACTAAAATAGTAAACTAGTAAAATAGGAAAATACTAAAATAGTAAAATAGTAAAATAGTAAAATAGTAAAATAGTAAAATAGTAAAATAGTAAAATAGTAAAATAGTAAAATAGTAAAATAGTAAAATAGTAAAATAGTAAAATAGTAAAATAGTAAAATAGTAAAATAGTAAAATAGTAAAATAGTAAAATAGTAAAATAGTAAAATAGTAAAATAGTAAAATAGTAAAATAGTAAAATAGTAAAATAGTAAAATAGTAAAATAGTAAAATAGTAAAATAGTAAAATAGTAAAATAGTAAAATAGTAAAATAGTAAAATAGTAAAATAGTAAAATAGTAAAATAGTAAAATAGTAAAATAGTAAAATAGTAAAATAGTAAAATAGTAAAATAGTAAAATAGTAAAATAGTAAAATAGTAAAATAGTAAAATAGTAAAATAGTAAAATAGTAAAATAGTAAAATAGTAAAATAGTAAAATAGTAAAACAGTAAAATAGTAAACTAGTAAAATAGGAAAATACTAAAATAGTACAATTATAAAATAGTAAATTAGTCAACTAGTAAAACAGTATATTAGTCAACTAGTAAAATAGTAAATTAGTCAACTAGTAAAATAGTAAATTAGTCACCTAGTAAAAAGTAACGTAGTAAACTTAAGTAAAATAGTCATTAGTAAAGCTGGTAATGAAATGCTAAACATGTCCATACGAACCTTGAACTTGTGCTGCGTACTCTGTTGCTTTTTGCAGATTCAAACGCGGTCTGGGTTGTGGTTTGGCTAAATTCGCATATGTTGCGGCGGGTGCTGACGACACAGTCGTAGTGGTTAAAGTCGGATTTTCCGAACTGACGCTGGCATTGGATGTGCTGGGCGCTGATGTGGTCGTAGAAGACGACTGAGAGTTGTTGGCTGGCACAAATGACGATGACGGCGGCAGGGGAGGCGGTGGTGGTTGATTACCGGATGCCGCGGAATGATCCAGCAGCAAATGTTGCACTTGAAATATATCTACAAACTCTTCCAATTCCTCTTGTACAGCTGGTGCCGAAGTACTCGTCCGATCCACGGCACCTCCATAGGTACCGTTAGTCGAGTGACCCAGCACACCCGTGGAAGTGGGTGCAGCAAACGACGATGGCGTTGAGTGTGAGTAATGATGGAAATATGTTGAGGCTCCGGCCGCAGTTGGTGCGTAGAAACCGAACTGTGGTCCGGGTTGAACTGGGATGGGCGGTGCCGGCGGTGGAGGTGCTGTAAATTGCAAGGGATTGCGTCCCAAATTCAAAAGTGGCGTCGACGGTGTATTCAGCGAGTCGTAAGCGCCACTGTTTCCGGTGGACAGCGACAAATTGTGCGTGCTGTGTACGGTGGCATTGGAAGCGGCCACCGAGGGCGTTCCAATGACTGAGGTTCCTGCGGGAGCTGTGGTGAGATGGTGAGGGGGATGTTCTGTTTCTCGACGCATAGCTAACAACATGTTTACGTTCACAAATTAACGTACGACCAACTGAACAATCAATACATACACATACACACACACAGAGATAATTCTCGGTATCCAAACAATTAAATAAAGTTGAACTTAAAAAGTACACTTGGAGAAACTTAAAATTCGGAACAACTCAACTAAACAAAAACAATGTTGTACAAATGAAAATCTACGTAACTCAACACATTGACACGGGGAACATCATTGGAACTGAGTGTTTTGTTTGGAGGATAAACTTAAAACAAAAAAATACAAGCACACATAGACACACAGATGTAAAAATACATTTCCAGACTTACATTCATGAGATACTAAATGTATCTAAGAATTTCGTTGGCAATTTTCTTTTAATTTTCAACATTTGTTATGATCTGATTTTCAGAAATTATTTATTATTTCACGAGGATTATTTTTATTGTTTCAATGGTTTTGTTAAAATATCAGTCTTTGTATGCAACTGGATGACGTTTGTTGTGGAACACATAACTGAAAAGAAAAGAGAGGGGGGTACGGTAAAGGTTATTTTAGTGTTATTCGAAAGTGTTATACTTAGAATAATTTAAAGAATTGTGTTTGAAAATAAAAATAAGTGTAAACGGCGATTCATTACACCGTGTTACAAAAAATAGATTTTTGTCTGTCCTATGAACCAAATGCACATATTCGGAAAGAGGGGAACAAATAAAAATACACGTGTATCGGCGATTTTCATGTACACGTCAGATATTTTTTTTTTTAAGTTTGAAGTATGAAGCTCGTAGTGGCCTGTGTGAAAGCCTTTGGACCGATTTTTAACCCTTTTTCAGTGATCCAATCGAGTTGATTCGTGGAAATGTCTGCATCACGTCAAGTTTTTTAAAAAAATAGATTTTTATCAATTCTCAGATTTTCCTAAACTTTTTTTTTTTTTTTAAATGGTTATCGTTTTTTTTTAGGGTTTCAGTTCAAAAAACATTTTTTTTCGTAACGCTTAAGTAGTTTAAAAATTTAGAGTCTCTTCAAGTTATGCTAAGAAAAGTGAAAAAAATATTTTTTTTTCAAAAATAATAAAAATTGGGGAAAATCTGAGAATTGATTTTCGTGCTTTAAGAGGAGATTATGAAGCACATTTCTCATTTATTTCTATGTTAATAAACAAAATTGGCCACCACGATCATGCGATTTGACACCGATAGACGTTTTTTTGTGGAGCTACGCGAGAAACCTTTTTTTGTGCAGATAAACCTTTAACTCTTGAGCACTTAAGAACCAACATTCGTCAAGTTATGGCTGAGGTACCGCCCGATATGTCCCGAAAAGTGGTCCAAAATTACCTCAAAAGAATCAATGCTCTTTTCGAATTACTCGAAATCCGAGTTTTACAATAAAATTAGATTTGAATACTAAATTTAGGAAAAACCTTAGTTAAACAGTCAAAAAGGCCGAGCTAAAAAGAATTTTTTTTAAAAAAAGTAAACCATTTGGTTTCAACTTTTTCTTTTCGAAATTCCCAAATGTTTCTAAACAACGGTTTTTTTTTTAAATTTGTATGAATATGAGGGCTAAAATTTGATAAACAAATCAGCCCAGTCAAATAAGCCAAAAATAAATAAAATTGATTTTTATTAAGTTTGTTTTAAAACTTTTAAAAAAAATCGTTTAACCGGAAATAATACTTTTTTTTACGAAAATGTACTTAAAAGTCAATAATTGTTTAAATGGGATTTCAAAAAAACTTTTTAATCGAATTTTAAGTCAATTTTAAACAGTTGTTAAAAATACCATTGAGACAAAAAATTTTAGAGAAATCGCTCGGTTCAAAAGGAGATTTTCTAATAGCTGGAAAACCGAGTTTTAAAAAATATTCCAATCCAAAAATAAATAAAATTGATTTTTATTAAGTTTGTTTTAAAACTTTTAAAAAAAATCGTTTAACCGGAAATAATACTTTTTTTACGAAAATGTACTTAAAAGTCAATAATTGTTTAAATGGGATTTCAAAAAAACTTTTTAATCGAATTTTAAGTCAATTTTAAACAGTTGTTAAAAATACCATTGATAAAATTTTTTTTAGAGAAATCGCTCGGTTCAAAAGGAGGTTTTCTAATAGCTGGAAAAACGTGTTTTAAAAAATATTTCAATCCACGATTTTTTAAATTACAAAAAAACACATACGTGATAAACGACCAAAAAAAAAGTTTTGCCCAAAGTCATGCACTTTTTATAGGCAAAAAAAAAGGATAATTTTCTCAGGCTCACATCTTTCAACACCGGTTTTAATTTTCATTGACTGACTATCCTTTTTTCCCCTGTTCAGGTCCATAGGTAGAAAACCGTTGAAATTTCCAGGAAACAATCAACTACAAAAATGAACCTATGATCTCAATAAACAAGTTTCAGGAATACATGATCTTTCTGGGAATGATTCTTAAAAATGTTTCAATTGACATTTGCTTTCAAGAATAGCATTAATTTGATAGCCTAGCACTCATACCTAGAATTGGGTCTTTCCCGAACAACTCCCAATCTCCATATTCGGGATTTCCCTAAGTAACGAAAATGTCAATTCTCGAGATGCGGGATTTCACGAAATAAAGAAAATTGCAATCTCGAGAATTCTCGAAATATCGGGAAAATCTAAAATCAGTGTAAAAGCAATGAATTTCATAAAATATTCTTTTTATTTAGTTTTATTTAATTACAAATAATATAAAAAAATATTTGAAAATATTACTATTTCAATAATTTCAAAAAAAAAAATTAGTTTAATACAAATAATTACAAAAAAAGCAAAACAAAAATTATTCAAAATTATACTTATTAAAATAGGGTAAAAAAAGTGATTGAAAACATTATTTGCCAAAATGGTGTTTTAAAAACATAGGCTTTTAATGGCTTACAAATGGAAAAGTTATACTGTTGTCGCTTCTCGCATTGCAATTGAAACACTGGTGTGAATTGGTATGTGATTCTGAGTAACAGTACGGTCATTTTAGCTTGTTGCTATGGCATGTAGTGTGTAACAGAGTTCTGTGTAACAGAGTTGCCGTTACAGTTTGGTGTTTCCAGGGATTAATCATATGTGTATTCTCTTGCTGGCAAACTTAAGATTCTCTTACTTTTGAAAGAATTTTTTTTCTATTAATATTTGTCAACAAACAATTTTTTAAAAGAAAATGTATTTCTAGAGAAATCTTGAGATATTCTCGAGATTCGGGATTTCCCGAAATGTTACAAATTTCAATGCTCGAGATTCGGAATGGAAAAAATCTGGAAAATTTCTCGAAAATTCTCAAAGCCCAGCTCTACTCATACCTAAAGGTGGTTACTTAAATTGAATTGGTGTTATTTTTTTTTAAATAACTCGAACCATGTAATTGCGTAGGGGAATTTTATTAGCTGTCACCTAGGATGTTCATATGTTCCAGATAGTGGTTTATCGAGGTCTTAGGTACATTTTTGTAGTTACCGTGTTTTGAACGGTTTACTATCTATGGACCTGAACAGGAGAAAAAGGCAAAAAAAATAGATTTTTTTAAGTTTTTTTTTTGCGATTTTGACCTTGACGATAATGTGTTTTTTGATTCTAAAGGGTGTTTTTCTAAGTTTAAAAATTTTTATTTGCTAGATAATTTCTTGTCATAATCGAGTGGCGTCAAATCACACGAACGCGGAGGCCAATTCACCGGTCCATTTCTCGAAATAATGTTGTCGTTGAAATGTTCTTTCAATAAGTCCATTGTTTCGCCCGCAGTACGACAAGTGGCACCATCCTGTTGAAATCACATTTCGTTTACATACATATGTTGAAGTTTTAGCAGCAACAATTCATTGATCATGATTCTGTATCGATTTCCATTCACGTTAACGTGTCGTCCTTTCTCATTTTTAAAGAAATAATGACCGATGATCCCACCAGCCCATAGACCGCACCAACAGTACGGGATGCATTGGTAATTCTAGAAAAACGTGTGGATTATCTGAATTATTATCTGAACATTTTTAATTGAACACTGTTTTTGAAAATAAATTTCCACGATTTGGAAGCGTTGTTCTGGAGTTAACCTATTCATTACACCGTGTTACACACATTCTGTCCTATGAACCAAATTTACTTTTTCGGAAAGGGGATAAAAAATAAAAATACACGTGTATCGGCGATTTTCATGTACACGTCAGAATATTTTTTTTTTAAGTTTGAAGTATGAAGCTCGTAGTGGCCTGTGTGAAAGCCTTTGGACCGATTTTTAACCCTTTTTCAGTGATCCCATCGAGCTGCTTTTTTGCAGGCAGACTCGTGGAAATGTCTGCATCACGTCAAATTTTTTAAAAAATAGATTTTTATCAATTCTCAGATTATCCCCAATTTTTATTATTTTTGAAAAAAAAAATATTTTTTTCACTTTTCTTAGCATAACTACTAAATTTTTAAACTACTTAAGGCCTACGAAAAAAAAATGTTTTTTGAACTGAAAACTTAAAAAAACGATAACCATATAAAAAAAGAAAATTAGGAAAATCTATTTTTTTAAAAAATTTGACGTGGTACAGACATTTCCACGAGTCTGCCTGCCAAAAATCAGCTAGATTGGATCACTGAAAAAGGGTTTAAAAATCGGTCCAAAGGCTTTCACACAGGCCTCTACGAGCTTCATACTTCAAACTTCCAAAAAAAAAAATCTGACGTGTACATGAAAATCGCCGATACACGTGTATTTTTATTTTTTCCCCTCTTTCCGAATATGTGCATTTGGTTCATAGGACAGAAAAAAAATCTGTTTTTTGTAACGCGGTGTTATGATTTGCCAAACAATACTGAGTAGAGACGTCACTTTAAACAGTCAAAACAGCTGTCAGACAACAGAGTGATTCATATTAAAAAAAAACCTCATAAAAAAACACCCTGTATACGTTTACAATTTGTGTTCTTTATGACAAGTGCTGCAACTCAGAACGGTTTGCCACATATAAGCCTAAGAAAATGATCACGTTTTTTTTTGCAAAAATGACACCTAGGCCCCAAATCGTTGGGGCCCATAAACAGTGCATTTTCTTATGGGCAAAACTGGGAGACAGGGGTCTTCTTTTTTTCCCATGACCTAAGAAATTACACACAGTGTAATTTAGCACAATTTTCGTTTTTCTTTCTTTTTTAACCCTTGTGTTTGTGAGAAGGTGCCTTTGATGTGCCAACTTTAAGGCCATCGGAGAGACTCACTAATTTGAGCTGTCAATCGAATGTTGCTCTTGTTTTGATCCAAACTGTGTATGTGTCTTCCTACGTTAAAGCATGGGCTACACAAATCCTAATTTATATCGGACTTGGTATTTACCGACTGACGGTGGTAGTGTATTTTTGGTAAAGACACTTGTTGCACATTGTCCACACAGTTCGACTGTTTGTAATTTAAAACAAAAACAGCAAAATCATATTTGCAGATATTGTCTTGGGAACATTTCTAAATAAATGTTTGTATTATGATTCATTGACATAGAAATAATTTTTATAACAAATTGACAATTTTGTGTACCGACGGTATTTTGAAGCTTATTGTCTAAATAAATCCGACGGACATTTACCTTTTGTATTGATTGCATAAAAATTTTGCAACTGTTTTCCTTGTTCTTTTTTTTAAATTTATTTTTTTATTTTTTTACTATTCACCCCAAGTCTACCGTTAATTACGAATAGCGACGCGACGCGGTGCGGTAACACACATTGCATGTGAAATATTTCGTTGTTTTTTTTCTTCTTCACTGTTATGACGGTTCGGATTAAGGCATCAGTTAGAAAATTTCTATTTGAAATTTATTTTTTTCTTTCTTATTTTATAAACAATATATTTTCTTCACTTGCATATGATTAAAATAAAAGGAAACAGAAATATGATTTTTTTTTATTTATCTATTTATCATTTTTTTTTTTCAAATTTATTTTTCTATTAACCCGTCTCGTCCGTAAATATCTGATGTTTGCGGCGTGTGCGTTTTTGTATTTTTGTTGTTGTTTGTTGTTGGGGGTTTGCTTTCTTTATCTTACGATTTAATTGTATCGACACGAGAGACGAGACGTGCCGAGCCGATGAGCCGCCAAGCCGCTACTAGATGTCGAATTGCCAAATAGCCGGTGAAAATGTGAAAAATCACATGAAACGAATTTGTGAAAAACTGAAAAGAACAACAACACATGCATACGAACATACCCACACACACACACACACACACAGACAGGCCACTCACCAATTCCATACCATTTCATTTCTCTCTGTCTGTCTGTCTGACTGCCTGTCTGTGTGTGTGTGGGGGGGGGAGGGGAGGTTATGAATATTAGTGGTGGAAGATCGCCTATTTCTTTTATGTTTGACGTTTGTCGAGTATTAAATGTGGATGCAACATGGGAAAAGGCAACACAAAAAAAAAACACAAAAATATTAAAACGAAATAGATTGATAAGATTCACATTATAAAGAAAGAGATTACAACAATTACACGCGAGCAATAGCAGCAATGTAAATAGAAAAAATACAGAGAACAACAGAATCATCATCGCCCAATCAACCCACCCACCCCCACGAGACCATCTCAATGCAGTGATGGTAAATCTACAACAATTGTACCATTTTCGGGGGCACAAAGTACTTTCGGAAAAGTTCTTGTGAAAAGTAACAAATTTCCACTTAATTGTGGAAATTCGGAATACATTCTCAGCTAAAAAAAAAACATAACACACAGAGGGGTTTTTCCTGTAAACGAGATATTGAAAAAGGATTAATAACTTCTTTACAATCAACTGGTGCAAAATTGAAAGCTTTGGAATGGGGAAAACCATTGGGAAACATTTCTTTGAAAGAAATGCTTTTCAGAGATTGCTGTCGTACTCGTAAAGTCGCCAGAATTTCGAGGTGAAACCAGGCCCTGAAAAAGTCGCATACACACACACACTACCTACAACACCACGGTCGTCCAACTAGACCGTTTTAGGTAGTGACAAGTGTAAAGTCGCCAATTATCGAAATATCAGCAAATTTGATCCAAAATATCTCATGGAAAAACTGAACTTCAGCGACTTATGGCAATTTGTTTGTTTGGGTGTTCTTGGAAGGATTATGAAAATACCATAAGCATCCATGAAACCGTTGGGCGCCAATTCCAAATTTGTTCGTCGGACCTTTTTGGAAACTGGTTATTTTCGTATAATTTATGTTGTATGTAATCAGTGGATTTAGGGACCGAAAAAAGAAAATATTAAATTATATTTCACTTGAATAGCATGATGTCAAAAAACAGTTCAGTAATTAAGTCGAATTTGTTTGGGGGGTCCATTTTTTTTTTGGGGATTTTTCTCTCTTCATTTCGAAGAGAACTGTACAATTTATCGTTTTGGATTTCTGTCCCATAAAAGTCAATTTCGCTGGCAGCCACCGCCACAAACGAACGAATGCAACGTGAGGAGTAACTGAAGCTGGAAAACTTGTCTTAAAGGGCGGCAGTCCCACCTTCGATGACGCCAGTTGTATTACGACAATGCCCTAGTAAAAACTGGTAAAAACGACTCGTAGCACTATCGGACCCACAAAGGAACAAATTCAACGTGATCAGTGACTGAAGCTGAAAACGTGACGTAAAGGGAGGAGGGAGGAAAATCGTCTATTCCAAAGAAAGAAAAGAAAACCGAAAACACTGCAATGAAAGGAGATTGTGTTCTATGAAAATATAAGAGACACCAGAAAATTCTAACGACGAGTAAAATACCACGCACTAGTGACTTGCCAATTGGCATTACATCGTGAAGAGATAAAAAGGGCAATCGGTTGACAGACATGTCGAGTGGGCTGAGGATTACAAAGCAACACTTGTCCAGCTTGTTAGCGGCCGAAGAACCCTGTGAAGAGAGTAAATCCGCAATTAATCATAGATGCTGATGTTGAATCAGATGAGGTGAATTCAGCAATAGCCTGGCAAGGCCTCAAGTGACGATGGAATATCGACAGAGCTGCATAAGACTGGAGGAGATGATGAAAGTCTGACCATCTGGAATAATGAAACAATTCCTGATGATTAGAGCTTCGGCGGACTAGGTGCGACTCATTAAAAAGAAGAGAATTAAAGTCGGAAAAGATGACAAATTAATCTGTACCAAAGGTCGTATATAAAATACACGATAAGGGAAAATGTGTCTGCCTGTGAAATGTCGCGACAAAGGAACGTTTGTAAAGAAAATGCCAAACAAGCGATATTGTCATTTTAATATATAGGGTGTCCAACAAAAGTTGTTATTTTGAATCGCCCGGTATTTCGGTAGCTGTCACTTTTGAAGTTTTTATTCTTTGACATTTCACAAGTAGAAACTATGCCATTACTAACAAGTGGACAAATAGTAAGTTCGGCCGGGCCGAATCTTATATACCCTCCATCATGGATCCCTAAAAAGTCAATAAATAAGAAAACTATGAAGAAAGTAAGTGCAGGAACCCGATGCAGGAACCCGATCCCAAATTTTATCCAAATCATGAAAATGGGCGCATATTCGGATTCGTGATAAAATTTCCTTGCACTTCGATACCCATATGCGCATGTTTATCATGGGCCCTTTTTTGGGCCCCAAGGGTCCACGGAACCCATGAGCACGCCCATTTTTCCCCATCTATAAATTATATAAACTTAGAACAATTTTACCAAAAAAAAATCAGATGTAGTGAAAAAAAATATTTGAAAAATTTGATTATGGCCGGTATATATTAAGTCCCGTAAAGGGGAACTTTTTCCCCTTTGGTCCGATATTGCCCATTCTCGAACTTAACCTGCTTATGGGCAAAAAACATCTTCCTACAAAATTTCAGCTTCTTAGCGTTGGTCGTTCGCACTCTATCAACAGACAACAGACGGACGGACATCGCTAGAATGTCTTAGAATGTTACACTGACCGATAATATATACAGCCCTATTCTAAATACTCCCGGGGAGATAATTCCCGGGGAATTTACATTTTTCGGAGAATAAAATCCTCCTATTCTGAACAAACCCAGCGAATACAAATAAAGGACATACTATTTCGATTATTCGGAGTCAGATGATTTGTTTGTTTCCCGGTTTGTTTACAATAGGAGGATTTTATTCTCAGAAAAATGTAAATTCCCCGGGAATTATCTCCCCGGGAGTATTTAGAATAGGGCTGATATACTTTATAGGGTCGTAGATCACTCTTTCGAGGAGTTGAAAACGGAATGACAAACTTAGTATATACTCCATCCTATGATGGAGTGTATACAAATGGAACGACACACGCATCAACAACGCATTGAAATTATTAAAATTCACTACAAAAATGGTAAAAATCAGGCAGTCACTGTTCGCAAAACTAAAGCGATTTGGTTATGGCAAATTTCATGAAAAGGATATGATCCTGTAAGCGTGGTCGTGGTGGCCATTTGGCTGATGTTATTTTTCATTATTGACGGCATAACTTCCTCTTTGTTATGAAATAAATATCCGATCATTTATCTCAAAAAATGTAATTTTTCTTTGAATACCAAAATAAGACCCTTTTGCTAGAGCTCCAGATAGAAAGTCCTTGGACGATAACAGGGAAGACCGAGACTCTGTTGTAGAAGAAAACATGCGAATCCTTAGTATGACGAAGATCCAAGTGCTTGGATATCATTTATTACACCGTGTTGCAAAAAATTGTTTTTTTAAATTTTTTAAAAAATAGATTTTTATCAATTCTTAGATTTTCCTAAATTTGTTTTAAAATGGTTATCGTTTTTTCTAAGGTTTCAGTTCAAAAAACATTTTTTTTTTTCGTAAAATTTGGAGTCTCTTCAAGTTATGCTAAGAAAAGTGAAAAAAATATTTTTTTTTCAAAAATAATAAAAATTGGGGAAAATCTGAGAATTGATAAAAATTGTTTTTAAAAAATTTGACGTGATACAGACGAGTCTGCCTGCCAAAAATCAGCTTGATTGTATCACTGAAAAAGGGTTAGAAATCGGTCCAAAGGCTTTCACACAAAGACGACTACGAACTTCATACTTCAAAACTTAAAAAAAAACAAAAATTCTGATGTGTACATGAAAATCGCCGATACACGTGTATTTTTATTTTTTATCCCCTTTCCGAAAAAGTAAATTTGGTTCATAGGACACGGTTCATGCGTGTAACACGGTGTTATTAGCCACAATTTCCTTACATTTGGTACAATTTTGTGGCCACTTTGGGTACAATTTCAATTTAGAAATACAATCACTGCCTCAACCGTTGTCCCGCCCACCCACACACACATTCATTTACATCTACATGAATAACAACAGGTGACTGACTTACAGGGACAAACACTCGCTCGCTGTTATGACGCTTTTGCTGTTATTGATGATGACGATAACATAACATTAACAGCCCAGAAACTCAGTGGAGATGTCGATGACGACGACGATGCTTAGAACATTTATCCACAAACTATGACGTAGACGGCGATAATGATGGAAAATCCATGCCATTCAGAAAAATATGGCCACAGCCACCCCCATCCGTCCAGCCCTACTGTTGCAAAACAGTGAATGTGAATATTTTTGGAAGAAAAAAAAGCGCGCCACTCTGAAACACCAGCGTTATTTGATGTTGGTGTGAGTGTCCAAACATATGTTTTCGTACTGAGTGGGTGGCTGATAGAGGAAAGTGAGAGAGACAAAGCAAGAGAGAGAGAGAGAGAGAACAACCAGCTACAATTGTTTTATTTATAAGACATTAGTGTGAGTGTCTGTAGGTGGATGAGAGCCAAGCACAGACAGTGCACAATGGGCGATGGGGTATTGTTAAGCCCTCAATCGTGAGGGTAGAAGGAGTGGTTTAATTTATGTCGCACAAAGCAGATCAGATGCTCGACAGGTGATAGCTATGAAGGAGATTCGGTTTAGCGGCCACACTCTTAAGGGCCAATTTAAGATAACTGGCAAAAAAATTAAATTTTGAAATTTAGAATAAAATTTTAGAATAATAAAAACTTTTAGAATAATAAAAACTTGCAATAATTTTTGAAATGTTTGCTTACCAACCTTTCTTCTCCCTTTAAAATCTACTCTGTTTTCTAAAAATAAAAAATAAATAGAGAGGATATATAGGGTTTTCCAACAAAGGTTGTTATATTGAATCACATTTTTGAGGCTTTTATTCTTTGCTGCTGTAGCCCAAAGTGTTGAAGAAAACCCAGGTTGGTCCATTCCTCGTCGTTCTTTGGAATTTGGGGCATTCCACAAACGGCTTAAAAAGTTCAGTTCACACAAGAACTCACGAGGGCCGATCATCAACAACGTCGTGTCTTTGCTGATTTTGTGCTTGAAATGCATGAAAATGTTTCGGAATTCCATCGAAAAATCATGATAAGGCCCATTTCCACATTGGTGGCTACGTCAACAAGCAATTGCTTTTTATACAAACGCGACACACATTTTCTATGAGAGGCGTACCGACATCTGGAGTTTTCAGACATACTACTACTTCTGTAGTTGAAATTTGCCTGCATTGTCTTTCCGCCTAGATTGTGACAAACAGCGGATTTCGAATCCACGGAACAACTGTTTGCCGCTTAAACATCAGGCGAACGCGGCTGTCAGTTTCATTAACAAGCACTACATTTTTCCCCCAAAACAATGCGCTAACAAAAAATCCCACTGTGCACCGATGAGCACAACAATGGAAAGCCAACCAAACAACCAGACTCACTCATTTGCTCTCCCACATTCACCCCTTACATAGTCTCATTTCCAGCAGCACCAGCCAATTATCCACCCACATAATGTTATGCTCAGAGATGCCAACATCTAGGGAAATCAACACTGCTAAATGGTTTCGGTTGAAATGTTTATTGTCATGTGTGAAATGTAAAAAAATGGTCGGTTGCGTAATTTTAAATTAATTCCGGAATTCAAAGGGAATTGCAGTGATACAGTGTAAAAGTAATCAGGATTACTTGCGATTACAATAAATAATCAAAAAGAATCAAAAGTAATCAGTAAATAATTAGGCTACTTTACTTTTGATTATTTTTGATTATTTATAGTAATCGAAAGTAATCCTGATTGTGATGCAATTTTTTGGGCACATCAAGTTAGTATGTATCGTATAGGGGAATTTGTCACGTTTTAGGCTCTTTTGTTTGACATAACTCGAGAACCACTCGTCCGATTTAATTTAAACAAATTTAGAAAAATTAAGAATTACAATTCCTCTAATCTGTTCTTAAACCGTTTTCCTACTTAAGCAACAGTTTCGCAATTATAAATAAATGTATGAAAAAAAAAAATATTTTTGCCTAAAAATTAAAATTTTTTTTTTTTAATTCATAAAAAATCCAAAACGGTAAAAAGTTTCAAGTCCTATTAAAATGTAAATAAATGTATTTAAAAAAAAAATAAAAAAAAAAAAAAAAAAAATTTTCTTCATGCGCTTATTTTTAACTTGGAAACTATTACTTGTAAAGGAAAATAATATATGAACAGATTAAGGGAATTGTAATTCTTGGTTTTTTAAAATTTATTTCAGCTAAATCGGACGAGTGGTTCTCAAGTTATGTCAAACAAAAGAGCCAAAAACGTGACAAATTCCCCTATACGATACTTACTAACTTCAAATCGATATATCTCGATTCCTAGATGAGACCCAACGAAACGCTGGGACACGTATGACCTTTTTTTGACCGATATAACTTTCCCCGGTGGTTTCATCCCAAACCGATTGTGGCTGCCGCACAGTGTAATGAAAAACAAAATCACCACGACCACGCTTACAGGACCATATCCTTTTCATGGCTGCCCTACGTTCTCGATAGACTCACGAATTCTTTATTTGAGGCTGTTGGCGTAGACCTTATCTTTCACGTGGCCCCAAAGCAAGAAGTCGCAAGGTGTCAAATCACAAGATCTCGGTGATCAACTCTTCGAGTGATAACACGGTACGGAAACTTTTTAATTTTGCGAACTGTGACTGCAAGATTGTAGTGAATTTTAATAATTTCAATGGGTTGTTGATTCTTTTTGATTATTTTATGTAAATTTTAAGTAATCTTGATTACTTTTGGATTTTTTTGTAATTGTAATCAATTATTTATCACCAGTGGATTACTAATCGTAATCGAAATTGAACAGCTATGATTGGAACATGGTCCGTTGGGGGAAATAATTGAAACCGGAGTGGTTATTGGATTATCACAATGGATGAAGATCGTAAACGCAAAAAAAAACGGAGCGACAAAAATAAGAGGCTTTTTTTAACTCAACAGAAAGATGTGTCACACTTAAAATACAATTGAATTTGCGATATCTTTGTAAATATATATTTTTATATTCTTATTCTTTGACCAAGTTGGCATTGTTTTTAATGAATTGTCGGTCGAATTTCATTATAAAGGGTGTTTTTTATTGAGGTATAGAACTTCGAATTGAAATAAAACACAAGAAAATCGTTTTAATGTCCATCAATTTGGCTTTATTGGAAGGATAATTTTATGCCATTAATGTTTAAATATGATTTCGGGCATGTGGCCGCCGCGGCTGGCTCGAATAAAGTCAATTCTACAGGTCCAATTTTCAACCACTTGTTGGAACCACAACTCATCCACATTCATGCCATCCAATTCGGGAACAAAATAGTCGGTTATCATGGCTCTATACCGGTCTCCATTAACGGTAACTGACTCTCCAGCATTATTTCGCAAGAAGTATGGCCCAATGACTCCACCAGCCCACAGAGCACACCAAACAGTCAGTTTTTGTGCATGTAATGGCATAAAATGGACGGAGCTTGCGGTGAACTTCGCGAACTGAACCATTACTTTCGAAATAAATTTGCACGATTTGCAAGCGTTGTTCTTTTGTCAACCTGTTCATGATGAAATGGCAAACCAAACTAAATATTAATCACTTGACAGCTGACAAAATGGCCGCCAGTCAAAAAAGTGATGCCAACTTAAAGTTCTATACCCCAATAAAAAACACCCTTTAAAACGAGTTTTGAAAAAAATTCGCGATATGACTTCTCAGGCAACGTGAACAGCTGTATAAGTAAATTTCATAAATATCGTCTATATCTCTTGGGGAGATATGAACGGATTGAACTAAAAAAAACTCGCAATAATCGAATGATAGATGGTTGGACAGACAGATTTAAAGGTCGGTTTGGCTGACAAAATACTGGGTATTACCAACATGGTCCATAAAACTGATATTCACTCCACCCACTTTCTGGTCGAGAAATTTCCGTTACACAAAATGTGGAATTTTAACTCTTTGATAACATTCTTTGATAAATTCCATCAAATTCGGGAGATATGAACGGATTGAACTAAAAAAAATAGCAAATTATGTAATATGATTGAAAACCGAAAACAGACTCCTTCAACCTTCAGTTGTATGGTAGACGGTTGGACGAACTACATATTTAAAGGTCCGTCTGGCTGACATAATGCTGTGTATTACAAACATGGCCCATGGAACTGACTTATTCACCCCAATCACTTTCTTTTTTTCGTTACTCCAAAAATGTATTAGTCGATTTTTGTATTTTATATACTTTTTATTTTCCCCATGCAACTTGACAACCCTGCTCCCGATTGTTTTCAATTTGACGGAAATATCCACAACAAACTCTTGCAAACAATAACAAATCATCTGCTCACTCTCATCCAAATGCACATAGCAGAGGACCATTAAAATTGTGCTCACATATTTTGCTCTCACGCTTACTTACATGAGTTGGCTGTACAACCTGTTGTTTGTCTTGGTCTGTTTAATAAATGATTTGCAAGCACTTTGGTCCTCCTCCAGTTCGTCATACTAAGAATCTGCATGTTTTCTTCCATTAAGTCCTTCCACTTGAGTCTTGGTCTTCCCTGTCTGCGCGCAGACATGCTATCAAACAATTTCTCTTTTCGGCAGATCTTTTACAGGATCTGGTAAAGTGTGAAGATTTGGTTGACAGCGCTGGATCAGTTCAGACCATACACTATAAAGTATCTTATAGGCGATGTATAGAAACTTATTCTGCGGTAGTTGAAGCAAACGGTTTTGTCCCCTTCCCTATTAATTGGACATAGTACGCTGAGGTCCCAATCATCTGGCTTGTTTTCATTTTCCCACATGGTGCAGACTAACTAATGCCGGCACCTTATCAGCTCTTCTCCTCTTGTT
This sequence comes from Hydrotaea cyrtoneurina, assembly GCA_958296145.1. Taxonomy (NCBI): domain Eukaryota; kingdom Metazoa; phylum Arthropoda; class Insecta; order Diptera; family Muscidae; genus Hydrotaea; species Hydrotaea cyrtoneurina. The sequence goes on from OY282512.1 coordinate 23,961,699, forward strand.
GTTCTTAAGACGGCCAATTGCTGATTAGACCTCAGCTTGGTTAGGCGGATGAACATTCAACTCCATTATCTATGATTGCTGGCGGGTTACTTTCTTCACAGAAGTGTCTGTCACCAGTTTCACCTGAAGTGTCTGTCACCAGTTTCCCAGTTTCATCTCTGCACGAAGTTATGGCAGTAGACGAGTCATGACTTTGATTTTTTACTCGTTGCTAGAATTTTCTAGCACCATTTCTACTCTCGTTGAAAATACGTTTGTGTCTTTTCATTTCATTCCTCTCTCCTCAACTCTGGTCGGAAGAGTCATCGTGAAGGCTGAACATACCGATGCGACGGTCGGGCCAATGATCCATCACCAATTTTTATCATTTGAATCCCCTAGAACAATTGTAATGCCATGGCCGGAAGAGCGGTCGTATATCTGTTCTAGGCTTTCGTTAATCTTTGTTCAGGTGCTACAAATACATCTTCCGACCACAATACCCTATGCCCCATTGTAGTGTAAGATATAACAATTATTTTTCCTGTTTACACTGAATTGGTGAAATAAGATTTCAGATTTGATATGAACAAGAAATTCTCGGTTTTTCATTCAGACTTTGTTAACTCGTTTAAATTATCTAAAATGTGCCACAAATTATCGGAAAGTGAATGTGGGCACACAACAATTTCATTCAGACATTTTGCCATTCAACATTTCTTTACTCCCAAGGTGCCGTTGATAGTGAAAGCGGACTAACGCACATTCCTTTAGAGTCCTTGCCATCGAGTGAATTAAAGTATTTTTTTTCCCCCATTAAACAAATAATATGTTTTCCTACATTTTTTTGCACCAAAAAAACACTTCATGTTGTTTGTGTGTGGAAGGTTTGGGAGATTATTACATTATCCTGTGACTTAGACCACTAACAGTCGCATTGGCACAACTGTTCGTTCGTTCATTCATTCATTCATTCACGTTATCGTGTTTGAATATTTTCATGTTTTATATGTCCTGCGTGAAATTTTACAAATTCATTCATAAAGAAATCGCAACAGACACAATGGTTTTGCGCAGAACCTCCGCGTAATGAAATCTATTTTGGTCCCTTCACTTTGTTCTCGCTCTCCATGGTTACCGTGGAAGTATTGTCGCTGCCGCTTTTTACTTTACATTTTCGTCCCGCAAGTCCTGTTCAAGGGAACAGAAGTAGCTATGACAATGTACACCAAGACTGGGTACATTTCTTGTTGAATTCCTGTTTTGCGGTGGCACTCGTCATTGCCTTTATACGGAACGCTATAAAAATAACTCTGAGCTAAGCTATGAAGTTTAAGGGGTTAGGGAAGTAGACGAGGGAAAAAAGTGTGTGTGTGTGTGTGTGTATTTATAGCAAACCCAGTAGTTTTCGTTCAGACAGACCGCTACCTGTGGAAATGTAAAACTTCATAAAACAGCGAAGGATGTTGTTTTATTTTAAAATTTGCTCATCTGTTACATAAACACATGACAATTACAAGTAGCACAACAAGATTAAGCAAGATGTGAGAGCAAATGTCAGGGTTCCTCATACAGGGTAGGCAACTGTCCAACAATTGTAAGCCCAGCGGCAATTTTTGTTCATGTTGAACTTTGAACTACAAAAGCATAAAAATAATAAATATCATTTCATTTATCATTAAATTGTAGGTTTTCCTTGAAATGAAAAGACAAATATTTTTTTTTAATTTGAAATTTTCCACCATCAAATGTCAAAGTGGAAGAATTGCCCGATGTGAATGTGTCACACTGAGAAATTCGTAGAAACAAAATATTTAATTTTTTAGCAATGTAACATTTTCATAATTTAAATGAAATATTTTATTTCCATAATTTTTTTAGGAATATATTAAAAAAAATTTTAAGGAAATATTTAATATTTTTTAGGAAATATTTCATATTTCATATTTTTTTAAAAAAAATATTTCGTATTTTTTTAAGACAATATTTCGTATTTTCTTTAAGAAAATATTTCATATTTTTTTTAAGAAAATATTTCATAATTTTTTAAAGAAAATATTTCATATTTTTTTAAAGAAAATATTTCATATTTTTTTAAAAAAAATATTTAATTTTTTTAAGAAAATATTTCATGTCTTTTTAAGAAAATATTTCATATTTTTTTTTAAGAAAATATTTCATATTTTTTTTAAGAAAATATTTCATATTTTTTTTTAAGAAAATATTTCATATTTTTTTAAGAAAATATTTCATATTTTTTTTAAGAAAATGTTTCATATTTTTTTAAGAAAATATTTCATATTTTTTTTAAGAAAATATTTCATATTTTTTATAAAAACATATTTCATATTTTTTATAAGAAAATATTTCATATTTTTTATAAGAAAATATTTCATATTTTTTATAAGAAAATATTTCATATTTTTTATAAGAAAATATTTCATATTTTATATAAGAAAATATTTCATATTTTTTGAAAAGAAAATATTTCATCTTTTTTTAAGAAAATATTTCATATTTTTTTAAGAAAATATTTCATATTTTTTTTAAAAGAAAATATTTCATATTTTTTTAAGGAAATATTTCATATTTTTTTAGAAATATTTTGTATTTTTTTAAGGAAAAATTTCATATTTTGTGAAAATATTTTATATTTTTTTAAGAAAATATTTCATATTTTTTTTAAGAAAATATTTCATATTTTTTTTAAGAAAATATTTCATATTTTTTTTTAAGAAAATATTTCATATTTTTTTTAAGAAAATATTTCATATTTTGTTTAAGAAAATATTTCATATTTTGTTTAAGAAAATATTTCATATTTTTTTTTAAGAAAATATTTCATATTTTGTTTAAGAAAATATTTCATAGTTTTTTTTAGGAAATATTTCATATTTTTTTAGGAAAATATTTCATATTTTTTTAAGAAAATATTTCATATTTTTTTTAAGAAAATATTTCATATTTTGTTTAAGAAAATATTTCATAGTTTTTTTTAGGAAATATTTCATATTTTTTTAGGAAAATATTTCATATTTTTTTAAGAAAATATTTCATATTTTTTTTAAGAAAATATTTCATATTTTTTTTAAGAAAATATTTCATATTTTTTTTTAAGAATTTTTTTTTTTAGGAAAATATTTCGTATTATTTTAGGAAAATATTTCATAGTTTTTTTAGAAAATATTTCATATTTTTTTAAGAAAATATTTCATATTTTTTTAAGGAAAAATTTCATATTTTTTTAAGTAAAAATTTCATATTTTGTGAAAATATTTCATATTTTTTAAAGAAAATATTTCATATTTTTTAAAGAAAATATTTCATATTTTTTAAAGAAAATATTTCATATTTTTTAAAGAAAATATTTCATATATTTTAAAGAAAATATTTCATATTTTTTAAAGAAAATATTTTATATTTTTTTTAAGAAAATATTTCATATTTTTTAAGCAAATATTTCATATTATTTTTAAAAAAATATTTCATAGTTTTTTTTAGAAAATATTTCATATTTTTTTAAAAGAAAATATTTCATATTTTTTGAAAAGAAAATATTTCATATTTTTTTAAAAGAAAATATTTCAAATTTTTTTTAAGAAATATTTCATATTTTTTAAGAAAATATTTCATATTTTTTTAAGAAAATATTACATATTTTTTTAAGAAAATATTTCATATTTTTTAAAGAAAATATTTCATATTTTTTAAAGAAAATATTTCATATATTTTAAAGAAAATATTTCATATTTTTTAAAGAAAATATTTTATATTTTTTTTAAGAAAATATTTCATATTTTTTAAGCAAATATTTCATATTATTTTTAAAAAAATATTTCATAGTTTTTTTTAGAAAATATTTCATATTTTTTTAAAAGAAAATATTTCATATTTTTTTAAAAGAAAATATTTCATATTTTTTTAAAAGAAAATATTTCAAATTTTTTTTAAGAAATATTTCATATTTTTTAAGAAAATATTTCATATTTTTTTAAGAAAATATTACATATTTTTTTAAGAAAATATTTCATATTTTTTTTAAAGAAAATATTTCATATTTTTTTAAAGAAAATATTTCATATTTTTTTAAAGAAAATATTTCATATTTTTAAGGTAATATTTTATATTTTTTTAGGAAATATTTCTTATTTTTTAGGAAATATTTTATATTTTTTAAGTATGAATTGTAATACGACTAACTTATTTCCCGTAAAGTTTTGAAACAGGTAAACAATGTTTAATATGAAAGAAGGAATTTTTTTATAATTTTTTGATTCCCTTCTTAAACCAACTGTCCGATTTTGATAACTTATCCACAATCCAAAAATATTTACTAGATCAAAACATACAGATGGAATTTTAATCTGAACCACTGTGCGCTACACTGTGTGGTCATAGCTCTGGAAAAGGAACTGTGATTGATAAAAAATTTGATATTAAGAAAGAAGTGAAATTTTCATCATACAAAAGATAAAAAGGACATAATATTTTTGCACTAAATTCGGGTTGACAATGTTAACCCGAATTTACCCAAAAAAATGGGGTACCCTATCACCTTTCCAAATCGATATTGCTTTCTTTAAAATCTCTTTGGTGTTAAAAGTTAAGTGGTCCGAAGTCATTTAATTTTTGTTTAAATCGATATTTTGAAAATTGTTGCAACAACCAAACTTTATAACGTACAATTAAAATGTTGGCGTCATAGTGAAGATAAGAAAGCTCATATTATAAAAAAATAGTGCAATAGCTTTTATAATTTATGAGAAACAGTTCGACAAAGTCGTAATATAAAACTTCAAAAAGTTTATGAAAATTTGCCATGTAATGTGTAAAAAAATCCTAACAAAAATACAAAAGACGAAACACCCGGCGAAATGTTCTAACTTCAGGGACCAGACAACGGACAACCGTTAAAATATCTATATCTCAAAATCTATCTCCAAAAAATTTAAACGAAAACACCAAGTTAATTTTTTTACTTGCTTTTTCCCCAAAAATATCGAAACTGATAAGAGCCCAAAGTCCATTTAACCCTGCCATGTCAAATATCTAAATGTAGAGACGAAACGTACACTGAATGCAACACGAACAAACATTTAAAGTTTCTTCAGTCGTCGATGCAGACCCTTCTTTTTTTCCACCCAATCGAAATACGCACAAATTGTGTTACTTGTGATTAATAAATTGCTATAGTAATGATTTTTTGTTTCTTTCACAAGCATTCATTTGTTTGTTGCTCTAATTAATCGAAATGTTTGTTGGACTGCTAAGATTTCATCTGGTAGCCAGTGAGAATTTGGCCGATATCATGCATCGGTGTACCAACTAAGAGTGTATTATTTCAAAATAACAACATGTTTGAGTACGCTACAGACACATTATTCGTACATCAGCTCGGAATTAGGAATGTACGGTCAGACTCATGTAATTATGCTACACTGGTATTACGGTAGGGCCCTGTGGTGGCCTCTGTGTATGTCCTTTGGCGTTTTTGTTTGTTAGCAACGGATTAAATCGGAAACAAGAACAAACATTCGTATGTTTGGTAACCAAGGGAATCCTTGTGGTAGCCATGACAACGATGGCAATTTTTTTTTTGTTTGTTGGCGAACGCCGACAGTTTGTCTTTAAGGGATGCTGGCATTTGCTTTGTCCAGGTGTTGTTTAGTGACAGAATCGGTCAAGCGTTTTTTTTTTTTTTTGGTTTTTGCTTGTTGCTTTGTCATGTGATACAAGCGTTGTTTGCCGACTGCCACAATGACACAATTACACGGATAGTCAGGTTTGTCGGTGGGTTTCTGGGCAAACATTTCCACATTACGTTTACTCTCTTTACATTTCACTCCAGTAGGGTGGGTACTCGTATGTTCGTTGCGATTGAACATTAGGCGTGTTTTATTCGGTAAGCCATTGCATTGGTTTCTTTTTTTATTTTAATTGAGGGGGCGGGAATTTGACCGCTGTTGAACTTAAGAGGTGTTCTATAGCGACAATTATTCCATTGACATAGTACGACAATGAATTGTATTTGACATTTAATATGGCTTAGAGATGAGTCTCTGACTTTGTAAAGTCATAAATTCCTGTAGAGATGGAAGTAAAGATCTGATGACGCATACATCACGTGTAAGGAGAATATGGCGAAAGCTTCTTTTGGTGAACAGAACTCAGTGCCATTACTTTATGAGGGCGAAGACGGTAATCGTATATTTTCAAAACAATACGGTTACAGGTGCCGATGGTCTTGATTAATGCTGGAGACCATGAATTGGTCTTATCAGAGCAATTTGGTTGAAAGAATGCATGGCTGAGATTAGAATCTCAGTGTATTATGGTCTGTTCGGAGACATGGACACTAGGGTGGAGTGAAATGGAATAGGGAAGAGAGATGTAGTCTGTGATATTTCAAAAAAAAATTAAAGGTCTCGCCACGTCCTTAAAATAGGGAAATCGACGCAATTTTGGTGTTGATTTACAAAAAAAAAAATATTTTTAGAGCTTCTGTTCAGTAATTGTTGACAATTTAATTACCAAACCGATTAGCTAATGGAAAATTAAAAAAAATGTTTGCAAAATAAAAAAGTTAGTCCCTCTTCAAAAAACTTAATTTAACATTTAAATCGATGCCAAAGCCAGGAATGAAAAATGCCCTCAATGCAAAATGCTCATAGGAAATTGGGGAGTTTTTCATAATTCGTCGGTTATATTCAATTCAATGAACAATGAAAAATTTCCCATTTTTTTTAATTTTGGGGATTTTTTTCTAATTTTTGTGTTAACTTTTCAAATGTGATAATTAGGGCAGTAACACCAAACATTAGGGGCGATTGTTCTTCTTTT